>SJYQ01009269.1:152683-162686 GCA_006410935.1 Redunca redunca
TATTTACAACACAGTTTTAACTTATATGGAAAAAACTGTACTTAATGCAATGATGTGTACTATGCATTACTGAGGTTATTTTTAGTTTTTCCAGTTTTTTTGAGAAATGATTATATATATCACTGTTTAAGGCATACTGCATCATGGTCTGATTTACATGTATTGTGAAATGATTACCACAGTAGGTTCAGCTAACATCTGTCTTTTCATATGGATACAAATGAAAGAAAAAAAGAAAAAAGGGGAAAAAAAGAAAAAAGGGGAAAAAAATCTCTTTGTGATACTGCTTAGGATAAACTCTGTTAACTTTTCTGTATCATACAGGAGTGTTAGCTATAGCCATTCATGTTGTAATTTACACCCCTATTACTTCATTCGGAGAAGGCGACGGCACCCCACTCCAGTACTCTTGCCTGTAAAATCCCATGGACAGAGGAGCCTGGTGGGCTGCAGTCCATGGGGTCGCGAAGAGTCAGACACGACTAAACAACTTCCCTTTCACTTTTCACTTTCATGCCATGGAGAAGGAAATGGCAACCCACTCCAGTGTTCTTGCCTGGAGAATCCCAGGGACGGGGGAGCCTGATGGGCTGCCGTCTATGGGGTCGCACAGCGTCGGACACGACTGAAGCGACTTAGCAGCAGCAGCAGTACTTCATTATCTTATAACTGGAAGTTTGTACCTTTTGAAACCCCTTACCACCAAACCCTAGCAACCACTGTTCAGTGAGTTCAGCTTTTCCAGATTTCACATGTAAGTGTGACCACATAGTATTTGTCTTTGTCTGACATTCCCCTTAGTATAGTACTTTCAAGGTCCATCTATTTTGTCACATAACAGTAGGACTGCCTCAATTTCTTTGGCTAAGTGGTATTGCATAGTGTGTGTGTGCATGTGTGTGTGTGTGTACCTCTTCTTTATCCATTCACCATTCACCTGCTGATGGACACAGGTCTTTTCCTTGTCTTGGCTACTGTAAAAAATGCAGCTATGAACATGGGAGCAGAGATATTTTTTCGAGTTAATGTTTTCATTTCCTTTAGGTATTTTCCCAGAAGTGAAGTTGCTTAATCGCTTGGTAGTTCTATTTTTAATTTTTTGATGCTCCATACTGTTTTCTGTAGTGGCTGTACTAATTTACAATCTCATCAACAGTGCATAGGGGTTCCCTTTTCTCTACTTTCTCACCAGCATTTATTATCTCTTGTCTTTTTAATGAAGGCCATTCTAACAGGCACGAGGTGACATCTCATTTTGGTTTTAATTTGCATTTCCCTAGCGACTAGTAGGGGGCTTCCCTGGTGGTTCAGACTGTAACTAATCTGCCTGCAATTTGGGAGACCAGGGTTTGATCCCTGGGTCTGGAAGATCCCCCGGAGAATGGAATGGTGACCCACTCTAGTATTCCTGCCTAGAGAATCCCAAGGACAGAGGAACCTGGTGGCTACCGCCCATGGAGCTGCAAAGAGTTGGACATGACTGGGAGATTAACACTAACGATTAATAACCGTAAGCATCTTTTTATGTATCTGTTGGTTTTTCAAATATCTTCTTTGGAAAAATGTTTATTCAGGACCTTTGCCAATTTTCTAATTAGGTTTCTGTGTTTCTTTTTTTTTTCTTTCTTGTATAGAGTTATATGAATTCTTTACATATTTTGGATATTATCTGCTTATGAGATATATGGTTTTTAAATATTTTCCCCATTCTTTCAGTTGTATTTTTATTTTTTTAAAAAAAATTATTTCTTTTGCTGTGTTTTTAGTTTGGTGTAGTATCAGTTGTTTATTTTTTATATTGTTGCCTGTGCTTTAGATGCCATATCCAAAAATTCATTACCAAGACCCATGTTAAGAAGCTTTATTACTGTTTTCTTCTAGGAGTTTATGGTTTCAGGTCTATGTTTAAGACTTTAATCCATTTCAAGCTGATTTTTGTGAGTGGTTTAAGATATAGGTTCTGTTTCATTCTTTTACATGTGAATATCCAATGAGCCCATCACCATTTATTTAAGAGAACACCTTTTCTCCAGTCAATATTCTTGGCTTTCTTGTCATATATTAGGTGATTGTATCTTTAGGTTTATCTCTGCATTCTTCATTCTGTTGCATCAATTTATAGCCTTGGGGTTCTCTTTTCCCTGTTTTGAAACAATCTGTTGTTCCCTGTCTGGTTATAACTGTTGCTTCTTGGCTTACATACAGGTTTCGAAGGAGGCAGATAAGGGGGTCTGGTACTCCCATCTCTTTAAGGATTTTCCACAGTTTGTTGTGATCCACACAGTCAAAGGCTTTTATGTTGTCAGTGAAACAGAAGTAGATGTTTTTTCTGGAATTCCCTTGCTTTTTCTACAACCCAGCGGATGTTGGCAATTTGATCTCTGTTTCTTCTGCCTTTTCTAAATCCAGCTTGAACATCTGGAAGTTCTCGGTCACATACTGTTGGAGCCTATCTTGAAGGATTTTGAGCATTACCTTGCTAGCATGTGCAATTCTGTAGTAGTTTGAACATTCTTTGGCATTGCCCTTCTTTGGGACTTGAATGGACACCCTCTTCCTCCATGAACTTAAGCTAAAAAGCTAGACTTATTTTTAATTTTTTTTCTTTCCAGCCCAATCCACCAGCTAATGTTTTGGCTCAACCTTTAACCTATACTCTGATCGAACCACTTGTCACATCTTCCATCATTCTCAACTCACCCAAGGCACTGCTATTTCTTACCTGGACTACTGCAGAACCTACCTGACTGGTCAGCCTACTTCCATATTTGCCCACCTACAGTGTGTTCTTCATATGCAGTTTTAACCTACTTGCAATGTAAATTGAGTAATTTATTTTAGTCTCCTTATCAATGCTTTCCAGAGACTTCCCATGATATTCAGGATAAAAGCCAAAGTATTTTCAATGACCTATGGGAACAAAACCTTGCCTAATTTCCTACCATTTGGCTTTAACTCACCTTGGATTTCTAGGAATCTTGAGCAGGTCAAGGTTTGCCTGTGTCTGGATCTTTGCAGCACTTTTCTTACTGTCTGCCACAAGCTTTTCTAAAACTTTCTCATGTCTGTTTCCTTTACATCTTCAGATTGCTTCTCAAATGTCACCTAATTGAGACATCTTTCCTCTATGCATTTCTGTTCTCTTCCTACCTTGCTGAAATTATGATTCTTCAAAGATGTGATATATCACTACCAAAACCTTTATGATTTATTTATTAAATAAGAGCGACACCTAATTTATCTTTCTCACACCTTATACAGATAGCACCTGGTACATAATTGACACTCAGTGAGTGCTTGTTTAATGAACAAATGAATCTATTAAACTCTGTGTGGCTTTGTAATTTTTAATGCATGCAGGAAATTGGTAGTAATTTCTTCTCATAATGTTATATCATAGGCAGTTTGAAATTGTACGTTTCACTTGAATAGTTCTTTATTCTTTCTTCAGATATGTAATGAGAATTTTTTTTTGTGAGGTTTGTTGTTAAAAGGAGAGGCCCAGGCCACATCCCAGCACTCTTGCTTTGGTCAGGTTTTTTTTTTAACCTTTTTAAAAATCTTTTTATCTCACTTTTCATTGTAGAAGCCAGGATAATGCTTCCTACCTGTTGAGATTAAATAGAGATAGAGAACATATGGAAAGGTGTCTGTTATAAAAACCAGTGACTATTGAGTTCTCATCACATGACAACCATTCTTACCATTGCTGCATGCTAGGCACAGCCTTCACATACTTTACACTGTGTGCTTTTAAACAAGGAATAAATCTGGGCATGTGATGGATGTATAATGTAAAAATTCACCGGGCCAGGGGTCTGAAGACTTGGCCTCTAGCACAAGCTCTGCCACTGTGACTCTGTCACGCAGCACGTGAAATCTTAGTTCTCTGACCAGGGGTCAAACCTGGCCCCTGCCCCGCCCTGGCAGTGAAGCACAGAATTGTAACCACTGGACTGCCAGGGAAGTCCCTAAAAGTCTAATCTCTTTGATCCTTAGCGTCTTCATATATAAAATGAGGGGAGGGAGTGGGCATCAAGTGTGGGGAAGGAGTGCATTTTTTAAAATTTCCTAGGTCCCATTATAGTCTGTAATTCCTGTAATTCTGTGTGTATGAAAAGCTGTTCTCCAGGCTCAAACTGTGGAGGGTTTCTTTGGCAAAGTTCATGTTTCTAAGTGAACATTTCTCAGTGTTTAGTTTGACTTTCTTTTTTGTGGGGTGTTGAGATAAGAGTGTGAGGTGGGAGCCATTGGTAAAAGAAACCGATGTTTTGAGAGTATTACCTGTACGCATTTCAGATGTCAATTCAAGTTTATCCAAGATGTTAACCATAAACAAGTACTGGAAGCAAAGGCAATTTGCCAGCCTCCCAAGCTTGATTTTGGAAAGAAGGCCAAATGTGATCTCTATCGTAAAGTTGATCATTGTGGTCATTAGTCATGTGTTAACAGAAGGGTCAAATTGTAAGTCTTTTTCTCATGCTATTAACTAAGTCTCTTAGGGTATTTTCCACATTTAATTTATTTATTTAACTGAACTCCGACATCCTCCTAAAATCAGCTGTGGTACACAGAATAATGGCCCCCCAAATTGTCCATCTCCTAATTCTTAGAATCTGTGAATATGTTATCTTGTGGGGCAGAAGGAACTTTTACAGATATGGATATGATTAAATTAAGGATTTTGCTGGAGATATCCAGGATTATCTGGGTGGACCTGATGTAATCACAGGATCCTTATAAAAGGGAGGCAGGAGGTCAAGAGGAGAGAAGATGCTTGAAGAGAGAAGAGAAAGGGTCACAATTCAAGGAATGTAGGTAGCCTCTAGAAGACAGAAAAGGCAAGAAGACAGATGACCTCCTAGGGCTTCCAGTGAGGAGCATAATGCTGTAGACTTACTTTATACTTCTGACTTCTAGGACTATAAATTAACAGATGCTTATTACTTTACACCATAAAATTTGTGGTAATTCTTTATAGTCAGGAGATCAAACCAGTCAGCCCTAAAGGAAATCAACCCTGAATATTCATTGCAAGGACTGATGTTGAAGCTGAAACTCCAGTACTTTGGCCGCCTGATGCAGAGAGCTGACTCATTTGAAAAAGCCCTGATGCTGGGAAAGATTGAGGGCAGGAGGAGAAGGGGGACAACAGAGGATGAGATGGTTGGATGGCATCACTGACTCAAGGGACATACATTTGAGCAAACTCCAGGAGACAGGGACGGAGAGAGAAGCCTGGCATGCTGCAGTTCATGGGGTTGCAAAGAATCAGACATGACTCAGTGATTGAACAACAACAAATTCATTATTCAGCAATAGGAAACTAATACATTTGTGCTGTAAAAACAATTGTATGATAGAATTTTCATTAGACAATCTCTCTACTAAGTTCATAATTGGTAGGTCAAGTTAACAACTTTAGTTAAAAAATTTCAAAAATGTAATCTTCTGAAAGTCCTAGCATATGTAACAAGTTATCTGCAGCTGTATTTAACCACAGGGAAACTCAACTAGAGTAACTTTTTATTGTGACTTATTAATTTTTAAAATGAATTATATTTTTATTGCAGTAAGAACATATAGTATAAGATCTCACACACTAACACATTTTTAAAAAGTTTTATTGATATGTAGTTGGTTTGCAATGTTGTGTTAGTTTGTGCTCTATAGCAAAGTGCATCTGTTACCTGTATACGTATTTCCATTCTTTTTAAAGATTCTTTCCCCATATAGATCATTTCAGAATTTTGAGAACAGTTCCCTGTGCTATATAATAGGTCTTTATTTGTTATCTATTTTACATATGTGTGTGATGTGTGTGTTAAGTTGCTCAGTTGTGCCTGACTTGTTGCGACCCCATGGACTGTAGCCTACCAGGCTCCTCTGTCCATGGAAATTTCCAGGCAAGAATACTGGAAAGGGTTGCCATTTGCTAATCCAGGGGCCCTTCCTAACCCAGGGCTCAAACTCCATCTCTTGGCAGGCTGATTCTTCACCACTACACCATGTAGGAAGCCATTTCATATACAAGAGTGTGTATGTCAGTCCCACTCTCCCATGTTATCCTTCTCCTCTCCTTTCTCTCCTGGTAACCATTAATTTGTTTTCAACATCTGTGACTATTTCCATTTTGTAAGTAAGTTCATTTGTATCATGTTTTTTTTAGATTCCACATGAAAGCAATACCATACGTTATTTGTCTTTCTCTGACTCACTGAACTTAGTATGATAATCTCTAGGTTCATCCATGTCGCTGAAAATGGGATTGTTTCATTCTTTTTTTACAGTCATGTAAGTTATGACCAACCTAGATAGCATATTCAAAAGCAGAGACATTACTTTGCCAACAAAGGTCCGTCTAGTCAAAGCTATGGTTTTTCCAGTAGTCATGTATGGATGTGAGAGTTGGACTGTGAAGAAGGCTGAGTGCTGAAGAATTGATGCTTTTGAACTGTGGTGTTGGAGAAGACTCTTGAGAGTCCCTTGGACTGCAAGGAGGTCCAACCAGTCCATTCTGAAGGAGATCAGCCCTGGGATTTCTTTGGAGGGAATGATGCTAAAGCTGAAACTCCAGTACTTTGGACACCTGATGCGAAGAGGTGATTATTGGAAAAGACCCTGATGCTGGGAGGGATTGGGGGCAGGAGGAAAAGGGGACAAGAGAGGATGAGGTGGCTGGATGGCATCACTGACTCAATGGACATGAATTTGACTAAATTCTAGGAATTGGTGATGGACAGGGAGGCCTGGCATGCTGTGATTCATGGGGTCAAAAAGAGTGGGACATGACTGAGCGACTGAACTGAACTGAACTGAGTATTCCATCATATTTATGTACCATATCTTCTTTATCCGTTCATCTGTTGATGGACATCTATGTTGCTTCCTTGTCTTGGCTATCATAAACAGTGCTGCTATGAACTTTGGGGGTGCATGTATATTTTGGAATAAGAGTTTTCTGGATATATGGCCAGGAGTGGGATTGCTGGGTCATATGTTAGTTAAACTTTAGTTTTTTAAGGAACCTCCATACTGTTTTCCATAATGGTTGTATCAATTCACATTCCCACTAACAGTGTAGAAGGTTTCCCTTTTCCCCACACCCTCTCTAGCATTTGTTTGTAGACTTTTTGATGATGGCCCTTCTGACTGGTATGAGTTGATATCTCATTGTAGTTTTGATTTCATTTCTCTGGTAATTAGTGAAGTTGAGCATCTTTTCATGTGCCAGCACATTTAAAGTGTACAACATACAATGTTGTACAGCTGCTAAGTCACTTCAGTCGTGTCCAACTCTGTGCGACCCCATAGACGGCAGCCCACCAGGCTCCCCCGTCCCTGGGATTCTCCAGGCAAGAACACTGGAGTGAGTTGCCATTTCCTTCTCCAATGCATGAAAGTGAAGAGTGAAAGGGAAGTCGCTCAGTCGTGTCTGACTCTTTGTGACCCCCATGGACGGCAGCCTACCAGGCTCCTCTGTCCATGGGATTTTCCAGGCAAGAGTACTGGAGTGGGGTGCCATCACCTTCTCTGGTTGTACAGCAGATCTCTAGAATATTCAGCATGCATAACTGAAATTTTATGCATTTTGAATAGCAATTCCCCATTTCCCTTTATTCCTAGCCCCTGGCAACCACCCTTCTACTTTCTGCTTCTAGAACTTAGATTATTCTAAATATGTGTATGAGGGTGCATGCTCAGTTGTCTCTGCCTCTTTGCAACTCTGTAGACTATATATAGCCTGTTAGGCTCCTCTGTCCATGGAATTTCCCAGGCAAGAATGTTGGAGTGTGTTGTCATTTTCTTCTCCAAGGGATCTTCCCCATTCAGGGATCAAACCTAAATCTCCTGTATCTCCTGCATTGGCAGGAGCATTCTTTAACACTGTGCCACCTGGGAAGCCCAGTTCTACTTATACTACTTAATTTAAGTGAAATCATGCAATAACTGCCCTTCTGTGACTGGCTTATTTCACTTAATATAACACTCTCAAGTTTCATACATATTGTTGCCTATGGTAGGATGTCCTTCAGTTTATGGTTGGAAACATGTCTGCCGTGTTAAAAGCAGGGACATTACTTTGCAAACAAAGGTCCATCTAGTCAAAGCTATGGCTTTCCCAGTAGTCATGTATGGATGTGAGATTTGGACTATAAAGAAAGCTGAGCGCCAAAGAACTGATGCTTTTGAACTATGGTGTTGGAGAAGACTCTTGAGAGTCCCTTGGACTGTAAGAAGATCCAACCAGTTCAGTTCAGTTCAGTCACTCACTCGTGTCCGACTCTTTGCTACCCCATGAATCGCAGCATGCCAGGCCTCCCTGTCCATCACCAACTCCCAGAGTTCACTCAGACTCATGTCCATCGAGTCCATGATGCCATCCAGCCATCTCATCTTCTGTCGTCCCTTTCTCCTCCTGCCCACAATCCCTCCCAGCATCAGAGTCTTTTCCAATGAGTCAACTCTTCGCATGAGGTGGCCAAAGTACTGGAGTTTCAGCTTTAGCATCATTCCTTCCAAAGAAATCCCAGGGCTGATCTTCAGAATGGACTGGTTGGATCTCCTTGCAGTCCAAGGGACTCTCAAGAGTCTTCTTCAACACCACAGTTCAAAAGCACCAATTCTTCAGTGCTCAGCCTTCTTCAAAGTGCAACTCTCACGTCTGTATATGACCACAGGAAAAACCATAGCCTTGACTAGATGGACCTTAGTCGGCAAAGTAATGTCTCTGCTTTTGAATATGCTATCTAGGTTGGTCCTAACTTTTCTTCCAAGGAGTAAGTGTCTTTTAATTTCATGGCTGCAGTCACCATCTGTAGTGATTTTGGAGCCCAAAACAATAAAGNACTGTTTCCACTGTTTCCCCATCTGTTTCCCATGAAGTGATGGGACCGGATGCCATGATCTTCGTTTTCTGAATGTTCAGCTTTAAGCCAACTTTTTCGCTCTCCTCTTTCACTTTCATCAAGAGGCTTTTTAGTTCCTCTTCACTTTCTGCCATAAGGGTGGTGTCCTCTGCATATCTGAGGTTATTGATATTTCTCCCGGCAGTCTTGATTCCAGCTTGTGTTTCTTCCAGTCCAGCATTTCTCATGATGTACTCTGCATATAAGTTCAATAAGCAGGGTGACAAGATACAGCCTTGACGGACTCCTTTTCCTATTTGGAACCAGTTTGTTGTTCCATGTCCAGTTCTAACTGTTGCTTCCTGACCTGCATACAGATTTCTCAAGAGGCAGGTGAGGTGGTCTGGTATTCCCATCTCTTTCAGAATTTTCCACAGTTTATTGTGATCCTCACAGTCAAAGGCTTTGGCATAGTCAATATAGCAGAAATAGATGTTTTTCTGAAACTCTCTTGCTTTTTCCATGATCCAGCAGATGTTGGCAACTTGATCTCTGGTTTCTCTGCCTTTTCTAAAACCAGCTTGAACATCAGGAAGTTCATTGTTCACGTATTGCTGAAGCCTGGCTTGGAGAATTTTGAGCATTCCTTTACTAGCATGTGCGATGAGTGAAATTGTGTGGTAGTTTGAGCATTCTTTGGCATTGCCTTTCTTTGGGATTGGAATGAAAACTGACCTTTTCCAGTCATGTGGCCACTGCTGAGTTTTCCAAATTTGCTAGCATATCGAGTGTAGCACTTTCACACCATCATCTTTCAGGATTTGAATAGCTCAACTGGAATTCCATCACCTCCACTAGCTTTGTTCGTAGTGATGCTTTCTAAGGCCCACTTGACTTCACATTCTAGGATGTCTGGCTCTAGGTGAGTGATCACACCATCGTAATTATCCAGGTCGTGAAGATCTTTTTTGTACAGTTCTTCTGTGTATTCTTGCCACCTCTTCTTAATATCTTCTGCTTCTGTTAGGTCCAGACCATTTCTGTCCTTTATCAAGCCCATCTTCGCATGAAATGTTGCCTTGGTATCTCTAATTTTCTTGAAGAGATCTCTAGATTTTCCCATTCTGTTCTTTTCCTCTATTTCTTTGCATTGA
>SJYQ01009269.1:162791-187482 GCA_006410935.1 Redunca redunca
GGACCTTGCTTCTATCACCAGTCACATCCACAGCTGGGTATTGTTTTTGCTTTGGCTCCATCCCTTCATTCTTTCTGGAGTTATTTCTCCACTGATCTCCAGTAGCATATTGGGCACCTAATGACCTGGGGAGTTCCTCTTTCAGTATCCTATCATTTTGCCTTTTCATACTGTTCATGGGGTTCTCAAAGCAAGAATACTGAAGTGGTTTGCCATTCCCTTCTCCAGTCGACCACATTGTGTCATATCTCTCCACCATGACCTGCCCGATTGGGTTGCCCTGCGGGCATGGCTTAGTTTCATTGAGTTAGAGAAGGCTGTGGTCCTAGTGTGATTAGATTGACTAGTTTTCTGTGAGTATGGTTTCAGTGTGTCTGCCCTCTGATGCCCTCTTGCAACACCTACCATCTTACTTGGGTTTCTGTCCAACCAGTCCACCCTAAATGAAATTAGTCCTAAATATTCATTGGAAAGACTGATGCTGAAGCTGAAACTCCGATACTTTGGGCACCTGATGTGAAGAGCTGATTCATATGAAAAGACCCTGATGTTGGGAAAGATTGAAGGCAGGAGGAGAAGGGCATGACAGAGGATGAGATGGTTGGATGGCATCACTGACTCAATGGACATGATTCTGGGTAAACTCCAGGAGTTGTTGATGGACAGGGAAGCCTGGCATGCTGCAGTCCATGGGGTTGCAAAGAGTCAGACATGACGGAGTGACTGAACTGAACTGAACGTATCTGCCTTTTTGAGGACTGGTTATTTTTGAGATAGAGATTCCAGATATTGTATATTAGATTGATGAGAGGGTTGATCTTCCCATAGGATTCCCTCTGTGATGGTTTGAATTTATGTCCACAACCCTCAAAGGGTTGATCCTAAGAATCCTCCCCTAAGTGTGTGTTGGGCTACGTGACTTGCTCCTAATGAAGAGAATATTGAACAAATGCAGTACGTGACTCTTAGGGACTAGGCAAGAAAGGCCTTGTCCTCTTCTGTGTGCTTGCCCTAGGGGAAATTTTCTTCCATGTGACGAGAATGATCATACAGTCCCATGAAGAAGTCCAGGTGGTAAGGAGCTGAGGCCTCCTGCCATGTGGAGGAGCTACTTTAGAAATGGATCTTTCAGTCGCAGCAGAGCCTTTGAATGACTGAAACCCATGGTGGAGGTTGGAATTGCAAGCTCCTAAGAGACCCTCAGGCAGAACCATTCAGATGTAACTTCTCTCGTGACCCTCATAAAATGTGTGAGGTAATGAATGCTTATTGCTTACAGTTGTTAAGACTTGGGGTCGTTTGTTATATACTAATAGAAAGCAAGGTTTCCTGGTGGGTCAGATGGTAAAGAATCTGCCTGCAATGCAGGAGACCCAGGTTGGATCCCTGGGTTGAGAAGATCCCCTGGAGGAGGAAATGGCCCACTCCGGTATTCTTGCCTGGAAAATTCCATGGACAGAGGAGCCTGGCAGGCTACAGTCCATGAGGTTGCAAAGAGGTGGACGCAACAGCGAGTAACACAATAGAAAGCAAATACACTCTTTTATGTTAGTTTTCCTAAGGTATATAATATTGTTATATAAAGAAGAAAAACTGTCCTAATATTGTTGAGCTTTACTTTTTCCTTTTGTTTTTTAAACAACAGAATTAAAACAGTCCAGTCTGGATCATGCTTTCTATTTAGAGAGGTGAAAGATTGAGAAATCACACGCTTTGAAAATTCTTTTGAGAGACAAGCTGAAGTATTCACAGGAAACTGACTAATGGGGGTTAAAGGGTAAAAGGGAAAAAGAAGCATTTTTTCTGCCCCTTTTATTCGCAGTCAGTCCTACTCATTAACATCGTTTACTTTCACAGTTCATAGTCGGGTCATATAATTAGAGAAGGATTAAACTCTCTCTCCTTGGAGAAGATGGTTAATTTAAACTATTTGGAAACCACTTAAAGAAAACCACTGAAAGACTCCAAGGGATGGAATCTAGATAAACTAAAAAAGAGTGTAAATGTGACCAAAAACCAGAATGATAAGTCTATAGCAGAGCTGATGCCAGCTTGTCTAGAGCTTATGGCAGACAGTGTTTGCTATTTATGTTTGCCTGAGTTTATAATGTTGTTTTTAATGGCTGCCAGTGTGTGAATTTTTTATTCCTCATTGACAGGGCATCATAATTTATTTCAGATAGTGTAACTAGAGTTAATAAGACTGAATTATTTAAGCAAAAAGCAATTGCCTACATCGTCTCACTGTTTTTGTATTTATCTTTTTTAATTAATTTATTTTTTATTGAAGGATAATTTCTTTACAGAATTTTGCTGTTCTCTGTCAAACTTCAACATGAATCAGTCATAGGTATACATATATCCCCTCCCTTTTGAAACTCCCTCCCATCTCCCTCCCCATCGGACCCTCTAGCTTGATACAGAGCCCCTGTTTGAGTTTCCTGAGCCATACAGCAAATTCCCGTTCACTATCTATTTTACATATGGTAATGTAAGTTTCCATGTTACTCTTTCCATACATCTCACCCTCTCCTCCCCTCTCCCCATGTCCATAAGTCTATTCTCTATGTCTGTTTCTCTATTGCTGCCCTGTAAATAAATTCTTCAGTACCATTTTTGAGTATCCACAGTTTTACCACCCAAGAGGGTCTTAGACATGTCTCTCTTGACACGTGCTGCTGCTGCTAAGTCGCTTCAGTCGTGTCCCACTCTGTGCGACCCCATAGACGGCAGCCCACCAGGGTCCCCCACCCCGGGATTCTCCAGGCAAGACACTGGAGTGGGTTGCCATTTCCTTCTCCAATGCATGAAAGTGAAAAGTGAAAGTGAAGACGCTCAGTCGTGTCCAACTCTTAGCGACCCCATGGACTGCAGCCCACCAGGCTCCTCTGTCCATGGGCTTTTCCAGGCGAGAGCACTGGAGTGGGGTGCCATTGCCTCTTGACACATAGAGCAACTTAGAATTTATACTTGGAAAGAGGTAGCAGTGATAGCTTACCACCCCTGAAACTCACATAATTGTCATCAGAGTAACTGAATGACACTGAGAAAACACTGTCGCTATCCTCAGTATAGGTATCTAGCTGCAGAAATAGATACTATTTTGTCTTCTTGGTTGCTTTGTTGAGTTCAAGTCCTCAAGTAAACATAGAAGTCTTATGATAAAAGAAAAGTCTCTAGGAGAAAAGCCTGACACTGTGAGAGTTGACCTAGAGGTCAGACCTTCAACAGAATGGGTATTACTCATGGTCCTTTATCTGCAACAGTGTGATTCCTCTGGCTGTGTCAGGAACAAGGGACAGGTATGAATACATCACTCCTTCTCTCTCCTTTTCACTGCGTGTAGACAACACAGGTCCTGGGTTTCCAATGAGAAGAAGTCACCTCCTAGAGGTTGTCCAGCTCCTGCAAGTTAGTTTACAGCTCCATCTGCAAGTGAATCTTTGAAGGGCCTTCCTTCAACCCCCAATCTGTTTCTGTGCCTCTTCAGTCATCTTATAATAGATAACAGCTTTATAGTGTGAAAGCAAAAGCAGACGGGTGGGGGATGGATGACGGTGGGAGGGGGCGGTTTGTTGTCATCAGTTCAGGCAGCCACAGTTGCTGTACTTCCAAAGTGCAGTGACAGGTCTGGGAGAAGACTGAAAAGCTAGGGGAACATTCCTGGTACCGAAAGTGCATGAGAAACAAATCTGGCTGACCACCGAGACACTGAATGCCAGGTCACATGAAATCCCTGCATTACTTTATTAAGAGACCTTAGGGAGCAGCTGTTTCCTCTAATTCATTCATGTTGTGGCTGGGGGCTTAGGATAAAGGTTATTACTCCATTCCCCTTATTCAAACCTACCTGTCTCCTCTCTGAGCAGATTGCCAGAAGGGAAGAAAATAAACCTCATTTTAGTGAAAGCACAACAGATTCACTGCTACTTTCCAGTCTATTTATCTCACTTAAAGAAAAAGAAAAGACTGCAGTAAATGACCATCATTTCCCCTTAGAGAGAAAATGGAAAGAAATGTGAGAATACCTGTTTTTGCTGGAATTTGACTGAACTGACTGATACTGTAATTTGGCCACCTGATGCGAAGAACTGTCTCATTTGAAAAGACCCCGATCCTGGGAAAGATTGAAGGCAGGAGGAGAAGGGGACAACAGAGAATGAAATGGTTGGATGGCATCACCGACTTGATGGACATGAATTTGAGTAAGCTCTGAGAGTTGGTGATGGACAGGGAAGCCTGGCATGCTGCAATTCATGGGGTCTCAAAGAGTCTGACATGACTGAGTGACTGAACTGATTCTGTAATTATATTGGACCAAAATATTAAGAGTTAAATACATGTTTTTATCAAGTTTACATACACTTCCTAATGTCCTTACTTGAAGATTTTTCTACTTAAAAATTCTTTTACTTTCTCCATTTTTGTTAAAAAAAATTCTTCCTACATTCAACACACCTACCACCATAGGTTCCTGTCTAGAGGGGCAATATATTTGAGAAAGAAATATATTTTGACACATCGAAATATATTTGAGAAAGAAAACAAGCAGGAGATCTGCGATTTGGAGCAAGATATTAGAAATATCTTATGTCACAGCAAGATAACTGAGCAAATACAGAAATCTTAATTTAAAAATAAATCAAAAAAAAACCAGCTAATGTCTTTTTTCTTAACTGATTTGATGAATTACTCAGTCAAAATAATTGTACCAAGCTCTGTTGCCAATATTTACAGTTTAAAAAACAAACCAAACTTCTATAAGAATATTTCATCTTGTATAATAATTTTATTTGATTGACCTAGAAAACACAGCCCTTGTCTTAAACAACTTTCTGAACATTTTCCCCTGAATAATACTTAAGTAACTTGGCATGGTTCACTATTAACACCCTTTCTGCCTCTTTGCTCCCTATTCCTCATTATCTGGATTTTTAAATTTATATTGTTACTTGTCATTTTGTAAATTCATCTAGTTGAAGTAATCAGCCCAATTTTGTTTTCTATACTGGTTGGCATCAGGGAGGGCAGCTCATGGTTTTATGCCTAATTGCGCTAATGGGGGAACAAATGACCTCTGCCTTGCCAAGCTTTGTTTTTCTTAATGTGCATATGTGCCAAGTCACTTCAGCCGTGTCCAACTCTTTGGGACCCAATGGACTGTAGCCTGCCAGGCTCCTCTGTCCACGGGGATTCTCCAGGCAAGAATACTGAAGCGGGTTGCCAAACCCTCCTCCAGGGGATCTTCCCAACCCAGGAAAGATATATGTGTCTCCTGCATTGGCAGGCGGGTTCTTTACCTCTAGCAGGTTCTTTACCACTACCACTACCTGGGAAGCCCCCACCCCTCATTAGAGATGACACCATTGATTTGGTCAGTTTCTTAGCTGTATGGATGTAGGCATATCTGTGAGATGAAGCATAAGTAACCAAAGAGCATGAATGCGGGTGGAACTGGCAGAAGAAATGAAGCCCTGTTCATAGCCCCTTCAGCAGATTTCCTGTGAGATAGGACAGCTGTGTGAGGGAAGAAAAAACTAACCATTGTTAATAAACGGACATACTCATTTTGATCAAAGGTATCAGTAGCCATTAGGGTAAACAGTGTGGTTCTCATAATGTTAGCCTTTCAATTGACAGTTCCATTGAAACATTAAGCATTGTATTTTATATAAAGATCATTTGCTTCTAATAGCTTTGGCCCTCTGGGCTGACTTGGTCCACAGAGCTTGTTCCCCCATCAGCTACATATCACAGGTTGTATTCTCTGGGTAACAGATGCTGGAGTGGAGTTCAGTGGGTAGTAGGGAGTGCTGTGGAATCTACATCTGTTGGAGAGAGAAGCGGGACTGGGTAGAAGGAGAGACTCAACTGCTCGGCAGACCTGAACAGTAGTCTCGGTTGATTCCAAGGGGAGATATGAAATTAAAATGTCTTTCAGCGTTATCTTGGTTTGGAACAAAACAGTCTGGCCTTTTTCCCCTTGTGTCAACTGTTGCATCTTGCCTCCTGGGAAGGGCAAGATCTAATCTTGCGGTGGGAGGCAACTCTTTGCAGCTGAGACCGTGTCTGAAGGGGCTGAGCACTGAGTGTCTAATGACAGTGCTCGCAGCAGCTGGGAGATAAACCCTTTCTTGAAGTGATATCTGAGTGGCTGAGCTTTTCATCCATTATACCAGTTCAGAGACTTTCAAAGATTTTTTACTATGGTCCACAGTAAGAAAATTCTCTGACGTTATTATCCAGGCATGTGTACACATGCATCACACTTTTTGTTTGAAGCAAACAAAAGTTTTGTAAAGTGATATTTTAACATTTACCCATTGTCTGTGGTACTCTCTGACAATCTCTGTTTCAATGTGTTTTCTTTCAGTCCATCCCATGTTATTCTATTCTCCTTCACTTTAAAAATTGCTGTTTATGAAATACTAATTTGATTCAAGACCCTCTATTAGATTACAACATGCAATTTGAAAACTGTGGAATTAGATTGATTGTGGAAATCAGCCAATTACTGGTGAGCAAGTTCTCTAGCATAAGTAGAATGGGCTTGTGTTCCACGATGTGATTGGATTATTTTCATTTCCAGGAAACTGGAAAAGGAGAGGAGAGGTTTGCTGATCTGTGGGCTCCTGAGACAGGGTGTGGTTCATCACAAATCTCTAAATCCTTGAATGCCTGGTTCCAGTGGGGTGTCATTTGTGATTACTTGTTCTAACAGTATGAGCTCCAGGCAAGATTTTTCAAAGAAGGAGAGTTAATTACTGGGGATAAAATAGTAACTGTCAGTGAGAACCATCATTTCCATTTACTTGTAGAGTTTTAGAATGAGGTTAGCTATAAACACTTCAGTTTTTCTGGAGAGTGGATGCCTGTGATCCGTTTTGTGTTGTAACTTTCATGTGTGTGGAGTTACTGGAAGAAATGTTTGGTGTCACTGGTATAGCCAGTGACAATGGGGTCATTGGTATATGTCATTTGGTATAGCCTGTTGTGTTTTGAAATATACATAGTAAATGTTTAAATAATATAGTATGGCTATAATTAGACTCCATTTATAGACAAAGATATGAAAAAGATCACAAACAGAGTGAGACAGATTTCAAAAAGATGACAAATCAACAATTGTTTTTTTTTTTCAGGACAACAACAGCAAACCAAAAATATACCCTTTATCCCTGAAACTCAAGCAATGAGTTTGTGACCCTTATTTGTATAAGATTTACACTGGAACAAGGTGGAAATTTCATTACATGTATTTAAAATTTATGGTATATAAATTGAAAAAATATGGTTCTACTTGGAGGAATACAGAAGCAATCGTGTAGTAAAGAAGGAAAATGGAGGATATCTAGTATTTTTCATGTTTTGTTTTAGGAAATCCTCAGTTTGTTATCATATTTTATCATTGGTGAACTTGATGGTTACTAACGAGAAGAGGCTAGGATATAAGGGGCTTAGCCATGCTAACAGAGTCAGGTTTGGAATTTAGATCTGGCTCCATCCTTTATACTACTTCAAAGCCACATATATGTTTAATTTTCTACCATTTAAAAAGCTACAGAGGGACTTCCCTGGTGGTCCAGTGCTAAAGACTCTCACTTCCAAAGCAGGGGGAAAGAGTTCAATCCCTGGATTCCTGGTCTAGGATCTAAGAAGGCAAATGCTGCACTGGGAGGCCAAAAAAACAAAATCCACTAAAACAGATTCAGAATAGGGAGTTCCCTGGCAGTCTAGGGGTTGAGGTTCTGCCCTTCCACTGCAGGAGGCACAGTTTCGATCCCTGGCTGGGGAGTTAAGAGCCCATGATGCACACTGTCTGATTAAATAAATAAATACAAATAAAAAATAAAAAGCTGCAGAATAAATCTATGTCAAAGTCAGATATATATTTAGTGTATATCAAAATACAAGTTGAAAATTAGGTTATCAATGATATCATTTCCATATTTTTCATTGTTGCTGTTTATGAGATGAGTATATTATATAGTTTAAAAAATCATTTATTACTGTTGCAAGTCTTTGGAAATTCTCACATGATATATGTGTTATATATCAGTTATCTGTTAATAAAAACAGAAGTCAGGTTTAAGTAAGTCAAAGTAATTGTGTATATACACTGAAGAAGAGTTGAGATTAAAGTCAAACAAAGATCTGGAACCCAGTGGAAAGAACATGTTTTATAGATATATTTCACATCAGTTACATCAATTAAATGTAATAGTTAGAAGATAAATATATATTTATATATAAAGCAATGTGTGACTGTTTTCAAGCATTATCACATCTAAAAAATGTAGTATGTTTTCTAAAGATGATATCAGACTATCTTTGATTTGGCAAGATATATCCACTTACGAGCTTCAAATATTCACTTCAAATGTTACTGGTGTACTAACAACAATAGTTTTTTAAAAAGGAAATAAAAGGTTTATAAAGGACAGACTTTAAAAAGTCATTATTATCCCAGTTACCTCAAAATAGTACAAGAAATTAAGTGACTGACCTCATTAAACAGTTCACCTCACACCATTTTATTCTCAGGAAATTAGCTCTGAAGCATGTTAGAGGATAAATTTAAATTCAGCATTAGAGATGAAAAATGAACCAGAAAATGTGTTAGGAAGCTGATGAAGACACTAGAAGGGGTAAAATATAATCACATTCAATTCAATTCCATTCAGTCACTCAGTCATGTCCAACTTTTTGCAACCCCATGGACTGCAACATGCTAGGCCTCCGGCCTCCCTGTCCATTGCCAGCTCCTGGAGTTTACTCAAACTCATGTCCATAAAGTTGGTGATGCCATCCAACCATCTCATCCTCTGTCAT
Organism: Redunca redunca; assembly: GCA_006410935.1. Lineage (NCBI taxonomy): Eukaryota > Metazoa > Chordata > Mammalia > Artiodactyla > Bovidae > Redunca > Redunca redunca. The sequence goes on from SJYQ01009269.1 coordinate 171,624, forward strand.
CCCCTTCTCCTCCCACCTTCAATCTTTCCCAGCATCGGGATCTTTTCAAATGAGTCAGTTCTTTGCATCAGGTGGCCAAAGTATTGGAGTTCCAATGAATATTCAGGGCTGATCTCGCTAGGGATGGACTGGTTGGATCTCCTTGCAGTCCAAGGGACTCTCAACAGTCTTCTCCAGCACCATGGTTTGAAAGCTTTGGTGCTTAGCCTTCTTTATGGTGCAACTCTCACTGTACACATGATGACTGGAAAAACCATATCTTTGACTATATTGAACTTTATTGGCAAAATGATGTCTTTGCTTTTTAATATCCTAAGTTTATTATAGCTTTCCTTCCAAGAAGAAAGTGTCTTCTAATTTCATGGCTGCAGTCACCATCCACAGTGGTTTTAGAACCCAAGAAAAGAAAATCTGTCACCGTTTCTACCTTTCCCCCTTCTATTTGCTATGAAGTGATGGGACTGGATGCCATGATCTTAGTTTTTTAAATAGAGTTTTAAGCCAACTGTTTTACTCTCCTCTTTCACCCTCATCAAGAGGATCTTTAGTTCCTCTTCACTTATTGCCATTAGAGTGGTGTTATCTGCATATCTGAGGTTGTTGATATTTCTTCTGCAAATCTTGACTCCAGCCTGTGACTCATCCAGAGTGGCATTTTGCATTATATGTACTCTGTATATAAGTTAAATAAGCAGGGTGATAATATACAGCCTTAATGTACTCCTTTCCCAGTTTTGTTGTTTCTTGACCTGCATACAGGTTTTTTTCAGATTATTTATCATTATAGGTATTGAATATAGTTTCCTGTGCTATATAGTAAATACTTTAATCTATTTTACATATAGTAGTGTGTTCCTGTTAACCCCATACTCCTAATTTGCCCCTCCTCTGCCCCTTTTCCCTTTAACCGTAGGTTTGTTTTTCTGTCTGTGAGTCTGTTTTTGTTCTGTAAATAAATTCATCTGTATTATTTTTTTAGATTCCACATATAAGTGATGTCATGTGATACTTACCTTTCTTTGTCTGACTTCCTTCACTTAGTATGGCAATCTATCTTTAGGTTCGTGCATGCTACAAATGGCATTATTTCGTTATTTTTTATGATGAGTCATATTCAGTTATGTATATATATGTTTATATAGTATCTTCTTTATTCATTCATCTGCTGACGGACACCTAGCCTGCTTCCATGTCTTGGCTGTTGTAAATAGTGCTGCTATGAATACTGGGGTACATGTATCTTTTTGAAAAATGTTCGTTTTATATTGGAGTATAGTTGATTAACAATGTTGTGACATGAATCTTTTTGGAAAAAACTTTAAATCTTTTCTGGTTATATGTCCAGGAGTGAGATCGCTGGATCATATGGTATCTCTATTTTTATTTTTTAAAGAATCCTTCTAGGACTTCCTTGGCAGTCTAGTGGTTAAGACTCCACCTTTCTATGCAGAGTGCTAGTTTAATCCCTGGTCGGGGAACTAAGACCTCACATGCTGCAGGGTGGGGCCAAAAATTAAAAAATAAAGATGATAAGAAATCTCCATACTGTTTTCCATAGTGGCTGCACCAATTTACATTTCCACCAATAGTGTAAGAGGGTTCCCTTTTATTCAGACCATTTCCAGCATTTATTATTTGTGGACTTTTTGATGATGGTCATTCTGACTGGTATGAGATGGTACATCATTGTAATTTTGGTTTGCATTTCTCTAGTGCTTCAGTTCAATTCAGTTCAGTCGCTCAGGCATGTCCGACTCTTTTTGACCCCATGAACCACAGCACGCCAGGCCTTCCTGTCCATCACCAACTCCCGGAGTCTACCCAAACCCATGTTCATCAAGTCAGAGATGCCATCCAACCATCTCATCCTCTGTCGTCCCCTTCTCCTTCCTGCCCTCAATCTTTCCCAGCATCGGGGTCTTTTCCAATGAGTCAGCTCTTTGGATCAGGTGGCCAAAGTACTGGAGTTTCAGCTTCAACATCAGTCCTTCCAATGAACATCCCAGACTGATCTCCTTTAGGATGGACTGGTTGGATCTCTTTGCAGTCCAAAGGACTCTCAAGAGTCTTTTCAAACACCACAGTTCAAATGCATCAATTCTTCAGCGCTCAGCCTTCTTCACAGTCCAACTCTCACATCCATACATGACCACTAGGAAACCATAGCCATGACTAGACGGACCTTTGTTGGCAAAGTAATGTCTCTGCTTTTTAATATGCTGTCTATGTTGGTCATAACTTTCCTTCCAAGGAGTAAGTGTGTTTTAATTTCATTGCTGCCATCACCATCTGCAGTGATTTTGGAGCCCAGAAAAATAAAGTCAGCCACTGTTTCCACTGTTTCCCCATCTATTTGCCATGAAGTGATGGGACCAGATACCATGATCTTCATTTTCTGAATGTTGAGCTTTAAGCCAACTTTTTTCACTCTGCTCTTTTACTTTCATCAAGAGGCTCTTTAGTTCTTCTTCACTTTCTGCCATTAAGGGTGGTAGTACTTACTGATGGTAAGCATCTTTTCCTATGCCTGTTGGCCATCTGTATGTCTTCTTTGGAGAAATGTCTGTTTAGATCTCCTGCCCATTTTTTTGATTGGGTTTTTTAGAAACTAAGCCTTTGTTGGTTTAATTGTTTGCAAATATTTTCTTCTGGTGAGTAGGTTGCTTTTTCATTTTGTTTATGGTTTCCTTTGCTTCGCAAAACTTTTAATGGTTTCATTAGGTCCCATTTGTTCATTTTTATTTTTATTTCTTTTGCCTTAAAAGACTATTGTAAGAAAATATTGCTGTGATTTATGTCAGAGAATGTTTTGTTATGTTTTCTTCTGAGAGTTGTATGGTGTCATGTCTTATATTCAGGGCTTTAAACCTGAGTTTGAGTTTATTTTTGTAATTGGTGTGAAGGAGTGTTCTAATTTCATTGACTTACATGAGAGAGTCCAAGTTTTCTCAACACCATTTGCTGAGGAGACTTTTTCTCATTATATATACGTTTGGCTCTTTTTGTCAAAGATTGATGGACCACAGGTGTTTGAGTTTATTTCTGGGCTCTGTATTCTGTTTCATTGATCTTTATGTCTGTTTTTGTATCAATACCATACTGTTTTAATCACTGTAGCTTTGTAGGGTTGTCTGNCTTTGTAGGATTGTCTGAAGTCTGGGAGGCTTATGCCTCCAGCTTTGTTCTTTTTCCTTAGGATTTGAAGCAATAATATTTAATGAAAGTATTACTATTACATATTTGAAGAAGAGCGTTTTAACTTGTTTAATTTATTTAACAATTAAGTATTTAGAGTGACATGCTTGTCACTCTGATACAAAGATAAGTGGGGCTTCCCAGATGGTGCTAGTGGCAAAGGACTTGCCTGCCAATGCAGGAGACATAAGAGATGTAGGTTCGATCCCTGGGTTGGGAAGATCCTTTGAGAAGGGCATGGCAACCCTCTCCAGTATTCTTGCCTGGAGAATCCCATGGACAGAGAAGCCTGGCAGGCTACAGTCCATAGGTCTCAAAGAGTTGGTCAGTGACTTAGCATGTATGCACAAAGGTAAGTAAGATGTGTTTCTAATACATTCAGAATTGCTTATTGTTGAGTTAGAGTGGCAGGCATGTACCAGGATGACAAAGTGCGAGAGAGGAGGCAATGGCAGATCAGGGAGAAGATCTGAATGAGGGCTGAGAGAGGAGTCCTATAGACTCCAAACTTCATGCTACTTCAGTGTGGTGATGTCAGTTTGCTGACTTCGCAGCCCAGCTACTTAGTTGGTTTTGAGAATCCTAACTGGGAATATCTTAGATGGGCAAATTCGTAAGTATTTAAATGAGAGTCATCATGTCAGAAGGACCAGTTCCAGACGATTACTTTAAAGTGCTTACTGAGAAAATGATTCAGAGAGAGTTAGACACGAAACAAAATTTCTAGCAACTCTTGACAGATATATTTCATATCTCTCCGATTCTTAATTCAGCAATTAGAATAAATTGAAACGGCTACTCACAAAATCACGTAGCACAGGAAAAAGACCATGAACCTCAACAGACCAACACTGATTCACAGGCTGGCTCCAATATTTAGTTCCTGATTGACCTTGGGGGAAATTCTTCCTTTCTCTGTGCCTCTGTTAGCTCCTGTGAAACAGGATTACAGCATCTAATTTAAGGGATTATTGTGAGGGCGGTAATATACAAGGTGAGGTTTCTTCCTTACATTCTCTCAGGGAACCCTGCGCTGCTCATTTTATAGCACATTTTGCAATTGGTAATTCATTCCAATCAGCTCTTTTATGTCTGTCTCCTCTGCTGAGAGATACACGTCCTCAGGGGAAGAATCACATTTCTCCTCTCACGCCCAGCATATCCTTAACTCAGTGCTGACTGGAGGAAACCCGAGCAGGACGTGGCATGTACCACATTATGAACACGCACTATTTCCCTTTGTTCTCATACCAAGAACCTGACTGTTTTCTTTCCCTTGCTCTGTTTCTCTGTGAATTTGGGGAATTTCTGTGCTTCTCCTGAAAAACCGTGATATTATTGGAATATTCCTTATTTATAGGACTTCCCAGGTATTACTCATATGTAGCCTGGGCCTTCTTTTGAGCATCAAAGTCTTTCTGAACTAAAAATATAATCTCTACTACTTTTACCTGTCCTTGGTAGAATAGGATTTTTCCCAAGTTGTTTCATAGAGATAAAAAAGTGATTTCTGGTTCAACATATTATTTTGAAATTTTTCTTTCATTTTGCTTAAGTGCATAGGATGAGTGAAAGATTAGGCTGATTTTTGGCACTTTCGGATCAGTCACTGCTACTGTAGTCTTTATTATTTCCTGTATTGTATTAGAAACCTAAACTTTTTATGTTGCTTTTGTTTAGTCTCTCAGTTGTGTTTGACTCTTTGGTGACCCCATGGGCTGTAGCCTGCCAGGTTCCTCTGGCCATGGGATTTCCCAGACAAGAATACTGGAGTGAGGATCTTCAGGGGATCTTCCTGAACCAGAGATGGAACCAGCATCTCCTGAACTGACAGGCAGATTCTTTACCACTGAGCCACCAGGGAAGTCCAAAAAACCGTGTATAGACCTGCATTATGTTTACCCAAAGGCAGAAGGAAGATTTAGGGTACCATCTAAAAACCCAGTGTTTGTTCATTAAACTCATTATACTCATTTTCATGTAGACTGATTTCTTTGTGAATATAACAATTATCTCTTGATTTCATCAACTCATGGCAGCACTAAAATAGATGTAGCTAGCTTCAGGTCTGTCTTCTGCTTGCGTTCATGGCGAGGGCTCTGAAGAACTGCACATTTTCAGGACAGAAGTTTCCATGGAAACCCCGGACAAAGGCAAAGCAAAATAATTCTTCAAGACCCACAAGAAAAAAAAAAATCCCCCCTTTGCTTTTTGTTTGCAGTTCAGTGTCCCCTGAGCAGTTCAGCAGCTGGCCCTGTCCCTGCTCTCTAGGAATCCCTGTTTGAAATTTATATATAGCATTATGCCTCTCTGAAATCTGCAAAATAGGATTTGGTGAGTATGACTAAAAAGTTACTTCTCAGGAGAGCGCAAACGCAGAGGGTTTTTTTCTTAACGATGAGATTTAAAAATATAATAAAGTATACATTTAAGCAGCCACTGAATTTGTGAACACAGAGCTGCTCTTCAAATTATCAAATAGGTCTCAAAGAAGAGAATTTTAGAGCAAACAGATGAAATCAGTGATTCGAGGCAAATTGATATTTCAAGACGGTTTGTTGGTTGTTGTTTAAATAAAGACCAAGTTAAATGATTTCTAAAGCATTTGCAGGTCATATGTCTTGAGGAAGTCATGGGGTTCTTATGAATTCCTTTAGAAAATGGTGTCTCTTTCATTGGTTCTCGAAGTTCCAAAGCAGCTGACTGTATTTATGTATCTTCCATTGTACTGAGCACAGCAGCTTGAAGCTATTTTGGGGACAGGATTGATGCAGCGAAAAGCACCCTCGATGCTCTGCCACACGGGGTTCTTTAGGGCTGCAGTCAGAAACTGAATGCCCTGTGCACATCTATTGATACATTCATGCACAATTCGTACTTCACTTTCTTTTCTTTATTGAACTTAATTGTAATCATTTTCAAAAATATATTCACTCTTCAATTTATGCTTTCAATGAATAACTTCTGGGTAATTACTGTACACCAGGAACTATGCTAGGGACCTGCCCTCAGGGAGTCCATCAAGGAATGCCACACTCTTTTTTTTTTAATGAAATAACACAAAAGAAAAACCTAAATAACAAAGTGCGACAGTTATTACACGCTGTGAAACGCCATGGTAAGGAGGTTTATTTTCGGTTTTATGGCAGTCGAGAGCAGGGTCATGTCTCAGTTTAGTGGCGATGGTTGTATAAAGATTAGATCAGATAAGGACTTCAAAAGAGGTGACGTTTGTTTCAAGTCCTGGAAAACGATTAGATATGAAACTGGCAGACAAGTGGGGGAAACGCTTTCAGAGAAAACAATCTAAAAACACAGGGCTATGGAAGAATGTCAGTGTTTTAGGCATGAGCATAGGTTGTAATGCAGTGAGAAAGGGAAATGAAGATGAAGATGGCAGAAGCCAGCTCCTCAAGGGGTTTGCAAAACTGAGTATGAATTTTGTCTGAAAGATGGAGAGAAGCTTCTCAGCAATTTCAGCAGAAGTGCTGAATCTACGCTGTCATCTTGGAAGAAGTCACTTACAGCAGGGAGACCAGTTAGGAGGCAAAGGGTAGTGTTGATGAGAAATGGTGAAGTCAAAACTAAGGCTGTATCGGACTTCCCTGGTGGTCCAGTGATTTAGAATCTGCCTGCCAGTGCAGGGGACACAGGTTCAATCCCTGTTCTGGGGAGGTTCCACGTGCCCCGGGGCACTAAGGCTGTGCACCACAGCTGCTGAAGCCTGAGCACCCTAGGAGCCATGCCACACAAGAGAAGCCTTCGCAGTAAGAAGCCCAGCACCTCAACTAGAAAGCTGCCCCTGCCACTTGCAATTAGAGGAAGCCCAGGCACAGCCACGAAGACCCAGCGCAGCCAAAAATAATGAAATTAAACAAAGAAACAAAACCAAGGCTCGATCTGGAGGGTAGAAGGACTTGGTAACCAACTGGTTGGGTGAGGGCACCAAAGAAAGGACTTCAGGTTTCAAGCGCAGGTGCTGGCAAGATGGTAGTACTAATAAGTGAAATTACTATGAGAGATGAAAAATCCATGAAGATTAAGGATATAGCTTGAATCCTTGTGCTGCCTGACTGCTCAAGTGACCTTAGTCAAGATTCTTAATCCATTTGAGCCTTAGTTCCTTTAAAAGGTCCCATGGGATATTTTTAGAGGATTAAATGATATAATACTTATAAAGCATTCACACATTTGCTTAGTCTATATTTTTTGAGCATTAACGATGTACCAGAGTCAGGGATTCAGAAGTGTATGAAATGAAGTTTCTGCCCTTCTGTAAATTCTGTTGTACGAGTGGGAGAGTAGACATAAACAAGTTGACAAATAAATGAATAAATCAATTACAGATTTGGAAGAGGAGCTTGAAAGATGTAAATGGGTAAATGTGGCAGATAGAGTAGAGAGTTCTGCTTTGTGATATGTTGTCAGGAAAGTCTGAAACTTATAAAGGGATGGCCATTCATTTGAGGAGGCACCTTTTAGGCTTTGAGAACAACCAATTCAAAGACCCTGAAATGGGAAAGAATTTTGGACAGTATATACTTAGAAGTTCCTCAAATACAGTAAGCATGCATTAAATAATAGTTAGAAGCACAGAGGTATCTATTTGTTTATATGTTGTGAAAACTAGCTTATCAAAATATCTCTTTCATTTGTCACATAAGTTATTCAGAACAATATTTTAAATTGCCACCTTTACAAATGTATCTTTGTACTTAAGAATGTAAAGAAAATTGTTAGTGGAAATGAGGAAAGAGGTCTTTGAAGCAATGCTGAGTTTTATGGGCCAGGAACTCCCAGGGGGCACTTGGTGATTAATATTCTTCTCAACAGCTCTGGAAACGTATTCTTTTTTCTTCCAATTATCTTTTTCATTTAGTTGAACCTGACTCAACCTTAACAACTGGTTTATCCTTCAAAGGTGGGAGACTGTTAACTACCTTTTTGAAGTCTGAAATTCATGCAACTGTGTATCAAAAAGTCTGGGTTAACCTTCATGACTTATAAATCTTGCTTATTAGTCACTTCTGCATTTTACTCTGTGTAGTGATAGAAGACGTATCATTTAAATTATCAAAAAATGATTCATGATATACATTCTTTAAAAGTTGCAAATGGAGAACATTACCCAGGGAAATTGTTAATGAGTACACCAGTGTATTGTCCAAGCATAGAATTGTCTGAGAGTTTACTGTATCACATGCTAAGGAAAGATGATAAACAACTTCCGCCACACATCAACAAAGGCATCTGAATTTGCTGTGAATCCTCGTTGGGGACTTTCCTACCATTTATTCTTCTTATCTTTTTGAACAAGACTGTATAGTAAAATGAGTTGCAAATACATGGTAGGTATAAACTTAAGATATAAAATATAGAAACCATTAAATTTAGATAAAGATTAATGCCTGGCATGAATTAAAACAGGTTGATGATGTAAATTAAAATTTAAAACATGAAATGAATAACTGAGAAAGAAAGAACTAAGCAGACACCAGAACCATAAAACAGTGATAAGGCTGTTCTAGAGTTCAGTGAATGACAGCTGCCATGTCTGTTCAGAGTGAATTCTAGCAAAGAGCTAGTGAAGATAATGTATTTAAATACTGCTGGAAAATTCCCCTTCAGCCAGCAGCTGGCATGACTGTTGTCATTCAGAGGGCATAAGTAAATGTCATATAATTGAGTCATTGAGAAACTGAGATGACAATGAGCTACATTCTCATTAACACTTTAGAAAAATTCTCCCCTGGGCGATTAAATAGATGATGTTTAAGACTGGCATTAAAGCTTAAATGAAAGCTTCATTTTCTACATGAAGTCAGAGTTGAAATAGGTCTCGGCTCTCTCATCAGAGGTTCCCAGAGCAGTTGGCTGTGGCTCTTGCAGACCAGGTGGAGTGGGTTTCTGTGCAATGACACTGACAAATTCTGAATCACTGTCTTTTACAGATAGGAGAAATCCAAGCTCCGTGTAGTATACTTCAGTCAAGTACACCAGCTGCTGTAGCCTCACCCCAGTGGTGCCTTCTAAATGTCCCTCTCACCCCTATGCAACAGAGCAAGAGTGTCCTCTCATTTTTGAAAGCAACCCTAGGTCAGCAAGATGCTCTTTGCCTGAATCCAGTTGGATATTCTCCTTGTACCCCCTGTTCCCGCTTCCCCCTTTACCTCTGGCTTTCATCCATGACCATTAACTAGGGTACTTATTCAATCATTAGTTGGCGTCTTCCAGCCCAGCAGTGTAATTGACCTTGGCTTTGCCCCTTGATTCTGTCTTTGCCTCTTGGATCCAGCTGAACTCAGTGTCTTTGGAAGTGACTTCACACAGTCTCCTGGTTTTGTTTCTTGTTACACTCTGCCCCGAGGCTAGAGTATTACAGGCACATACAGCATACCCTTTAAGAAGGAGGGCTTTTTAAAAATGTAATGGCTCTGCTAGTTTTTTTTAATTTATTGATTGATTTATTTTTGGCTGTGCTGGGTCTTTGTTCCTGTGCAAGCTTTTCTCTAGCTGCTGCGAGTGGGGGCTGCTCTCTAGTTGCGGTGCACGGGATTCTCATTGTGGAGACTTCTCTTGTTGCACAGAACAGGCTCTAGGCTGCTGGTTTCAGTCGTTGCAGCACACGGGCTAAGTACTTGTGTGTCCGGGTCCTCAAGCACACCGGCTTCCATAGCTGTAGCACGAAGGCTCAGTAGTTGTGGCTCACGGGCCCTAGAGTGCAGGCTCAGTGGTTATGGCAGAGCGGCTTAGTTGCTTTACAGCGTGTGGAATCTTCCTGGACCAGGGATCTAACCTGTGTCCCCTGCACCGGCAGGCAGATTCCTATCCACTGCTCCACCAGGAAACTTCAAGTTTCCCTTTATGAATGGGCTTGTAACTGCTGTCACCTGCAGTCCTCTCCCAAGGACTGTCTTTGCAGCTAGAAGACTAGATCGCTGGAAGTGTAGGTAGTCACTTCCTGACTCTTCATGAGCACAGAAGCCCCAGTTCCAAGGCAGAACATCACTTCATGGCCAATAGATGGGGAAACAATGGAAACAGTGACAGATTTTATTTTCTTGGGCTGCAGAATCACTGCAGACAGTGACTGCCGCCGTGAAACTAAAAGGCATTTACTCCTTGGAAGAAAAGCTATAATAAACGTAGACAGAATTAAAAAGCAGAAACATTACTTTGCCAGTGAAGGTCCATATAGTCAAAGCTATGGTTTTTCCAGTAGTGATGTGAGAGTTGACCATAAAGAAGGCTGAGTGCCAAAGAATTGATGCTTTTGAACTGTGGTGTCAGAGAAGACTCTTGAGAGTCCCTTGGACTATAAGGAGATCAAACCAGTCAATCCTAAAGGAAATCAGTCCTTTATATCCATTGGAAGGACTGATGCTGAAGCTGAAGCTCCCATACTTTGGCCACCTGATGTGAAGTACTGATTCATTGGAAAAGACCGTGATGCTGGGAAAGATGGAGGGCAGGAGGAAAAGCAGGTGGCAGAGGATGAGATGGTTGGATGGCATCACTGATTCAATGGATATGAGTTTGAGCAAGCTCCAGGAAATAGTGAAGGACAGGGAAGCCTGGGGTGCTGCAGTCCATGGCGCCACAAAGAGCTGGTCATGACTGAGCAACGGAACAATTGCAAGGCAGGACAAACGCCGAAGATTACCACCAGAGACACAATTTTGAGATGATTCTAGGAAGGACATTTTTCACCTCTTTACATATTTGAAGTGGGATGCCCCTTATAATTGATTTGCCATACTTTAACTGGCAATACTTTTTCTTTCTCAGTACATACCACAAATATGTATTTTATGGTCCATGGCAAATTAACATTAGTGAAATTAAGATCTGGAGAAAAGTGAACAAAAACGTCTGTTTGAAAACAATCAGGAAAGGATTCAGGGAAGAACTAGCATCTAAGCTGTGAACGTGTCAGGTGGATTGTTCTATGGTTTTGAAGATATGTTATGTGGAAGTTAAGGTCAATCATAGTTTAGGGGAGAAGTTAAAGGGAGGGAGCCACTTATCCTACTATGTGTCTCACACCTAGGTCTTTTGTTTTGAGTAACTTTTTCAGTCTCACAGTAACCTGTTGGTCCTTGAGGTGACATAATCAGAAAGAAACTTTTTTACTGAAGACAGCAGTCCTGCCCTTCCCACCCCCTCCGCAGGGATCCCTGCATCTACCGACATCAAGATGGTTTTACAGCCATTTGCTTATGATGACGTCAGTTCCCCCAGCAGCTAGACCCCTATTCTAGGCAGAAGAGACCAGTAGGTTTAGAGTATACAGATCTAGGTCAAGCTCAGTGTGTTCATCTTAATCACTGAATAATGTTAGACAAATTACTTACCATTCAAAAGTAATATGAAAAAAGTTATGCCTATCCCTAAAAGCCTGTAGTATAGTGTTTGCATACATAGCAGGTGCTAAAGAGCTCACCTCATTTTCCCCTCTATTCCCTTCTTTTCCTTACAAAATATATGTTCTTAAATAACAATGAGGCAACTGAGGTCAGGAAAACAAACCCAAGAGTTTGGGGAGCAGTGGACATGTTCAGGGACCAGCCTTTGTCCCTGGCCATTCTCATCTAATTATTGGGAGGCCAGTGGTCATGAAAAACTGGATTCTAGCAGTCCAGCCTCGTATCCATCCTCTTGAGGGCCAGAATGCGGATGAAGCAGGAGAGACATGCAGCTATACAGAGACAGGCAGACAGTCTTCAGGGTCTCAGTCTGTTGTGCACGTGAGCTAAGTGGCTTCAGTCGTGTCTGGCTCTTTGCAGACCTATGGACTGTAGCCCACCAGGCTCCTCTGTCCATGGCATTCTCCAGGCAAGAATACTGGAGTGGGGTGCTGTACCTCCCTCCAGGGGATCTTCCTGACCCATGGATTGAACCCACGTCTCTTATGTCTCCTGCATTGGCAGATGGGTTCTTTACCACTGGTGCCACCTAGGAAGCCCTTCTGTTCTTTTCTTTGAACCAGTGTATTTGAGAGATTCTTTTCTATCAAATAGCGTTTAATCAGAATTTATGCTCCCATTTTTATTTATCTACAGTTTTCAAATACAAGTACTGAGCAGCCTAAAATAGCCAGGGTTGTCACTCTGAGTTGATATAGTTCATCCATGCTTTCCACAAATATCTGGTTCCCTTTTCCACGTACAAGTAACGTGTGGATGGAGGGAATACAGTGTGAACACAGCTGCTTCCCCGCCTTGAGGTGTCCGCCCTTTGGTGGAGGCAAAAACAAACAGCATCATGTTTTAATCGAGGAATAAGACCACAGCAGTGGGGAGATGTGGGCTTCCCAGGTGGCACTGGTGGTACAGAATTCACCTGCTGGTGCAGGAGACACAAGAGACCCAGGTTCAACCCCTGGGTCAGGGAGATCCCCTGGAGACGGGAGTGGCAACCCACTCCAGTGTTCTTGCCTGGGAAATCCCACGGACAGAGGCTACAGTCTGTGGGGTCTCAAAGAGTCTGACGTGACTGAGTGCTCACACACACAATGTGGGTTGTAAAGGAGGGTCTCTCTTCACATCTTTGGTGACATGAGCCCCTTCCAAAAAAAAAATTCAAATATATGACCTAAAGTGTGTAGCATTACAAAAGAAACTGACCATAATGAAAAATGGTTAAGAATCTCTGGGAGAAAGTTTGTTCTGAGAGAAACAAATCAGGAAGTAGCCAAATGATGGCATGGAGGCAGAAAAGAGTGCTCTCCATAAGTGTCTGTGGAAAGAGCCACATGCTTTTCAAGTGCAAAAGTTGAGGCAGGTCCAGCCAAAACAACAAGATTTTTGTTGTTTTGAATTCATCTCTGCAGCTACAATATAAGCACATGTTTGATTTCTATTAGGCTTTGTTATATAGAAAGAATATGTGAAAGTCTTCTTTCAATAAAACGTTCTCTGTGATTATACACTAGTGAGAAAACATATTATTTTAATATATCAAGCTGCAGATATTCCTATGCCAACTTTCAAAATGAAAATAGTTTAAATGCACGAAACATACATATCCAAATGATCCTTTTCTTAAAACTAATCTGATTTATTGATTTTTTCCCGTGCTGGGTCTTGGCTGCTGCGCGAGCTTTGCTCTAGTTGTGGCGAGGGGGAGACTCTCTCTAGCTCTGCTGGACGTGCTTCTTGTTGTGGTGGTCTCTCTGGTTACAGAGAGAGTGTGTGGATTTTGGTAGCTGCGTCTCCCAGGCTCTGGAGCTCCAGCTCGATGCTGTGGCGCAGGTGCTTAGTTGCTCCGTGGTATGTAGGATCTTCCCGGGCCAGGGGATCAAACCCTTGGCTCCTGCGCTGGCAGGGGATTCTTCTCCACTGAGCCACAAGGGAAGCCCCCAAATGACTCTTTATATAAATTACTAAATCGAGAAGTCAGAGCTGGAGGCCCAACTTCAAATTTATAAGAGATTCTCTTCTGTGATTCTGAAATTTTCAGTGTGAAACACAGGATACACTGGATGTATGCTTATCACTTAGACACTCAATAAGTCCTCAGTGGCAAAATAAGAAATACTTTTCGCCAACTAGGAAAAAAAATACAATTAAAAAAATGCAGCAGTTTAATTGCAGTGTCAAGTCACGCTGCTGCTGCTACTAAGTCGCTTCGGTCGTGTCCGACTCTGCGCGACCCCATAGACGGCAGCCCACCAGGCTCCCCCGTCTCTGGGATTTTCCAGGCAAGAACACTGGAGTGGGTTGCCATTTCCTTCTCCAGTGCATGAAAGTGAAAGGGGAAAGTGAAGTCACTCAGTCGTGTCTGACTCTTCGCGACCCCATGGACTGCAGCCCACCAGGCTCCTCCGTCCATGGGATTCTCCAGGCAAGAGTACTGGAGTGGGGTGCGTTTGAAAGAGCCATATAATCTTGAAAATCAGAACAAAAATTTTCGAATTATTATTCTCTTTCTTGCTCGTGTGGCTGAAAATACTTAAGATTCAGTTTTGTGATGTGTAAAGCAGAAGTATTAACACATACTTTGGGAATAAATAAAATAGTGTACATGAATCACTTAATACAATGCGTATGTACAAAACAGCACCCTCTTCTTTTGCCTGAAATTTCCTAACTGTTCTCCACTCCCCTCACCTTCTTGTACAGAGGGTGCAGTCATGTACTGAAAGGAGTAAAAGGCTGGGGAGACCAGAAGGTTTGAGAAAAGAACAGAGGCTGGAATTTCTACATGACATTTCCTAGGCTGTTGGTTTGAAGATACTGGTTCCCCAAATACTTAACAGAGTTTTGAGTTAAATATGTATGAATTTTAATCATTTAGGAATCCAGTGTATGATAGCTATTTTTCTAACTATACTGAAGGGACAGTAAGATTATGTAGATTGAAATGTCTTCTGAATTTTATTTTCTAAGATGGGACAACATAAAGCAAAGGAGGTTATGTATACATGGCAATTGTTCTGTAGATGTATTTTGAATTCTTAAATTTGAGCCAATTTGAGAAACTATTACTGGGGCAAAGTAGGTGTCGGGCTGTGTGCACAGTACTTCAGATCCCAAAGCAGATAAAACGTACTTTCTGGCCTCAAATAAGTCTCAGTGGAGTTAAGAATTGGGAGTAGTGGGGTAGGGAGATGGAGGGTGGGAGATGGGGGCAGGGGACCGACATACACAGAATTAGCTAAAAATTCAAAGACATGAATATACATACAGTCCCAGTACAGAGACACAGGTAAGTGAGCTCTTTAATCCTGCCTGGGAAAGGAGGAGAAGTTTTCTAGAGAGCTGACAAGTTCTGGGACTGTAAAAAGAATTGCCTAGGCCTAGGTAGGAAACATATACTGAGGACAAAACTGAGTCTGAAGAGAGAGAAAGACATTTTCCTCCAGAATCAAGATACAGTGTTGAATTATGGGTGACTGTATTCTAACCATAATGGTCTTATTTTTTCTCACACTGCAGACTTTTACACACAGGCACGTTCATGTATTCCTCAACAGTTTGAAAATTCTGTTTCTCAGTCTTGCTTTTTACAACAGGAAAAATAGCCAAGTAACAAAAACTCAGTGTTCTGTCATTCTGTGACAGGGAAAGAAGGAAGTCACTTTGCAGGAAAACAAATTAAAGCTTTACTTACCTGTTAAGCGGGCCTCACACTGTCAAAGGAATTAGAGGACACTTGCTAATGGGCACCCTAACCTTCGTAATTACAAGATACTCTGTAGATGGTGCTTCTCCCCATCTTCCTTTGAAGCACCTGGAATTCTATAGGATATACTCATTCATATATTCATCTTGAATTTGAATGGATCACAACAGGCAATGACCTTTAACATGAACAAATTGTTTAAATGCTTAATTTGGAGGAACAAGGCAACCAGTAAAGGCAAAACCAGTGGTGCCATACTAAACCAACAAAGACTGCTATGAAATAACTGTTGTCAGGATAGCAGGATTTATTGTGTAATTTTAATTAGAAGCTACACTCAAGCTGTAGCCCTGTCCAGAGCAAGGGATGTAAGGTCACCCACAAAGGAAATCGCCCTGCTGTTGGACTGTGGGTGTTATCGTTTGTTTACCATCCATCCATGCACTTTCTCATTACAATGCCTAATGTTTCACTTCTTAAGGTGACATTTTGGTTAAGCAGTTCTTAAAAGTGACTCCACGGTCACTACAGTCACTGG
>SJYQ01009269.1:191497-225530 GCA_006410935.1 Redunca redunca
TTTCTTTGGAAGGAATGATGCTAAAGCTGAAGCTCCAGTACTTTGGCCACCTGATGCGAAGAGTGGACTCATTGGAAAAGACTCTGATGCTGGGAGGGATTGTGGGCAGGAGGAGAAGGGGACGACAGAGGATGAGATGGCTGGATGGCATCACTGACTCGATGGACGTGAGTCTGAGTGAACTCCTGGAGTTGGTGATGGACAGTGAGGCCTGGTGTGCTGCGATTCATGGGGTCGCAAAGAGTCGGACACGACTGAGCAACTAAACTGAACTGAACTGAACTGAATATTATAAATTGCCTCATAAAGCATTTTGAAGTATCTCAATTATAAGACCCCCAGAAATATCTAAGAGCATACAGAAAAGAAGTGACATGGGGGAGGGAGGAAAAAGGAACAAAGGGGAAAAGTATATATCATTATGGGAAATAGTAGAGAGAAGAGTATCTGTGTATGTCTATCAGCTGTCAGCTGTCTGTGTCTATCTACCTGGCCTCTTATAGTGCATGTTTATGTAGTTTTCCAAAGGTAGTTATCAAAGGTGAAGATTTATAGAAGAATTTTTAAAAAAATAATTTAATTTATTTTTGGCTGTGCTGAGTCTTCGTTGCTCCACGGTCTTTTCTCTAGTCGCAGCAGGTGGCGGCCACTCTTTGCTGTAGTGGGCAGGCTTCTCATTGCAGTGGCTTCTCTCGTTGCAGGGCACAGGCTCTAGCGTACGTGGGCTTCAGTAGCTGCAGCTCCTGGGCTCAGGAGTTGCAGTCTCAGGCTCTAGAGCCCAGGCTCAAGTGTTGTGGTGCCTGGGCTTAGTTGCTCCACGGTGTGGGGAATCTTCCTGGACCAGGGATTGAACCTGTGTCTCCTGCTTTGGCACACAGATTCTTTATCATGGAGCCTCCAGAGAAGCCCCTAGCAAAGAACTGATAGAAATTGACATTACATGAAATATACTTAAGAGGCTTAGTTTCTTTTTGAAACTAAGTATGTTGAAATGTTTGAAGTGGCAACTTTTATTTATTTAAACTTTTTATTTTACACTGAAGTATAGCCCATTATCAATGTTGTGAGAGTATCAGGTGCGCAGCAAAGCGACCAGGCCACACAAGCACACGATTCCATTCTCCCACAGACTGCCCTCCCGTCCGGGCTGCCGCATGACACTGAACAGACAGTAGGTCCTGCTGATTATCCATTTTAAATATAGCAGTGGGCGCATGTTGACTCCAAACTTCCTAACTATACCTTTGAAGTGGGGGAAATTAAATTGAATTTTACAATGCAACATAAGGTTTTATCTTATCTATCTTGATAGCATTGGTTTTTCTCCTAAAAACATTATACCTTAGAAAAAAGAAAGATGCCTAGTTTTAAAGCTCTTAAAAATATTCTTATAGAACATTTTGGGTTTCCCTGGAGGCTCAGATGGTAAAGAATCCACCTGCTATGCGGGAGACCTGGGTTGGAACCTGGCTTGGCAAGATCCCCTGGAGGAGGACATGGCAACCCACTCCATTTTTCTTTGCCTGGAGAATCCTCATGGACAGAGGAGCCTGGTGGGGTACAGTCCATGGGGTCACAGAGTCAGACATGACTGAGCAACTAAGCACAGCACACATAGAGCTTTTACGAAATGATTTAATTTGTATATCAAAATACAGAGTAGACATGCTCGGCAAGAAACAATCCATTTCTCCACTCAAGAATCTGATGCATTATACACATTTTTAAAATTAAAGATATTACCTCACTAATGCAGATATTGATGCCTGTAAACAAGAATTGAGATCACTTTAAAAAGCAAGTGATTCTATCATGGAGGCCACATATACATATTTTCAGGATGAAAATAGAGCTTAATGTTTTGGTTTGTAGTTTGGGTTATAGTCTTCATCATATATGGATTAAAAGTACTGTATTTTAAAAATTTACACAGAAATGAAAAATAGATGCTGTTGAAAACTGGTGGGTGATTTAGCAAGAAGCTCTAGTGCTGAATGCAAGAGGCATGTAAATGATGCAGAAGAGAAACAGGAAGAATTGAGTACAACTGCTTCATAAAATCTAAGTGTGGACAAGAATAATATTTTATCATAGATGTATATTAAGCTGTTATATTGAACATTATAAGAGATCTCTGATTTTTGTAAAACTGTATTTAATTTTTAAACTTATCCCTGAGAAAAATGAAGTAAGATTGCTTGGAGGCTGGGGTCTTCTTGCATTGAAACATGTAGAGTAGTTGAAATTAGGGGTTCATGTGCAGCTGAGAATATAAATGCACCTGTACCTTAGCAATGGGCTTCCTCCATGGCTCAGTGGGTAAAGAATACACCTGGGAGGCAGGAGACACAAGAGCCATGGGTTCAATCCCTGGGTCAGAAAGATCCCTTGGAGGAGGAAATAGAAACCCACTCCAGTATTCTTGCTTGGGAAATCCCATGCGGGGGTACAGTCCAAAGGGTCACAAAGAGCTGGAGATGATTGAGTGACTAAGCACACGCACACACAGACACATGCCTTAGTAGGATTTCTTAAGCCTGGGAGGACATTAGGGAATTTGTTAACCCCCTTCAATATGAGCGTCTGTGCATGCATGCATTTTTCTGGTGTGAAGACACCATGTAGATCTTTTTCAAATGCATCTCAACCCTTCACTGGATAAAAACTAGTGTTCCAAGGCATGATAATTTAAGGTCTGTGGACCCCAGATCCTGGTTTCCTCTGAAGGGAGGAAGAAAAAAAAAAGAATAAAATATTCTTAGATTCTGGAATCCAGTGTGGGTAGAGATTGTGTCTCCACCAGTGGTAAGGGGTCCAAAAACATATTCAAAGAGCTTGATTTAGGTAGACATTGCAATCCATGGTGGGGGCGGGCACTGTAGTAACAGGAATTTCTAGGAAGTGGTGACCATTGAAGAGAGGTGAGCATTCCTGGTGTTTGGTTCAGAGCAGGAAGCTTGTAGAGTTGAATCACATAAAGTCCTGGAGGCAGGAACCAGGAGGGTTTTCTGGCAATGTGTCAGGGTGTCACACAAATGGTCTGAATGTTCAGCCAGGGCTCAGCCCCAAGATGACCTTGCAGGAAACCCAGGCTAGTCAGGTAGATGGGGCAAACTGGGAGGAGGCCCTATGGACACATCCTGGGCTCAGGTTGGTATATCTTGCTTATTTTTATCATAATTAGCTCAAAAGTTAGACAAGACAGAACCTGTGGCTAAACAAATCTGGAGAAAGACCGAGTTCCGGTGTGGTTCTGTAGAGCGAAGGCTTGAACTTCAATGTAGTGATCAGCTGTTTCTTCAAGGTTACATGTTTGTAAAAAGCTGCGATTTTCTTATTGCTCTATGTATATTTTGCTTATTGACACCTAGGTTTACTATTTACTCATGGTAAAAAAAAAAAATGAAAGACATATTCTTATTCTTGGATATCATTGGTATGTGCATTTTTTTTATTATTTAAGAAAGTAATTTTAAATCAAGAGAACAGATGATGAATCTGAGTGCCAGTGAATTGAATCCCTGGGCTGCCGTTTCATCCCACACTGTGTGACTATCAACTTTATTTGAAAGAAAGAAGTAAACATTACAGATTAACTTCACAGATACTAACCAGCTATTCACCCCACCAAATCCTTATAATCACTGAATATTTGAGTTCCAAAGTAAAGATGAAAGGATCAGCTTTACTAGGATACAAAGATGCAAAACACTTATAGTTAATGGGAGCAGGATGCCAAATTCTCTGACCATCCCACTGTAAATTTCCCCTGAGAATTGGCTTAATAGTCATAAAATTATTCCTGTTAGGCCCTAAATTATTTCACTTACCTAATTAAAAATGCATGTATGAACCAAAGAGTATCACAGTTTATAGCTCTATCTAGCCACCAGTCTCTCAGAAGTATCTTCAACACAACCATTTTTTTATCCCTTAAAAATTTTATTTTCTATTGGAAAATAGATTACTAAAATCTGATTTCTGAAATCAGATTTTATTATTAGTCATATTAGATTAAGTCTCTAAAAATGCACTGAGAGTTACATCACCACTGACTTTCATATTTTATGGGTGAGGGAAAGAAGGAAAACAACATCTTTTATCATAAATTTTATTTAAAGAATCAGTTGCAAGTTCATTATAATGTCATCTATGATATATATTTTATTTACAGGGTAAGGTAATATCATTTTCCTATGCTTAAAGTTAGAAATATTATTATTGCATGTTATTATGCTATATTTAAAAAAATGATTTTAGTTTGTTAATGCTGGATGTGATTCTGTTTCTTTTCTTACCTGCCTTTGAGTTGAGGATACTGAACAAAAAAATTACCCTGGGTTCCATTTAAATTATTAGATCACTGACATTTTCAGAAATATTAACTTGAAATATAAATCAAATACACTTTAGATACCAAAAGAGAATTTTTTTTAAAACATAATGTGGTAAATGACTAATCCATAAATAGAGTGTAAGCACGTGTCCATTTGCCTGTTTGTGTATGAAATCTAAGCATGCTTCTAATTTTTTCATACAAAGAAAACACTTTACCTGCACGTGCACAGAGGTGGTCTTGATGTCTGAGGAGGAATGGTAACAAGACTGTGGTTCAGAATATTTGCAAGTAATCTAGTGTGAAGAGTGACTTGGTGATGTTTAAAGCAAGTTTAGAGAAGAATGAGGATCCTAAAAAAAAGTGCAATTTGATAGGGCAAAGGAGCAACTGTGAGCATCTAGGAGGAAAATAGTTGGGAAAATTTACTTTTAAAGGAAAGGAAAAAAGAAAGAAAAGAAATAGGAAATTTTAGGGTGGAGAATAGTAAGTTGCCACTAGTTTTTCTTCCTGGAAACTGAAGCAGACATACAGAGGAAGATATTAGGAAGGATACAGACTAGACCCGTCCAAAGATTACATGTCGTAAAGAGCAGAAGCAGCTGGTAGAATGTTCTGAGCTGGCAATTCTAAAGAGATACAACAGCCATTCGCATTACATAAAAGTTGGTTGAAGATATTTTTGTGAAAACTGGAAAGATTTGATGATGATCTGGAAGAAGGGATAATGTATTTGAATTAATGATTATTTCTGAGGTGGTGGTGTGGTTACATGGGAAAATGTTTTCATTTTGGAAAGAATGAAAGATGTATGTCACCAATCTGCAAATGGTTTAGCAAAAGAAAAATATATGTTCATGTATAGAAGGAGATGAGGCAGTTATGACAGTTTGCACACCCTTGAATGGAAGTGGTTTGTTATATTCTTTAAACCTTTACTGAATTTGAACATTAACAAATCTAAATAAAATAACACCACCTTCTACAAACAAGCCAACGAACAACAAAGGACAGGTATCAGAGAATATATTATAGTATAATGAATTCACATATTTATAATTTTTCCCTCTTGTGACTACATTATAATGAGAAGGAAGAAACACACAGAGGGGTAAACTCAAAAAGGAATATGAGAAATGCATCTACACAGTACTTTCCCCCATAGATTTCTGGAATCAGAAAATATATGAAAAAAGGAGCACTTGAAGTGTAGGTTACACCTAGAATACGCTTTAAGGGTACAGGTCATGAGACCTGTCAATAAGTTCCACTGTATATCTAGAGCTCACTACTACTAATTCTAGTGTTGCAATAATTAAGCATAAGAAGAAAATCATAAATTATTACATAGTTGACAAGTGCTTGCAAAATAAAAGAAAGTCCAAGGTAAACAAATTTAAAATTTATTTTGGAATACAAGAAAATTTATAAAATGAAAGAAGGTTAAAATAAATAAGCAATGAAAAAAAAAGCAAACAGATCTCCTGACTCTAATATATATTCCTGTGATGTGGTTCAGTTACTAAGTCATGTCTGACTCTTGTGACCCCACCAGCCTCCTCTGTCCATGGGATTTTCCAGGCAAGAATACTGGAGTGGGTTGCAGTTTCCTTCTCCAGAAATACATTCCTAGAGACAGTCAAGTAGAATTGTACCCATAAAACAAGAACAGAATGTAATGAAAAAGAACAGTCTGACAAACAAGAGCTCTTAAAAATTAAAAGCATATATATTGATGTTAGCATTGAAATAAAAACTCAATGAAAATTATCCAGAAAGCATAACAAAAACACAGAACATATAAGAGAAAAAATTTTACAGAAATAAGAAATCAGCCCAAGGGATGCAGCGTGTCAATAATTGGTATTCCAAAAAGAGAAAAACCATCAAAGAGATACTAATGTCACTACTAATAGTAATAATTTAGTGTCTTGCTATTCTGCTTAACTAACTAAACCCTCAGGTTAAGTAATAAACCATTCCTAGTGGTCTGAAGCTAGTATGGTGGTAGTGTGGTACCAGAGACTATGCTCGTAACCATTAGTAAGGAACATATGTCTTCAAGTTGACAGGACTCACCAAGGACTTAGATCAGTTATGGAAAAAAAAAAGCACGTGAAAAATTAGTAAAACTTTATACCATAAAGGAAAAGTGACAAACCAAAGAGTTTCTAAAGAGGGAAAAGAAAATCAACAATAGTCACATATCTAAAAAGGGAAATATAATCAGAGGGAAGCCTTATTTTTCTCAACACTAACCCTAATGATGGAAGACACTGTTCAAGTTCTGAAGATAAATATAGTATGCAAATTAGTATTCCATACTCAGTCAAAATGTTAAATATTAGGCATACAAGAACTGAAGTGTTTATTCTTTCTTAGGAAGTTATCATTAGAATGTATTCCCACAATGTTAGGGCATAATATATATGGGAAAGAACTATATCCAAAAGACTAGAAGCATTTTTACAACTCAATAGTAAGCCTATTTAAAATGAGCAAAAATGTGTTTAAACAGGTACTTCACAAAAATAAATCTTTAAATGAGCTATGAGCACATGAAAAGACTTTAAATATCATTAGTCATCAGGGAAATACAAAAGAAATTCACAATGATTTATCACTACACACCCCTTAGAATGGCTAAAATTAAAAGGGTGATAATACCAAGTTTTTGTAAGGTGGTGGAATAATTAGAACTCTCATATTTACTAACTAGATTATAAAATGGTGCAATAACTTTGGAAAAGAGTTTGTCAACTTTGTACTAAAAAAAAAGGTATATAATACAAGTCTAGTTTCGAGTTTCTAGTCAAGATCAGTGAAAACCTAAAACCATACAAAGGTTTGCATGAGTGTTCATTGCAGCATTATTTAGAATAGTTTTAATAAGCTAAATGAATAAACAAATTGTGATGTAGCCACATAGTGGAGCAAACTCCTGATATAGTAAGAACACAGTTGAATCTTAAAAATATTATACCAAGGGAAAAAAGCCAGACGCAAAAGAATACAATTAGTATAATTCCATTTATATTAAATTTTAGAAAGGGAAGTCCTAATCTGTAGTGAAAGGAAGTAGTGTTCTCTGGCTGGGGTTGGGAGGGATTGAGTGCAAACGTGCACAAGGGAATTTTTCTAAGTGATAGAGATCTTAATATTGGTGGTGGTATACATTTTCTAGCTGTATGTATTTGCAGACATTGGAGTGATGTGACTGGAAGAAGGATATTTTTTCTTAGAGCCTTCAGTATCCTGACAACACCTTGATTTCATACTTCTGACCTTCAAAACTAGGAGGAAAGAATCTCTGTTATATCTACCACCTAGATACGTGGGCTTTGTTACAACAGACTTACAAAACTAATGCAGTCATCATATTTTAAAAAGTAGATATGGCAGCACACCCAAGAAAAACCAAAACCAGTTAAAAGTTATAGCCTTTGAGCAGAGGATTTGTGAGAGGGTAGAGACAAGAGAAGGCAACGGCACCCCACTCCGGTACTCTTGCCTGGAAAACCCCATGGATGGAGGAGCCTGGTGGGCTGCAGTCCATGGGGTTGCGAAGAGTCGGACACGACTGAGCGACTTCCCTTTCACTTTGCACTTTCATGCACTGGAGAAGGAAATGGCAGCCCACTGCAGTGGTCTTGCCTGGAAAGTCCCAGGGACGGGGGTGCCTGGTGGGCTGCTGTCTATGGGGTCGTGCAGAGTCGGACACGACTGAAGTGACTTAGCAGCAGCAGCAGCAGCAGAGACAAGAGATTTGGTTTGTTGTTATTTTTTAATAAAATCATCTAATTTTGGTTTAACACTTACATATATTACTGAGTCAAATCCTTTTAAAAGAGTAAAGAAGTTAAAGAGTTTCCAGGGTCAAATAGCAAATGAGCAGATAATTAGGGAATTGAGATGGCTGGAAATGGGGCACATTCAGTCTGAACATAAAGATTTGAACTTCTAAGAGGACGGACTATTCCAAAGAGCCCAGTAGTATGAGCTGATTGGTCTAGTAAATGATTCAATAAGTAAGCTGAATTCCTCTAATTTATCTAAAGACTCTCTCATTTTGCAATCATGAAAAGAACTTTGACCTCAAAGTAAGTGACTAAGTGTATGATGTGCTAATGTCTTCCCTCTAAGGGATGAATGAGAGGCCAAAGGCTCTGAGAGGATTTTCCTTCTTCATAATTCAGGCCATTTGTGGAGGCAAAAAGAAAGAATTGGAAATAAGAACAGAAGAGGGTGCCTTGGGTTTGAGGATACACAGGGGAAGTCATGCTAGTTCATACTCTCTGCTGAGTCCAAAAAGAGTTGCAGAGACTGTAGCCTCCTTTTTATGTTTCCACATCTTGGTTTGCTCTGCTTCAGGGTGTTTCCAGTGGTCTCAAAAATATCACAAACTCAGAGCCGCTTCACATTGCTTTACTTTAAACAGGAAATGCTTGACTGATGAATATATCAATATCTATATCATAACTATAACTTTGTATATACCTCTATACATGTATATGTATCAGTAGATAAATGTATATATATACTTATATAGATGTATATTGATGTATGCATCAGTTATTCATTTTCTATTTATAAGTATATCTATATCTATGTCCCTGGTTACCACCAGTGATTTGGATTCAATAGGTATAGGATGTGGTCAAATTCCATATTTTAAAAAAAAAATTCCTATCTTGATCTCATATAAGGAAAAGGCTGACTCCTTGGCTCTAGTCCTAAACCATACACAGATTTTATTTTTTAAAGATCTATTTATTTTACTTTTGGCTGTGCTGGGTCGTCTTGCTTTGAGAAGGCTTTCTCGAGCTGTGGCAAGTGGGTGCGGTGCATGGGCTTCTTACTGTGGTGCTTCTCTTGTTGCAGACCATGAGCTCTAGGTGCTTGGGCTTTAGTAAGTGCCACACACAGGCTCAGTAGCTGTGGCTCATGGGCTTAGTTTGCTGCTGAGGCATGTGGGATCTTCCTGGATCAGGGATCAAACTTGTGTCCCCTCCACTGGCAGGCAGATTCTTATCCCCTGCACCACCAGGAAGTCCCACACACAGATGTTAACTCAGCCTAGTGCTGCAGTCCTGAAGATCCACGGGATAGCGCTGCCTCAGTGCCTTTCCTTTGGAAGATCAGCCAGTCCCCAAACTGCTGGCTTTTCCTAAATGTGACATAGATGGGGCTCTTAGCTTTGTTCAGAGAGATTGTATTTTGCCAGCAGTTTCTCCTTAACTACAAGAAAAAAAAAAATCAATTGTGTATTAGATATACTGGAAGGTTGTCTCTGTTTTTTGACACTTGTCAAATGATTTTGAAGCTTTTAGTTATATAAAGTCATTTTTCCTGTTTTTTTCTTTTTCAAAACTGAAATACAACTTAGAACCACTTTGGCAAAAGAGTAATCCAAGCCAATTCAGTTTTTGTTTCCTGATCTTAATTCAGTGAATTTTATACTTTGGTGTGGTGGCTGTCTGTGGCAGTTCTCAGCACCTGCCCCTTTAAATAGCAAAGCTTTTACTGGTCATCTAGATATGAAAGAAATAGGGACAATATTTATAAATCAGTTTGGGTTGATTAAAGTAAATAAAAACTATCCCTGGGGTGTGTAGTGTAGGAGGTTATCCTCTGGAATAATTTTATGAAACCATCACACTTAGGTATTTATAAAGTTAAACATTACAATACAAAATGAAAAATATTTATTGAAGGAAAATGTTCCACACTTAAAGCATAACTAACAATGGTAATAAACAGAAAAAAGTACTCTCAAAAGCCTATTACAAAGTTTGAACTTCACAAAAATTAAAAATTTTGCTATGCAGAAGCCTCTGTTAAGAGAATGAAAAGATAAATCACAGGGAGAAAATGTATATCTGACAAATAATTTATGTCTACAATATATAAATTATTTTCAAAAATATATGAAATTTTAAAAACTTTAATTGTAACAAAAGTATATAAAAATACATGAAAATTCAATATAAAAAACCCAGCAATTCATTTAGAAAAGGTGCAAAAGGTAGGAACGAATGTTTCAACCAAAGAAGATACAAAGATGACAGTTAAGCACATAAAAGGGCTTCCCTGGTGGCTCAGCTGGTAAAGAATCTGCCTGCAGTGCAGAAGACATCAGTTTGATTCCTGGATCCAGAAGATCCGCTGGAGAAGGGATAGATCACCCACTTTTGTATTCTTGGACTTCCCTGGTGGCTCAGCTGGTAAAGAATCTGCCTGCAATGTGGGAGACCTGGGTTTGATCCTTGCGTGGGGAAGATTCCCTTTAGAAGGAAATGACTACCCACCCTAGTATTCTGGCCTGGAGAATTCCATGGGCTGTATAGTCCATGGGGTTGCAAAGAGTTGGACATGACTGAGTGACTTTCACTTCACAAGCACGTGAAAAGATGTTCATCATAAGTCATTATAGAAATGTATATTAAAACCACAATGAGATATCACCATACACCTATCAGAATAACATATCATGATAACTCCAGGTACTGGTGAGGTTGAAGAGTAACTGGATCATTGTACATTGTTGATGGGAGGGTATCAGTGACACAGATATTCTGGAAAATAGTTTGGCAATCACTTTAAACTAAAAACAGAAATACAATACAGTCTGGCTGTTGTACTCATGTGTATATACCTCGGAGAAATGAAAACTTATATTCATATAGAAACTTGTATATGAATGTTTATGGCAGTTATAATATCCAAACACTGGAAATTACCCAAATGTCCTTCAATAGATGAATTGTTCAACATCCACATCATGGAATGCTAATCAGCAATAAAGAGAAATGAAGTACTGATACACACGAAACTTATATAAACCTCAAGAAAATTGTCCTAAGTGAAAAAAGCCTATCTCAGAAGGTTGCATATGGCANGGGATTATATCTTTGCAAATTAGATTTAATATATCTGTTTTTATTTGATTTTGATTCCAATTTAGATTTTAAAAATTTGTTTAGTTTTAAATGCTGGTAAAAAGGGATCCCTCTTACACTGTTGGTGGGAATGCAAACTAGTATAACCAGTATGGAGAACAGTGTGGAGATTCTTTAAAAAAACTGGAAATAGAACTGCCATACAACCCAGCAATCCCACTGCTGGGCATACAGAGGAAACCAGAATTGAAAGAGACACATGTACCCCAATTTCATTGCAGCACTGTTTACAATAACTAGGAAGCAACCTAGATGTCCATTGGCAGAGGAATGGATAAAGAAATTGTGGTACATATACACAATGGAATATTACTCAGCTATATAGAAGAGCACATTTGAGTCAGTTCTAATGAGGTCAGTGAAACTGGAGTCTATTATACAGAGTGAAGTAAGTCAGAAAGAGAAACACCAATACAGTATATTAATGCACATATATGGAATGGTCAAACAGGAGATGGCAAGAGTGAATATCGACATTTTAGGAATCACAGAACTAAAATGGACTGGAATGGGTGAATTTAACTCAGATGACCATTATATCTACTATTGTGGGCAAGAATCCTTTAGAACAAATGGAGCAGCCATCATAGTCAACAAAAGAGTCTGAAATGCAGGACTTGGATGCAATCTCAAAACAACAGAATGATCTCTGTCTGTTTCCAAGGCAAACCATTCAAATATCACCGTAATCCAAGTTTATGCCCCGACTAGTAATGCTGAAGAAGCTGACGTTGAATGGTTCTATGAAGCTCTACAAGACTTCCTAGAAATAACACCCCCAAAAGATGTCCTTTTCATTATAGGAGACTGGAATGCAAAAGTAGGAAGTCAAGAAATTCCTGGAGTAACAGGCAAATTTGGCCTTGGAGTACAAAATGAAGCAAGGCAATGGCTAACAGAGTTTTACTAAGAGAGCACACTGGTCATAGCAAATACAACAACACAAGAGAAGACTCTACACATGGAAATTACCAGATGGTCAATACTGAAATAAGATTGATTATATTCCTTGCAGCCAAAGATGGAGAAGCTCTATACAGTCAGAAAATATAAGACCGGGAACTGACTGTGGCTCAGATTATGATCGCCTTATTGCCAAATTCAGACTTAAATTGAAGAAAGTAGGGAAAACCACTAGCCCATTCAGGTATGACCTAAATCAAATCCCTTACAATTATTCAGTGGAAGTGAGAAATAGATTCAAGGGATTGGATGTGATAGGCAGACTGCTGATGAACTATGGATGGAGGTCCATGACATTGTACAGGAGGCAGTGAAAAAGACAATCCCCAAGGGAAAAAAAAATGCAAAAAGGCAAAATGGTTGTCTGAGGAGGCCTTACAAATAGCTGAGAAAATAAGATAAGCAAAAGGCAAAGGAAAAAAGAAAGATATAGCCATTTGAATGCAGAGTTCCAAAGAATGGCAAGAAGAGATAAGAAAGCCTTCCTCAGTGATCAGTGCAAAAATATAGAGGAAAACAATAGAATGGGAAATACTAGAGATCTCTTCAAGAAAATTAGAGATACCAAGGGAAATTTTCATGCGATGATGGGCTCAATAAAGGACAGAAATTGTGTGAACCTAACAGAAGCAGAAGATATTAAAAAGAGGTGGCAAGAATACACAGAACTATGTAAAAAAGACTTTCATGACTGAGATGATCATGATGGTGTGATCATTCACCTAGAGCCAAACATCCTGGAATGCGAAGTCAAGTGTGGGCATTAGGAATCATCACTATGAACAAAGCTAGTGAAGGTGACAGAATTCCACTTGAGCTATTTCAAATCCTAAAAGATGATGCTGTGAAAGTGCTGCACTCAATATGCCCGCAAATTTGGAAAACTCAGCAGTGGCCACAGGACTGGAAAAGGTCAGTTTTCATTCCAGTCCCAAAGAAAGGCTATGCCAAAGAATGCTCAGACAACTGCACAATTGCACTCATCTCAAAGGCTAGCAAAGTAATGTTCAAAATTCTCCAAGCCAGGCTTCAACAATACGTAAACCATGAACTTCCAGATGTTCAAGCTGGATTTCAAAAAGACAGAGGAACCAGAGATCAAATTGCCAACATCTGGTGGGTCATCGAAAAAGTAAGAGAGTTCCAGAGAAACATCTACTTATGCTTTATTGACTATTCCAAAGACTTTGACTGTGTGGATCACAATAAACTGTGGAAAATTCTTCAAGAGATGGGAATATCAGACCACCTGACTTGCCTCCTGAGAAAACTGTATGCAGGCCAAGAAGCAACAGTTAGAACTGGACATGGAACAACAGAATGGTTCCAAATCAGGAAAGGAGTACGTCAAGGCTGTATATTGTCACCTTATTTATTTAAGTTATATGCAGAGTACATCATGAGAAATGTTGGGCTGAATGAAGCACAAGCTGGAGTCAAGGTTGCCAGGAGAATTATCAATAACCTCAGATATGCAGATAATACCACCCTTATGGCAGAAAGTGAAGAAGAACTAAAGAGCCTCTTGATAAAAGTGAAAGAGGAGAGTGAAAAAGTTGGCCTAAAGCTCAACATTCAGAAAACTAAGTTCACGGCATCCGGTCCCATCACTTCATGGGAAATAGATGGGGAAACAGTGGAAACAGTGTCAGACTTTATTTTTTTGGGCTCCAAAATCACTGCAGATGGTGACTGCAGCCATGAAATTAAAAGACACTTGCTCCTTGGAAGAAAAGCTGTGACCAAACTAGACAGCATATTAAAAAGCAGAGACATTATTTTGCCAACAAGTCTGTCTAGTCAAGGCAATGGTTTTTCCAGTAGTCATGTATGAATGTGAGAGTTGGAGTATAAAGAAAGCTGAGAGCCGAAGAATTGATGCTTTTGACCTGTGGTATTGGAGAATACCACAGGTATTCTCTTGAAAATCCCTTGGACTGCAAGGAGTTTCAACCAGTCCATCCTAAAGGAAATCAGTCCTGAATATTCATCGGAAGGACTGATGTTGAAGCTGAAACTCCAATATTTTGTTCACTTGATGCGAAGAACTGACTCATTTGAAAAGACCCTGATGCTGGGAAAGATTGAAGGCGGAAGGAGAAGGGGACGACAGAGGATGAGATAGTGGGATGGCATCACCAACTCAAGGCACATGAGTTTGAGTAAACTCCGGGAGATGGACAGGTTGGCCTGGCATGCTGCACTCCATGAGGTCACAAAGAGCTGGACATGACGAGCGACTGAACTTAACCGAACTGATGGAATTTAGAAAGTAACAATGAGCCTATATGTGAGACAGCAAAAGAGCCACAGGTGTAAAGAACAGACTTTTGGGCTATGTGGGAGAAGGTGAGGGTGGGATGATTTGAGAGGATAGCATTGGATCATGTATATTACCACATGTGAAATAGATGACCAGTGCAGGTTTGATGCATGAAGCAGGGCATTCAAAGCTGGTGCTCTGGGACAACCCAGAGGGATGGGGAGGGGAGGGAAGTGGGAGGGGTTTCAGGATGGAGGGACACATGTACACTCGTGGCTGATTCATGTCTGGCAAAAACCACCACAGTATTTAAAGTAATTGGCTTCCAATTAAAATAAAGAAATTAAAAATTTTATTTATTTTTAACTGAAGGATAATTGCTTTGTAATATCGTGTTGGTTTCTACCATACACCACCATGAATCAGCCATAGCTAAGCATATGTCCCCTCCCTCTTGGCCCTTCCCTCCACTTCCCACCCCATCTGACCCCTCTAGGTTGTCACAGAGCACCAGTTTGAGTTCCATGCATCACAGGGCAAATTCCCCCTTGCTCTCTATTTTACATATGGTAATGTATCTGTTTCCAAGCTGCTTGCTCTATTTGTCCCACCCTCTCCTTCCCCCTTTGTGTCCACAAGTTTGATCTTTATGTCTGTGTCTCCATTGCTGCCCTGCGAAAAGGTTCACCAGTACCATCTTTCTAGATTCCATATATATGTGTTAAGATACTGTGTTTGTTTTTCTTTTTCTGGCTCACTTCACTCTAGGTTTATCCACCTCATTAGAACTGACTCAAATGTGTTTGTTTTTATGGCTGAGTAATATTCAGTTTTATATACTGTTTACAGCTTCTTTATCTATTCATCTGTTAATGGACATCTAGGTTGCTTCCACAACTTAGCTATTGTAAATAGTGCTGCTGTGAACAATGGGGTACATGTGTCTTTTTCAATTATGGTTTTCTCAGGGTATATGCCCATAGTGGGATTGTTGGGTCATATGGTAGTTTTATTCCTAGTTTTTTCAGGAATCTCCATACTGTCTTCCATAGTGGCTGAATCAGTTTACATTCCTGCCAACAGTGCAAGAGGATCCCCTTTTCTCCACACCCTCTCTAGCATTTATCATTTGTAGATTTTTTGCTGATGGCCATTCTGACCCGTGTGAGGTGATATCTCACTGTAGTTTTGATTTGCATTTCTCTACACTTTTCATATGTTTATTAGCCATCTGTCTGTCTTCTTTGGAGAAATGTCTGTTTAGATCTTCAGCCCACTTCTTGATTGGGCTGTTTGTTTTTCTGGTATTGAGATGTATAAGCTGCTTGTATATTCTGGAGATTAATAATTTGTCAGTTGTTTCATTTGCTATTACTTTTTCTCCTTTTGAGGACTGTCTTTTCACTTTGTTTATAGTTTCCTTTGCTGTGTAAAAGCTTCTGAGTTTAGTTAGGTCCCACTTATTTATTTCTGTTTTTGTTTCCATTACTCTAGGAGGTGGGTCATGGAGGATCTTGCTGTGATTTATGTCATTGAATGTTCTGCCTATGATTTCCAATAGCAGCTTTATAGTATCTTTTCCTACATTTAGGTCTCTAATCCCTTTTGAGTTTATCTTTGTGTATGGTGTTAGGAAATATTCTAATTTCATTCTTTTACAGGGAGCTGTCTAGTTTTCCTAGCACCACTTATTGAAGAGACCATCTTTTCTCCATTGTTTGTTCTTGCCTCCTTTGTCAAAGATAAGGTGTCCATATCCAATTTAGTTTTTAAGAAATAGTTTTAAAATGGAATTGTCATTAAAACCTAAAAATGGGAACCACTACCCTACTGTATGTAAAATATCAGTCTCTATTAAAATATTTTAGTAACATCTTCTCAGAAACATATCTGTTATGATGAACATTGTACAGCTGCATTTAAGTTTTATTTTGATGAACATGAAATTCTATTGAAAGGAAAGATAATAATGTTGGCTCCTGGAACAGAGAGTGTGTCTTTCCTACTTTTCCTCATGGTTTTGATTAAAATTTCTAAATGTTTGGCTCTTCTTTGGCCAAATCAGAACTGGCTTGAAAAAGTTCATGCTGGAAGGCTTTCCACCATTGTCTTGAATTTCACTGTGGCAAATAGAATTAATTTCTCTTCCACAAGTGAAATGTCCCAGTTCAAAACTTGATTGGAAAAGGAACACAGCTATGTCCCAAGAAATTCCTTGAGTTTACTTTTTGTGGTTTTTATGTTCTGTTTTTTTTCCAAAATGAGACTGATTTCAGATCTAAACATGAAATTGTTTCCTTTTTATGAAAAATTTAAATTCTTTTAATATTAAAGTACCATACATTTATTTTGAACTATTAACCTATTTTCCAAAGGAATTTTGTAGTTGGTCCCAGTGTTCTGCAGACTTTAGTAGATCTGATCATAGTCCTCACATCTTATCTGAAAGCACCTGAATGACAGCTTCTAGCTTAATCTACTTACCAGCAGCTGCAACCTGTCCTCTGGTTCTTTTTCAAGAATGCTGAATACCAAAGGTTAGCAAGCCCATTGATAAATACATGTTTTCTATTTTCCTTCTTATTTAAAAGATTTTCTCCTGATTGTTCTGTCTGTGCTAAATTTATGTACCATATCTTGTAATTCAATTTAAAATATGCGTAGTTATTTTGACCAGGTCATTCAGGTATGACCTAAATAAAATCCTATATTATTATACTGTGGAGGTGATAAATAGATTAAGGGATTAGATCTGATAGAGTGCTTGAAGAACTTTGGAGGGAGGTTCATAACACTGTACAGGAGGCAGTGACTAAAGCCATCCCAAAGGAAAAGAAATGCAAGAAGGTAAGGTGGTTGTCTGAGGAGGTTTTGCAAAGTTAATGAAAGAACACAAGTGCAAGGCAAGGGTGAAAGGAAAAGTTATACCCAACTGAATGCAGAGTTCCACAGAGTAGCAAGGAGAAATAAGAAGGCCTTCTTAAATGAACAATGTAAAGAAACAGAGGGGAAAAATAGAACAGGAAAGACTAGCGATCTCTTCAATAAAATTGGAGCTATCAATGGAACATTTCATGCAAGGATGGGTATAATAAAGGACAGAAATGACAAGACCTAAGAGAAGCAGAAGAAATTATAAAGAGGTAGCAAGAATACACAGAAGAACTATACAAAAAAAGTCTTAGTGACCTGGATAACCACGATGATGTGGTCACTCACTTAGAGCCAGACATCCTGGAGTGTGAAGTCAAGTGGGCCTTAGGAGGCATTACTATGAACAAAGCTAGTGGAGGTGATAGAATTCCAGCTAAGCTATTTAAAATCCTAAAAAAGGATGCTGTGAAAGTGCTGTACCCAATATGCCAGCAAATTTGGAAAACTTAGCAGTGGCCACAGGATTGGAAAAGATCAGTTTTCATTCTAATCTAAAAGACAGTCAATGGCAAAGAATGTTCAAGCTACTATACAGTTGTACTCATTTCACATGCTAGCAGGGCTATGCTCAAAATCCTTCAAAGGCTTCTGCAGTATATGAACTGAGAACATCCAGATGCACAATCTGGGTACGAAGAGCAGATGAACCAGAGATTAAACTGCCAGCATTTATTGGATTATGGAGAGAGCAGAGGAATTCCAGAAAAGCATCTGCTTCTGCTTCATTGACTATGCTAAAGTCTTTGACTGTGTAGATCACAACAAACTGGGAAATTCTTAAAGAGATGGGAATACCAGACTACCTTACCTGTCTCCTAAGAAACCTGTATGCGGGTCAAGAAGTAACAGTTAGAACTGGATGTAGAAAAAAAGGACTGGTTTAAAACTGGGAAAGGAATATGACAAGGCTGTATATTGTCATCCTGCTTATTTAACTTGTATGCAGACTACATCATACGAAATGCAAGGCTGGATGAATCACAACATGGAGTCATTTTGCTGGGAGAAATGGCAACAACCACACATATGCAGATGGTACCACTCTAATGGCAGAAAGTGAAGAGGAAATAAAGAGCCTCTTGATGAGGTTGAAATAGGAGAATGAAAAAGTTGGCTTACAACTCAGCATTCAAAAAACTAAGATATGTCTGGTCTCATCACTTTATGGCAAATAGATGGATAAAAAGTGGAAACAGTGACAGACTTTATTTCCTTGGGCTCCAAAATCACTGCAGGCAGTGACTGTAGCCATGAAATTAAAAGACACTTGCTCCTTGGAAGAAAAGCTATGACAAATCTAGGCAGCATATTAAAAAGCAGAGATACCATTTTGCCAACAAAGGTCCATATAGTCAAAGCTATGATTTTTCCAGTAGTCATGTACAGATGTGAGAGCTGGACCATAAGAAAGGCTGAGCACTGAAGAAATGATTCTTTCAAAATGCGATGGTGGAGAAGACTCTTGAGATTCCCTTGGACTGTATGGAGATCAAACCTGTCAGTCCTAAAGGAAATCAACCCGATATTAATGGAAGCACTGATGCTGAAGCTAAAGCTCCAATACTTTGGCCACCTGATGTGAAGAGCTGACTCGCTGGAATAAACTCTGATTCTGGGAAAGACTAAAGGTGAAATATGAAGGGGCCAGCAGTGGATGAAATGGTAGAGAGCATCACTGACTCAATGGACATGAATTTAAGCAAACTTTGGGAGACAGTGTAGGACAAAGGAACCTGGTGTGCTAAAGTCCATCGGGTCTTAAAGAGTCAGACAGTACCCCGTGACTGAACAATAACAGTCATCTTAAACATACAGAGTAAATTGTTTGTGTAATGGACTCAAATTGCTAAATTTATCTTTCATGTTAATATGCCACCCAACATATAGATTGATATATTTGAGTGACTCTCGCCTAGAAAACAAGTTCAAGTGTAAAACTTAGAAAGAAGTCTCATAAATTTTAATTGTTCTTTCTACTGACATGTAATTAGCTTTTTTAATATTTTGTACTCTGGCACTGAAGGGGTGCATGACTATAGATTTGCTATAAGGGGATGTGTATTTTCACACAGATAAGCTAAGGAGCCAAGATGCTTTCCTATATATTGTTCAATGTTATGTTAGAGACAGGTGCATTTAATTGGAAACTGCAGTTATCTAGAAGCTTTGTGGATTTCTTGGAATTTATTTAATAGCTTAACTCTGGACCTTGAAAGTTGTTTGGTGGGCCATGGTAAATGTATGTGATAGAATCAGCAACCTCTAGTCCTGGCTTATGAGGACAGGCTATGAGCAGAAGGAGAGTCATCTGTCTCATCAACAAATCCAGAGACAATCACCTTTAGTCAGTTTTGGCTGAAGTATGGTTCTTTTACTCCAATGGCAGAGAACTTGACTTCAGGTATTATACTGACACATTTGTTAATAGTTGTAATTTATGTTAATGTCTATTACAATATCTCTAAAATTTAAACCCCTATTTCTCACTTACTACTGTTTTTGGTAAGTGAAGTAAATAATGTAAAAAGAAAGCATGTGAAACAAAGTATAATTTTACATTGACATTATGTGGAGATGACAAAAATCTTGAAGGATTTTTTTTGTGAGTGAATACATTTTGTGATATAGTGTTTAGAGGATGGAGAACAATGTTAGGGTTAGAACACTAAAAGAGGTGGAAAAAAAAAAACAGAAAATTTACTAACACTTATTATTATAGCCAGATGTTTACTAATTATTATCCCATTTAAACTTCTTCAAACCTATGAGGTTTGTGTATGCTTAGCCATGTCCAACTCTTTGCGAACCCATGGACTGTAGCCCGCCAGGCTCTTCTGTGCATGGAATTCTCCAGGCAGCAATACTGAAGTGGGTTGCCATTTCCTCCTCCAGGGGATCTCCCCGACCCAGGTATTGAACTCACAT
The DNA here is from genome assembly GCA_006410935.1 of Redunca redunca. Classification (NCBI taxonomy): domain Eukaryota; kingdom Metazoa; phylum Chordata; class Mammalia; order Artiodactyla; family Bovidae; genus Redunca; species Redunca redunca. Next base: position 211,878 of record SJYQ01009269.1, read on the forward strand.
CTCTTGCGTCTCCAGCATTGGCAGGCAGGTTCTTTACCAGTAGCACCGTGTAGGCCATTGGCCTTGATATTTTTATCCATATTACAGTTGATAAAATTTCAAGCGGTTGAGCAAATATTCAAATACAAGTCTCTCATCTTCAAAAGTCTTCAAAATTTTCTCCTCAAAGTGAGAAAATATAGAGTGTAAGGCCAAGTAGATGTTTAGGCAGCTATGTCTGATTTCTGGCTCTGCCACCGACTGAAATGGGATGTTAATAAATTGTTGCCTCATTATTTCTCATCTTTAATGGGAAGATTGACCATTTGTTGTTTTTATTTTTGCAACTGCCACAAACTATACCTTTAATATGAATAGAGCTTTCCAAGTGAAAGATAAAGGCAGATAACTATATTATTATCATTTAAAAATTTTAATTTAGCTCAGCACGTCATCAGATCCAACTGTGTCTCCAAAAAATAATATGATTGTGCATGGGCAGTGTCATTCTAACATGAATCTACTATTTAAAGTGCATAATTTTCTTTGAATCAACAATATTTTTCTTTGAACTTAATTATTTGATTCATTGGGGAAGGCTCAACTTAGTAACAACTAATCACAGAAACTTGGTAATAAGTAGAAATCTAGGAAGAGGAAAAGCAATGTCAACTTAAAAGATAACTCTTTTAAGAATGGTTAGTTGAAAACTAATCTTCTTTACTTCTGTCTCAGAAAGAGTCATACATTTCTAGAAGGGATGAGAGTCTTGATTTTCAAGGCACCCACTGTAGGCAATACTGGGCTGTGTAGGTGAGGTGTTGTCCATCAGGCCTCCACACACTCATACACCACCCCACACATTCACACACTTATACACCCACCACACACATACAGCTCCCACCACACAAATGCACACACAACACATTCTCACACCCACCACACAGATGCATACTCATGTCACCACCACTCATACAAACTCACCCGCACAGTCATGCCTTAGAAATTTAGAAGATGAGGGGAATGATTGCTTGTTGAGAGTTAAAATATTTAACCTGTGCTTAAGATGCTCAAGGTTGAGAAATGCTTTTACATGGGCTTAAAGCTCTGTGTCTGAAATGTACCACAGCACAAAGATCACCTGAGGCAGTTATTAAAAGTACAGTCTGGGCCCTGCCTCAAATTCTGAACAGAATTCACAGGGAGGAGCCTGAACTCTGTGTGTTTAATAGCCTTCCCTTTGAGAGAGGCAGATTCTGGAGTAGAACTTGTCTAACTGGAGTGAGGTAGGGCGCTGTGTCCTGGTGATGATGAAGGGTAAGCTTCAGGACCCTCACTGGTCAAGCCTTTCTCCAGGCTCTGGGTGTCTAGTCTTCTCTTTGGAGGCAGAAGGAGGCAGTAAGCTCTGGTCCATCTTGGGGAGGGAGGGGTCCCTTCTGAGCTGGATGGGGGCAGGCCTGTGAGCAGGGGCGTGGCCTCTGCCGCTTGTCCACGGTCAATGGGCCACCAGCGGCAACAGCTCATGTGGATCTGGAACTTCGTCAGAAATTCGCCATGAAGATCGAAGGGCTGGGGGTCTCAAGGAAGCCCGTCTCCACTGCCCTCTTCCCTCTATTTATTCCCCACCACCTAAGCAAGAAACAAGGGAGGAAGATGCAGATGTTACATGATACTAAAAACTTGAGAAACGAAAATGAACTTTTCTAAATCTCTGTAATAAAAAAGAAATTCTGACATGGTGTGCTAGAGGAAAGGCTGAAATATCTTTCTATTATCTCTATAGAAAATATTACAAAATTTTGGTCACATGAAGAAGGGATCACATATGTAGGAAAGTATTAAATATGAAATTAGACAGTTTTAGACAGTTAACAGGAATACAAATATATAATTTTTATAAATTTTGTGATGCTATTGATATTTACTCTTTATATATATTTGTGATTTCTTTTGTCATTCTATAAATAAATAATCGCTTTTATACCTAGTTTTATGTATATATAAACCCCAGGGATCACCAAATTATATAAACTACAATACAAACCAAATGTGAATGTATCCATGGAACTATAGAAAAATAATAATCACATAATCATTGTCGTTCTATCAAAGAATTCTCTATTCAGGGGAGATATTGTCTGACCCAGCTTAGATAAGTTTCCTGGTTACTTCTCAGAAATATCTATTGTGTACAAAGAAGTCTGTGTTTGTTAATCAGAATGAGAGTTCGCTAAATAATGGAATCATAATCTTTGTTCATCCAGCCACTGCCTGATGGTTTGGCTTTCCACATAGTTTTTCTAAAATGTGAGGATGTGCTGGTTAATTCGATCGGGTAACTAGACTCATTAGCTAACACTCGCACCACCTGTTTTATTATAATCTGATTTATCAGTCCCTATGACTTTGTTGGTATGAACCTGAGAATAAGCTACTCTGGGACATAAAATCAGATATCTAAACTGGCAAAGCTACTGAGGAGTAGATCTTATACTGTGATGTATGTATCAGGGTAAATAATTTTAAGGAGAACCTGTTTGTACTTGACAGAATCTGCCGGATGTCATTCCAGTAAAACCTTTTCCTAGACACAGATGCAATGTTCCTTATACAATGCACTAATTTTCCTCTAAATCCTAGTGTTTTGTGAGAGTGCTTTTTTTTGTCAAGGAAATTATTTCAAGACTCAATTTGTAACTTGAAAGTCAATTATTGTTTTTTTTTTTCTTTTGTTCTTTTCCACGACTTTGAAAGGTTTCATTTTTTACAATATTTTTTCCTATGATGTATAGGAAGTATCCCATTGAGATATGTTGCTTTAGCCATGGGTTACAGCAAAATAACATTTTTTTCTCAGCTTAGGAAAATGTTCCAAGAAAATTTGAATGCCATCTTGAAATACGCACATTTCTTTTTCAAAAGCAGGTCACAAACTCCTACTATGATTTTTAGAAAGCAGCCTATATTTATTCTTATCTTTTCTTAAAGTTCATTTATTGGGTTGAGTTGTTCTAGAGCCTAGAAGATAAAGGACATCTCTGGAATATCTTTTAACTGGAAATGCACACAGCATTAGGAGAGAATGAACTCATAGAAGCTTGTAAGTTGATGGAAGTGTTATTCCATTTCAAGTTTGCAAAAAAGGAAAACAGAAAAAGATTCTTTATTATCTTGAGATCCTTGGTCTTCTCTGCTAAATTGCAATACGTACACAGTATTCTTCTTGACCCCTCTACCTCCCATGCCATTTGTCTGCTTTGGGCTCTTAAACATGAAGAGCCAAACCACATTCCAAAATAAGATTGGCACACCAGGTTGAAAATGAACAACTATTAGGAAATAAGTGTTACTTTATCATTGTTCTTCTCATTAGGTGACTAAAAGATAAGTCCCTAAGAATGGTTTTACAGTTCAGAGGTCCAGGGATTTAGCTGTTTGGAACTTAGCTCCAAAGACTGTTAGTTGTTTGATTATGATCATTATTTTTTTAAAGCTACTGATGTGTTCTGTCAGTTCTTTCTCTGAATTTTATTTCATGTCAATCTGTGAGAGGGACATTTATGGTGGCTATTCTAGAGATGCTAAAGTTTAAACAATTTAGTTTACCAGACTAAATAGAATTGCTACTTCATTTGGAATGATAGTCTGAAGATCCTAGGTTTTTAAAAAAAATCATTGCTGTGGTGTGCTACGTACGTACATATGCCTCCGTTATGGTGCTCATATTACCAGTTACTGAAGGCTCCCATCTGAGTACCTCTCAGAACATTGCCTTCTGCTGAAGCGAACCCTTTCACCCCGGTTAACAAACTCTCACCAGTGGCAGACCATGTCAAATGACTGTCAGGGGAAGGAAGTAGTGGAGACTGGGCCTTGTTGCCTCATCAAGCGCAATACTGAAAGACTATTCCACTTCCATATCAGCAGCCCATAAAGCTTCTATTATAGTGAAGTTCAGTTCTGCCCCATCCTGGTTCTCTCACAGCCTAAAAGGGGATTCGTCCCCAAAGCAGCCCCCAATGTCATTACTGCCCACACATTTCTGTTTCTTAGTCTTTTTCTTGAGGACCCTTACTGAAAACAATCTTAGTGAAAGTGAAGGTGATAGTTGCTCAGTTGTATCCAACTCTTTGTGACCCTGCCAGGCTCTTCTGTCCATGGCATTCTCTAGGCAAGAATATTGGAGTGGGTAGCCATTCCCTTCTCGAGGGCATCTTCCTGACACAGAGATCAAACCCAAGTCTCCTGTATTGCAGGTGGATTCTTTACCATCTGAGCTACCAGGGAAACCCGAAATCATATACGCTCTTTATTTTTACTTTGAAATATGAGTTGTCAATTTAATAGATTTGCACTTCTGATTTTAATCTTGTTTTCAATAGTGGTGCTAACGAAATAATGTCCCATTCAGGATCAACAACCATAAAAGTGGTAATCCAAAATCATTTACATAATTCTTTAGGCTTAAAATGTATACTTAAAGCACAGTGCATTCATGACTGGTAAGATCATCAGTGACTCTTAAAATACTACAAATTACATGTTATCAAGATTCTTGATGGTTTGTTTAGTTTCTTTTGTAGTCCATTTAGAAATTCTAGTTTAGGCCTTGAGATACTAGGAGAAATGTAACTCAAAGGGCATTGCATTTCGGTGCTCCCACCCTCCAAAACCAATAGGAGTACCTCTGTGAAAACATAGTGATGATCTAGGTGGCGATCACTTTGGCATTGTCAGATGTCTGGTATCTTTGTGAGGAGTTATATTATTTTAGAAAATCTGTACTGGTGAACCTATACCTATCTGCAAGGCAGAAATAGCGATGCAGACATAAGAGAACAGAGTTGTGGACACAGCAGGGGAAGGAGAGGGTGGGACGAATGGAGAGTAGCATTGAAACATATGCATCACCCCATGGAGCAGAGATGGCCAGTGGGAAATTACTGTGCAACACAGGGAGCTCAGCCTGGTGCTCTGTGATAACCTAGAGGGGTGGGGTGGGGTGNGGGAGGGAGGTTCTAGAGGGACGGGGCATATGTATATCTATAGCTGATTCATGGTGTGTGGCAGAAACCAACACAGCCTCGCAAAGCAATTATCCTCCAACTAAAAATAAATTTTAAAAATTCTGTGATTTCTCCCTACATTTGAATGAAGGAAATCATGAGAGAAATAGCATGTGGTTTTGTAGATAAAAATCCAGGTTCTTTCTGCTTTGTAGGCAAAGAAAACATGTACAAACCAAGCATTAAGCTATCTCCACTCATGACATAGATCACTCAGTTGCTAGCCAATTTCCTGTTACCTCACTTATGTCAAAGTGATTTATGGCTTTTTCTCCAAAGACTGTTGTTACTAAAAGTGAGACTAATGACACTTCCCTTTAGGCAAATTGTATATACTGTCCAAACTTATTTAATTTGTGAAAATCATAACTGGTCCTCTGTATATGTGACAATAGAGAAATACACTGCATATGATCTATTTTTTATGTATGAGATTATTAAAGGCCAGAAAGAAAGGCTTATGAAAACCAATTCTCAGGCCAAAAATTCCTCTCAAATGCTTTCTTTAAAAAAAAAAAAATTCTTTATTTATTTTTGCCTGTGCTGCATCTTAGTTGCTTTACGGGTTTTTCTCCCGTGGCGAGTGAGGGCTGCTCTCTAGTTGCCGTGTGTGGGCTTCCTACTGTGGTGGCTTCTCTTGCGGAGCCTGGGCACTGCAGCGTGAAGGCTTCGGTGGTTGCAGCCCGGGGCCTCGGTAGTCGTGATTCCCGGGCTCTAGAGCACAGGCTCAGCAGCTGTGCTGCATGGTCAGTGTTTCCGAGGCATACAGGATCTTCCTGGGTCGGGGATCAAACCCGTGTCTCCTGTACTGGCAGGCGGATTCTTTACCACTGAGCCAGCAGGGAAGCCTTCGAATGCATTTTGAGAGGGCCTTTAACTTGAAGGGCCACTCACTTACAAATTTTGGCTGAAATCAAAATTTTCTTATTTCAAAGTATATTCTTACAGAAGTAGTAGTAGACCTGTTTAGTTCTGACTTTGTTTTGTAAAAACTGGTAATTATTTCATCAATAATATATTGGTAGAGTTTTTATGGAATATTTAAGTAGGTAAGAAAAAGTCAAACAGTATCAAATACATCGATCTTATTAAAAATAGTGTACATGATGGGAGATAGAATTATAATGAGACTAAATGCCTATAGGGTACTATAAAATTCATTTTTCTCTAGTTTTGTGTAAATGAAGACATTTCCTGTTATCCAAAGAAATGTCATGAAATTATTAAAAATACACAGTCATTATTAAATCCAAAGTACTCACATGTCAAAGTAATTGAAATCAGTGTTCTGAGGAAAAAAAATATGTTTGGAGTTTAACATAGATTTTTACATTATAGGAAATCGTCTCCCCCAGCCCCTGTGTATCTCACATACACAAAAGATTAAATACCTCATATGATGTATGGTGATTCCCTGGAGGAGGGCATCGTAACCCACTCCAATATTCTAGTCTGGAGAATCCCTTGGACGGAGGAGCCTGGTTGGCTACTGTCCAAAGGGTCACAAAGAGTCAGACACGACTGGAGTCACTGAGCACCCACACGCCTGGTGTATGGTGCACTTTAAGGATAGGTTCTGGTCCATCAAAAACATGGCACACCCTGAAAATTATGTCACATGAAATGACCTTTCTTTAGGAAATTCATTCTCTAACAGTCTTCACCTCTTTTGTGCTTTGGTTCCAAGCCCACTCTGCCCCTCAAGCCTTTGTCTGCAATTTACTCATGGCTTTGTTTCTAGTCTGAGGATTGGCCTCCTGGGTTCTCTTGGTGTTGGGCTCTCCTAATTGCAGCAGTTTTTGGACTCATAGCATTAACTTGCCTCCTTTGGGATCTTCTCCAGGGATTTAGCCTTCTCTTCCTTCTCTGTGCTCCATTCCCCCGCATTCCCCAAACATATCTGTGTACTGGCCTCCAAGGCAGCTTTAAACGAGTGAGGTCCAGATCTCTCCTTTTTTCGTTCCAAACTCAGAGAATGAATGAGAAAAATCATGCTTCCTTTATTTTTACCACCATGCTTTGTTTTTCTTTATCATTGATGAAACGTGCTTGTCTAAGTGCAGATCTAACAAAATGTGTGTGTATGTGTGTTTATGGTGTGTTTGAGTGTTTTGAAGAACCCAATTACAAAAGTTGACTATCTCAAAGAGAGATATCATTCTTCCAGTCATCAGTTAGTTCCTTATCAACTCTGAAAACCTACTTGTGCTGTACTTTGTCGCTCAGTCATGTCCAACTCTTTGTGACCCCATTGACTGTACCCCCCCCACCATCCCCCGCGAAGCTCCTCTGTCTAGGGGGATTCTCCAGGCAACAAAAACTGGAGTGGGTTGCCATGCCTTCCTCCAGGGGATCTCTCCAACCCAGGGATCGAACCCACATCTCCTGCACTGCAGGCAGATTCTTTACCATCTAAGCCACCAGGGAAGCCCATGAGTACTGGAGTGGATAGCCTATCCCTTCTCCAGGAGATCTTCCTGACCCTGAAATCAAACCGGGGTCTCCTGCATTGCAGGTGGATTCTATACCATCAAACTGTTCAAATGTAAGTAGTAAAGCATTAATGCAAGGAAAATTGTAGAAATCTATCCAAACCAAAGTGTTTGCCCATTTTCAAAGAAATAAGATTATCATAATCCTATATATATCTTGTGAAGCATATTGATTTTTTTATACTTGTTAAATACATCAGGGGAAATGGTATTTGCTTTGCAAAAGGGAACACCTATATGTCAATGGAAATGAAAATTCAAAATCATACAATTGACCACAGAGATACTGTAATGAAAGCTTTTCAACATTTTGAAAATGGTCTTCAACCAAAATTTATGCCAAAATGGAAAATGTGGAGCTGCTCTGATGGTGGTGGTGTGGTTGAATGGTGACCCAGTTTCTGCCTCCAACAGGCCACTGAGTCACCCCTTCAGACTGCTGAATGCTCTTTTGATTTTCATTTGAAAACTATTCATTTTACAGAGAAGTACTCTGAAGCATAGGGTTTTAAGTGATATTGTCAAAATCTTCCAGACAATTTGTGATAGACAAATGACTCAAATCCTGTATTCTTGACTCTTGCAGTAGAGCCTCTTCTATCAAGACTCATGGACACTTACATGTCAACATATGGGTCATAATATAAAATATTGCATAATTTTTGGTTGCATGTGAATTCAATGGAGTGTATTTTCAAGTCCCTTAATTTCCAAGCAATTTGCCAACTCTTAATTTTTAAACCATTTGAATAAATTCAAAGAGGTCTTGCTAATCAGATATTTGATCAAAAAATACTCCATGAGTTAAACAGTCTCTTTTATTTAAATTAGTTCTGAATTAAATTATTCCATGAATGGCAAAGAAAATATAAATAGCTCGGAAGCATTTCTGCATTTTATCCAATGCCCAAATTGGCTACTGGCTGGCAATTTTAAGCTATAAAGAATAAAGGCCACCCTATTTTAAGCTCTTTATCCATTTAGCTGTCTGAAATGATTTCACAGCTCAGGCAGGAAGGCTGGCTGGGTAAACAGAACATTCACAAATAAGTTATGTAGAATCCAGTGTGGAAATTGAAAAAGCTAGGAGAATGGCCTTATAACAACTGTGGAATTTGAGTCAAAAATAAAAGTACTGCTGGTGATTCCCCATTGACTCAGGGAGTGGCCACCCAGCCCTGCAAGCTATTTCTTTGTGTTCTCTTTTTAGACATTTCTAGTTCTATTCTAAACAAGAAAATGTTGAATGGCTACATCAGGGCACTGAGTCCATCTTTTTAAAAAAGATGATTGAGCAGCTTCAGCTGCATACAACAAATCCTATGAATTCTCTCTTCATATTTTTATACGGTTACAAATATTTTCTAATTTTCCTTATTATGGCTTCTTAGATATACCCATCATTTAAAAGTGGACATTTAATTTCCAAATACATGGGATTTTTAAAAGTATCTTTGATATTAATTTCTCATTTTGATATTAAGTTCTCATTTAAATGCTTTCTTCTCTGCAATCACCCTCTGTGTTTTTTCAATGTTCTAATTTTATTGAGGCTTTCAATGGCTAAGTTAATGATTTCTCTTTGTAGATGTCACTTTTTATACTTGAAAATACATGAATTAGTTTCAAATATCTTTTGATATTCATTTCTAACATAATTCCACAGTGATAAGAGAACTGGAATGCAAAAGTAGGAAGTCAAGAAATTCCTGGAGTAACAGGCAAATTTGGCCTTGGAATGCGGAATGAAGCAGGGCAAAGACTAATAGAGTTTTGTCAAGAAAATGCACTGGTCATAGCAAACACCCTCTTCCAACAACACAAGAGAAGACTCTACACATGGACATCACCAGATGGTCAACACCAAAATCAGATTGATTATATTCTTTGCAGCCAAAGATGGAAACGCTCTATACAGTCAACAAAAACAAGACCAGGAGCTGACTATGGCTCAGATCATGAACTCCTTATTACCAAATTCAGACTTAAATTGAAGAAAGTAGAGAAAACTGCTAGACCATTCAAGTATGAGCTAAATAAAATCCCTTATGATTATACAGTGGAAGTGAGAAATAGATGTAAGGGCCTAGATCTGATAGATAGAGTGCCTGATGAACTATGGAATGAGATTCGTGACATTGTACAGGAGACAGGGATCAAGACCATCCCCATGGAAAAGAAATGCAAAAAAGCAAAATGGCTGTCTGGGGAGGCCTTACAAATAGCTGTGAAAAGAAGAGAAGTGAAAAAAAAGGAGAAAAGGAAAGATATAAACATCTGAATGCAGAGTTCCAAAGAATAGCAAGAAGAGATAAGAAAGCCTTCTTCAGTGGTCAATGCAAAGAAATAGAGGAAAAGAACAACATAGGAAAGACTAGAGATCTCTTCAAGAAAATTAGAGATACCAAGGGAACATTTCATGCAAAGATGGGCTCGATAAAGGACAGAAATGGTATGGAGCTAACAGAAGCAGAAGATATTAAGAAGAGGTGGCAAGAATACACAGAAGAACTGTACAAAAAAGATCTTCATGACACAGATAATCATGATGGTGTGATTACTCATCTAGATCCAGACATCCTGGAATGTGAAGTCAAGTGGGCCTTAGGAAGCATCACTACGAACAAAGCTAGTGGAGGTGATGGAATTCCAGTAGAGACATTTCAAATCATGAAAGATGATGCTGTGAAAGTGTTGCACTCAATATGCCAGCAAATTTGGGAAACTCAGCAGTGGCCACAGGACTGGAAAAGGTCAGTTTTCATTCCAATTCCAAAGAAAAACAATGCCAAAGAATGCTCAAACTACCGCACAATTGCACTCATCTCACACGCTAGTAAAGTAATGCTCAAAATTCTCCAAGCCAGGCTTCCGCAGTAGGTGAACCGTGAACTTCCTGATGTTCAAGCTGGTTTGAGAAAAGGCAGAGGCAACAGAGATCAAATTGTCAACATCCGCTGGATCATGGAAAAAGCAAGAGAGTTCCAGAAAAATATCTATTTCTGTTTTATTGACTATGCCAAAGCCTTTGACTGTGTGGATCACAATCAACTGTGGAAAATTCTGAAAGAGATAGGAATACCAGACCATTTGACCTGCTTCTTGAGAAATCTGTATGCAGGTCAGGAAGCAACAGTTAGAACTGGACATGGAACAACAGACTGGCTCCAAATAGGAAAAGGAATCCATCAAGGCTGTATCTTGTCACCCTGCTTATTTAACTTCTATGCAGAGTACATCATGAGAAATGCTGGGCTGGAAGAAGCACAAGTAGGAATCAAGATTGCCAGGAGAGATATCAATAACCTCAGATATGCAGATGATACCACCCTTATGGCAGAAAGTGAAGAGGAACTAAAAAGCCTCTTGATGAAAGTGAAAGAGGAGAGTGAAAAAGTTGGCTTAAAGCTCAACATTCAGAAAATGAAGATCATGGCATCCAGTCCCATCACTTCATGGGAAATAGATGGGGAAACAGTGGAAACAGTGTCAGACTTTATTTTTTTGGACTCCAAAATCACTGCAGATGGTGACTGCAGCCATGAAATTAAAAGATGCTTACTCCTTGGAAGGAAAGTTATGACCAGCCTAGATAGCATATTCAAAAGCAGAGATGTTACTTTGCCGACTAATGTCCGTCTAGTCAAGGCTATGGTTTTTCCTGTGGTCATGAATGAATGTGAGAGTTGGACTGTGAAGAAGGCTGAGTGCCGAAGAATTGATGCTTTTGAACTGTGGTGTTGGAGAAGACTCTTGAGAGTCCCTTGGACTGCAAGGAGATCCAACCAGTACATCCTAATGGAGATCAGTCCTGGGTGTTCATTGGAAGGACTGATACTGAAGCTGAAACTCCAGTACTTTGGTCACCTGATGCAAAGAGTTGACTCACTGGAAAAGACTCTGATGCTGGGAGGGATTGGGGGCAGGAGGAGAAGGGGACAACAGAGGATGAGATGGCTTGATGGCATCACTGACTCGATGGATGTGAGTCTGAGTGAACTCCGGGAATTGGTGATGGACAGGGAGGCCTGGCATGCTGCGATTCATGGGGTCGCAAAGAGTCGGACACGACTGAGCGACTGAACTGAACTAAGGAGAACAGACTCTGTATGATTTAAATACCTTTGAACCTTGAAATTTTTGCATCTTGTTTTATGTCCCTAGATATATTCCAGTGTCTCCTAGTTTATTTATTCATTTATTTTCCTAGTTGATAGTCTCTGGGAATTTGAGCAGAATTTGTATCCTACTGTTGTGTAAAAGTTGTATAAATATTAATTATGTGAATTGGTTCGTGGTGCTACTCAGGTCTACTATATCCTACTTTTCTGTGTATTCATTCTATTAATTTTTGAGTGTTTGCTATTGAAACTCCAACTAAAAATCTTAATTTATCTACTTAAAAAAATAATAGTAATATAGAGTGGAATTATATGTAACTTTGTTTTGTATTTTCTAAGTCTCCTGTAAATGTGTTATCATACTTTCATAATTTAAAAAATAAAAAAGAAAGAGAAAAAAATAAGAGTTTCCGGTGAGATCCTTAGCCTCTCTTGCCAAGTGAGGATACAAAAGACAGACCCCAGAAACAGAGTCTTCAGCCAACCATTGTGGCAGTCTGATCTGAGACTTCCAGTCTTCAGAACCGTGAGAAATAAAATTTTGTTGTTTGTCCAAAAAAAATAAAATTAAAAGAACATAACTCTATATTCTTTCTTACTCGTCACTTCTGGTTGGCCATTTTTGCCTATGGAAAAAGCACAGGTGCATGGGTTTTCTTGTCTGTGGTCTAAACTCATGCTTGCAGATGACTGAAAGCAAAAGAGGACTCTCTCAGGTTTGGGATCCGTGTTATTTGTTCTCTAGGCAAACTAATTCCCAGAATCTGATAGCACATTCCCTTTATGATTTCCTATGAAATCATAATGTCTGCCTGGAGTCACTGACTCACTCAGTCCTAACCAGATGTACACTCACTGGGAGCCACATCCTCCCGCCTGAGTTGGCGTGATTTTAGTTGTACTGTGACAGCACACGTGTACAAAGGCAGCTGCAACTGACAGAGTCATTGGCCCTCAGGGTGACTGTAGGAGCCTACAGGCAACTGACCCCTGCACACTGCTGCTTACAGCAGGTAGGAGCAAGGGAAGATGCAGTGCTGGTGAAATTATTGTTAGGAGTGAGGCATTGCATCAGCATAGACCTAATCAAGCGCTTCCTCTATGGAAGGGTGTAAACCTCAGGGCAAAGTCCATAGGCGCTGAAAAGCCACAGGGCTGGGTTAACAAGATAGGGGAGTGAGAAGAACTCAAAGACTGCATTTAATCTATCTCCCTTTCTCCCTGGACCTCCAGGCCCTTCTTTAAAAAAAAAAAAAAAAAAGTTTTTAAAAAATTAATTATTTTTGACTTCACTAGGCCTTTGTTGCTGTGTGTAGCAAGCAGAGGCTACTCTTTGTTGTGGAACACAGGCTCTAGGCAAGCAGGCTTCGCTAGTCGTGGTGCACAGGCTCAATAGTTGAAGCACGCGGGCTTGCTAGTTGCTGCTCCCCAGCTCTAGAGTATGAGCTCAGTAGTTGTGGCACGCGGGCTTAGTTACTCCAGGGCATGTGGGAGCTTCCCGGACGAGGGATAGAACCTGTGTCTTCTGCACTGGCACGTGGATTCCTATGCACTGAGCCACCAGGGAAGGCCCCGACCCCTTCTTAACTACCCCACTGCCTTTACCTCCAGGATTCTCCCTTTCATATTCTACCAGATAGACTTTGGACATCACACAATGAAGATTATCCTTTTTTCTTTACTTGACCTTTACTTTCCCTGCCTTCTGTGTTGAACTATCTTGGATTAGTTCAACACTTTTTGACTTTGGCCACCTCATGCGAAGAGTTGACTCATTGGAAAAGACTCTGATGCTGGGAGGGATTGGGGGCAGGAGGAGAAGGGGACGACAGAAGATGAGATGGCTGGATGGCATCACGGACTCAATGGACGTGAGTCTGAGTGAACTCTGGGAGTTGTTGATGGACAGGGAGGCCTGGTATGCTGCGATTCATGGGGTCGCAAAGAGTTGGACACGACTGAGCGATTGAACTGAACTGATCTTGGATTAAAGTG
>SJYQ01009271.1:0-26251 GCA_006410935.1 Redunca redunca
TTTTGGGCTCCAAAATCACTGCAGATGGTGATTGCAGCCATGAAATTAAAAGATGCTTACTTTGGAAGAAAAGTTATGAACAACCTAGATAGTATATTCAAAAGCAGAGACTTTACTTTGCCGACTAAAGTCCATCTAGTCAATGCTATGGTTTTTCCTGTGGTCAGGTATGGATGTGAGAGTTGGACTGTGAAGAAGGCTGAGCACCGAAAAATTGATGCTTTTGAACTGTGGTGTTGCAGAAGACTCTTGAGAGTCCCTTGGACTGCAAGGAGATCCAACCAATCCATTCTGAAGGAGATCAGCCCTGGGATTTCTTTGGAAGGAATGATGCTGAAGCTGAGGCTCCAGTATTTTGGCCACCTTATGTGAAGGGTTGACTCATTGGAAAAGACTCTGATGCTGGGAGGGATTGGCGGCAGGAGGAGAAGGGGACGACCGAGGATGAGATGGCTGGATGGAATCACTGACTTGATGGACGTGAGGCTGAGTGAACTCTGGGAGATGCTGATGGACAGGGAGAGCTGGCGTGCTGAGATTCATGGGTCGCAAAGAGTCGGACACGACTGAGCGACTGAACTGAACTAAATGTTGAGTATATTTCCCTGTGCTATAGAGGAGGTCCTTGTTGGTGATCTATTTTATATACACTTTTGATTTTAAAATGATATCTGCCTACTTTTGAGAGAAACTTGAGTGTATTTGGTTCTTTGAGTGAGTAGAGTCAAATTTTCCGAGAACCAGAGGGGACCAAGCGCTCTAGCAAATTCCAGTGGGAAGTGCTGCTTTGATAGTATGTGTGAGCCCAGCTGCAGGGAGTCTGATGGAGCCCAAGTTCATTGTTCTCCAGCCCTGGGACTGGTCAGGACTCCCTCCCACAGAGCCCCTCTCTCAAGGAGTAGATCTGAATATGGTGCCCTCCAGGCAGCAAGAAAAGAAGGAGGGCAAACAGGGAAGATTTACTTATCTATGGAGTTCCTTTCTTAGCTTTGTAAGTCTCCTCTATTTTGTCTCACTAGGTGAAGAAGTCTGTTAGGACACAGCAAGATCCGAGTTGCCCATTTCCAGGAGAGTGAAAACGTGTTCCTCCAGTACTCTGTAATACTAACGATCTGACATTTTTGTGTTATAGGATATTAAGGCCTGCAAGGTTAGCCTAGAGTTCTCTCTGAGAAATGGTATGCACTATGAGAAAGATGTTTGGAATCCAAGGTGGAGCTTGAAACTATAGGGCAGAATGAATTGACTGGTTAAGTGGTGTATATTTGTTAGATAAAAATAAATTTTATTAAAGCCTATATTGGAAGAGAGAGAACTATGCCAACACAGGAGAACTGAAGGAAGAACTTTAAGACCCTATCTACTAATGGGAGATTTGGGGCAGTGGGGGAAGAGAAAGCTCCCTTCCTACGCCTGACATGCTCAGTCGCTTAGGCCTGTTTGACTCTTCGTGACTCCATGTACTGTAGTCCACCAGGCTATTCTGTATATAGAATTTTCCAGACAAGAACACGAGTGGGTTGCCATTTCCTACTCCAGGAGATCATTGCTTTTCATATATTTGAGACATGTTTTGCTTTTTTCTTTTTCTGGTATCCATCTGTTCACCTCTGCCTGTTTTTCACTCAGGATTTTGGTGTTTTTCTTACTAATTTTAGGAATCTTTTAAATATATAGTAAGAAAATTAAGTATTTGGTGTAATATATGTTGCAAGTAGATTCTTTTTCCCAATGTGGTCATTTCTCTTTTAACTTTATTTATGTGTTTTATTCAAGGTGGTTACTTTAGGCACACAGGAAAGATATATGCATATATGAGTGTGTGTTTTATATATGTGTATATATATATATAAACAGAAAACTAAAGGACAGCTATGTCATGACTAGCATCAAGTATGTGTGTATAAAAGAGAGAGTGTAGGGGAGAAAGAGAGAATTATCTTTATTCTATTTCAGAAGTATGAACTTCATTTGAGGGCATTTAAAATTATTGAAGTTAGTCAAATTTTAAATACTTTTTTCATATTGGGAGTTGACTTCGGTTTACTTTTTTTTCAAATAGTAAATGGTATATGCTCAGTATTTTACATTGATACCTATTTTGCCTTGTTTGTGTCATATGTGTTTGTGAGAGTTGTTGGGGTTATATATATTTAGGAGTTTAATTTGAGCTTTAGGGATTGGCTTGTGCAAAGGAAAGTATAAACAATTACTTCAATATATTTTTATGGATAATTTTTTTCTGTGCAGTACTTTTTATACCTTTGCAAAAGAAGCAAATTTAGGGTATGCAACAATGATTAGATATATTATCTCTATCTGCCAATTTTTACTCTACTTATATTTCATATCAACCATTGTAGCTTTCACACAGATGATAATAGGATGGGAGCTTGATATATTCCTGTGCCACTGTTTCAGCCTTAATGAGGTAGGAGGTTAGTGAAGACTACCTTTGCTTTCTAAATGAGTTGCTTCTGATGAGGCTCATCAGGAACACTATGTGAGCAGGCATTTCTTGCTTTCTTTTAAGCTTAAGTAGAGCCTTGTGACACATACTTTTAAAGTTCAAAGTAATAAATTTTCAAAGGATCATATAAACTGAAAAACTAGTCCAATTTACTACAATCTGACAAAGTGTTTTAGAAACTCATAATTTTATTAACATAGTGATCTCAACCAAAAAACACAGCTGTTTAATTCATACTACTGGTCCACTTCTATGCAATTAAGCATAAACCACAAAACCGCAGACATTACATTAAAATTATGCTGTAGTTTAGAACTGGTAATAAATCTATACAAATTAGCCTAGTGTAAAGGCAGCTAAATTGACAATAACATCAACTGCTTTCATTTTCATCAGTTGCACCATATTTGAAATATCACAGAAGAGCAGGTGGATTTTAGCTTGGATAATTGACATCAGTGGAAAAGTCAAAATTGTTTCATGTGGCCTGGAAACCAGGCACCTAGTGGAGGTTCTAATTAAAATGTAAGATATATTTATCAAACTACTATTGGTGAATAATGAAAGATGTAAAAATCATAGCTAGGTTCTATTTTATTATTTTTAACCCTTATATTTAGCACCAAGATAAATTTCACAAGAGATAGAGACAATGCTTTGTGGAATTGCTAGTTCTGGTGTTTTATATAGAGGGCACAAACTATAACAGATAGAACACTTTTAGCTTCCATTATTTAAAATTATAAATACATTTTTTAAAATAAAAAGGGATATATTCTGTACTCTGTCTAAGCTAATTCCCTTTTTGTGTACTTTTTCTCTTTAGAGAGAAAAAATAAAGCAGTATGTACTGCCTAATTAAAGAAAATATCATCTAATAGTGGTATTAAGCATTAAAATCTTATTTTGAAAATTATTTGATATCTACCTACAAACCTGAATTTTGGGTCTATTAAAAATAATTTGGAGTCTAGAGTGCTTGATTCCAGGTCTTTATGGGATATATTTAGATCCATTCAGGGCTTTTCTGGTGGCTCAGTGGTAAAGAAACCTCCTACAACACAGGAGACACAGGTTTGATCCCTGGGTTGGGAAGATCCCCTGGAGAAGAAAATGAAACCCACTCCAGTATTTTTGACTGGAGAATCCCATAGATGAAGGAGCCTGGTGGACTACAGTCGATGGGGTCATAAAGAGTTGGATGCAACTGAGCAACTAAGCAGGCAAACAAACCAAGTTTCCTGCTATATTTGGCAAACAATCTTTCCATTTTCCACATGGTGACTAAACTAATCCTTTTTAAATAAAAATCTTGAGTATATCAGGTACATGTGTCAAATATCCCATACTTCATAACATGGCCTCCAAAGGCAGCACTGTCTGCCTCCAGTGTTTATTTATCATATTCTTATTCCATCTTTGTCATCTTTCCATTACCTTTCTTCCTAGCTGCAAACCACATTATTGTTTTGAAGAAATAAGTGTGTGAAGTGAAAGTTGCTCAGTCGTATCTGATTCCTTGTGACCACATGGGTGTAGTCTGTGGAATTCTCCAGGACAGAATACTGAAGTGGGTGGCCCTTCCCTTCTCGAGGGGCTCTTCCCAACTCTGGGATCAAACCCAGGTCTCCTGCATTGCAGGCGGGCCTTTACCAGCTGAGTCATAGACAATGTTAGAAAATATCCCTGCCTCTGCTGCTTTACCTCTTGCTCCTCTCTTTGGCGAAAGTGCTCCTTGGCAGATATCTAGAGAGCTTACTTGCTCCTTTGCTATAGGTCTCCAATGAGATGTCATATCTGAGAGGCTTTTCTTTCACCACTCTGTAAAACGGATATGTTAGTTCCTCTCATGTTCAAACTCCTTATGCAGTCTTATCTTTTTTGCATCATTGTAAGAAACTTACATTTCTATTTCTTTATTATTTTTCTCTTTCCACTTAATTTGCATGAATGAAGAAACTCTGCCTTTTTGTTTACACTTGTATCCCCTATACATGTTTGATACACAAATACTTATTAACAATTCTTGTATGAGTTAAATAGTAATTAAATGAAAAAAGATAAAATGGCTAATGAATTATCTTTAGTTCATGCAAAAAGTACTGGCATTTGAAATCAACCTAAGGAAATTTGTATGACCACATTGATGAAATTAATGTTGGTGTGCTAAAATTAAATTTTGTTCCATAAAGAATAAGAGCTGTTTCTTCTCCCATTTTCCATTGAACTTTTATTTTTTTAAGCAGTACTTTTCTTTTTGTTCAAAAATGCTCACAATAACTCATCTAGGTCTAGGAACTTTGTTTTCTCAAGTTCTCTTTTCTATATGGTTCTCGGTTGAAACTGGCCAAATAGGAATATATACAATGTTTTAGACGGTAAAAGTGAAGAGGAAGCTGTTCTTAGATGGTCACGAAGGGCAGACTGGGTGATACACAAATGCAGATATGCTCAGAAGGCTTGTTCTACCTTGTCTTTCCAATCCCTGGCCCCACGCACTGTTCACTAGTAACACAAACCAACGTCTACCTAATATTTAACTGCAGCTTCCTCAGAGGCATCAGATTTCTCAGGTGTCAATATGAAACCCTTCTTCACAGACTGGACAATCAGACACATTATTGCTTCAGGTTATTACGGTTAGGGATTTTTCTCATGAAATTATGTTTATATATAACAGCCAGGATCAAATAGTATACAAAGTATCTCTGACTGGCTACTTTGACACTTTTGTTCTTCTACCTTTGCCATATTTGTATAAACTCTCCTTTCTATGGTAAACAGTTTTTTTCCATAATACTGTTAGTGGGTCTGGTTTAATAACTAAACTGTAACAATTAAACTTTAATGACTAAACACTGGTCATATGTCATTATATTTCTCTATCCTGTTTGATCCTGGCAACTACACATAAGTATAACCCCATGAAAAACAAGTATAACCCCATGAAAAACAATATATGTATATGTGTGTGCATGGATATATGTTGTTTAGTTGCAAAGTCGTGTTTGACTCTTTTGCATCCCCAGGAACTGTAACCCACCAGTGATCCTCTTTCCTTGGGATCTCCCAGGCAAGAATAATAGAGTGGGTTGCCATTTCCTCCTGCAGTGGGTCTTCCTGACCCAGGGTTCAATCTCATGTCTACTGCATTGGCAGGTGGATTCTTTACCACTGAGATAAAAGGGAAGCCCACATGGATATATAGTAGAACTCTAAAAACTTTTAAATTAAGCTGAAAAGGATATTTTTATAAAATTGATTTTCTTATCTTCCCATTGTTACCATATTTTATGACTCTGAAATGGTTACAAATTCTAATTTTTTATTTAATAAGTAAAGAAGCATAATCACTGAAGCTAGTCAAACTATTGTCATAGCACACTGTTCAAATTTGTCAAATCTCTAAGGTAAATAAAGATGCCTTAGTGAATTAGAAAGTTTAACAAGCATCCATGTAAATGCAGAATACATTTGATCTTAAAACAATCATGTGTAGTCTTAAAATCTGTTCTACCAGATCATCAGAATGGTTTCCAGTTTTAACTGGGAAAAAAAACAAAACAAATGTAAGATTTATTTTATACCTTAAAAATTAATGTTCAGAGGAGCAGGTTGATGATTTTGATTTTCTCTTTCACTCTTTCTCACTTGAGAATATGTTTAGTCTACTGGTGGAATATAATGTGTTTAGAAACACCAGGATTGTGTAGTCACCTCATCTTATTTTACATTGTTGCTTCATTTTTTGTTACTATTTTCCTATCTTTTATTTTAGGTTTTGAGAGCAAGTGATAATCTACATATGGTGTTTTGTGTTGAATTTATCTAAAGATGTAATAAAATTTTTCTATAGCTCCATATACACACATCTCCACTTTCATTCATGAACATCTTTCCTAATACAAAGTTTTGTCACCTGTTCATTTACTCATGTAACCAAAAAAGATTTATTGAATGTTTGTGAAAAATATTTAAAGATATGGCAATAAACAAAAAGAGGTTCTCACTTCCTTCTTCTCTAACATTGTAATCTAGTGGGGATTACAAACAACTAAACATAATTAAAGTGAAGTGTGGCAAATATCAAGAGGGAACTGCAGTGAGTTGCACAATAAGCATATTGATATAAGAGTACCTATCACTGACTCGGTGGGAATGAGTCTGGTGAACTCTGGGAGTTAGTGATGGACAGGGAGGCTTGGCATGCTGCGATTCAAGGGGTGGAAAAGAGTTGGACACGACTGAGTGACTGAACTGAACTGAACTGAACTGAAAGTAATGTTATTTCAACTGACATTAGACTGAAGGTTAGATGGTATCCAGTTTAGGTGGAGTGGGAAGAAGAAATGTTTCAACCACAAAGTCTGAGTTAGAATGCAGGGGTAGGTATGAAAACATATGAATACATCTGGAGCATGGATTAAGAGTGTGGAATGGCTAGAAACAAGGGAGATGAGAGCTAAAGAATTAACAAGATTTGAATGGAATTTTAGACTTTATCATGAGAGCAATGGGAAGACATATTAAAAAAATGCCTTGTTTGTGTGCTAAGTCACTTCAGTCATGTCTGACTCTTTGCAACCCTATGGACCCTAGCCCTCCAGGCTCTTCTGTCCATGGGATTCTCCAGGCAAGAATACTGGAGTGGTTTGCCATTTCCTAATCCAGGGAATCTTCTTGACCCAGGGATTGAACCCACATCTCTTATGTCTGCTGCATTGGTAGGTGGGTTCTTTACCACTAGCACCACCTGGGAAGCCCCAAGAAATGACGTCCCAATACTAAAACTTATTTTCAAGAGGATTATCTGGATACTGAGTTGAGAATAGTGAAGGAAGAAGGGACAAGCCAGAAGTCAAGGAAACTAGTTAGAGAACAACAGATGACTCTTTTAAACTCTGGTAGAGAGAATGGAAATAACTGTTTCTATCTAAAAGGTATTTACACAGGGTAACATATAGGATTATGTAGTTGATTGTTCAGGGAATGGGGTTAAAGGGAAGGAGTCAACTTTAACTCCCAGATTTTGAAAGTAAGCATGTGGTCAGAGAGGCATCATTTTACAGAGTGGAACAAAGGAGGCAGAGCTGTTTTTGCAGCTGTGGCAATGAGAAACAGTTTAAACTGTAACTATCAGGTAGGATCCATCTAATCCTAAGTAGAACTTGATCTATATTATTAGATATGCCCTATAGGTAAGTAAACTCCAGGAGATAGTGAAGGACAGGGAAGCTTGGTTTGCTGCAGTTCATGGGGTCATAAAGAATTGGACATGACTTACCGACCGTGAACTTCCAGATGTTAAAGCTGCTTTTAGAAAAGGCAGAGAACCAGAGATCAAATTGCCAACATCTGCTGGATCATGGAAAAAGCAAGAGAGTTCAAGGAAAACATCTATTTCTGCTGTATTGACTATGCCAAAGCCTTTGACTGTGTGGATCACAATAAACTGTGGAAAATTCTGAAAGAGATGGGAAAACCGGACCACCTGACCTGCCTCTTGAGAAACCTATATGCAGATCAGGAAGCAACAGTTAGAACTGGACATGGAACAACAGACTGGTTCCAAATAGGAAAAGGAGTACGTCAAGGCTGCATATTGTCACCCTGCTTATTTAACTGCTATGCAGAGTAGATCAAGAGAAACGCTGGGCTGGAAGAAGCACAGGCTGGAATCAAGATTCCTGGGAGAAATATCAATAACGTCAGATATTCAGATGACACCACCCTTATGGCAGAAAGTGAAGAGGAACTAAAGTCTCTTGATGAAAGTGAAAGAGGAGAGTGAAAAAGTTGGCTTAAAAGCTCAACATTCAGAAAACCAAGATCATGGCATGTGGTCCCTTCACTTCATGGGAAATAGATGGGGAAACAGTGGAAACAGTGTCAGACTTTATTTTGGGGGCTCCAAAATCACTGCAGGTGGTGACTGCAGCCATGAAATTAAAAGACGCTAACTTTAAGTTATGACCAACTTAGACAGTATATTGAAAAGCAGGGATATTACTTTGCCAACAAAGGTCCATGTAGCCAAGGCTATGTTTCTTCCAGTGGTCATGTATGGATGTGAGAGTTGGACTGTGAAGAAAGCTGAGCGCCGAAAAATGGATGCTTTTGAACTGTGGTGTTAAAGAAGACTCTTGAGAGTCGCTTGGACTGGAAGGAGATCCAACCAGTCCATTCTAAAGGAGATCAGTCCTGGGTGTTTATTGGAAGGACTTATGCTGAAGCTGAAACTCCAATACTTTGGCCACCTCATGCAAAGAGCTGACTCATTGGAAAAGACTCTGATGCTGGGAGGAATTGGGGGTAGGACAAGAATGGGACGACAGAGGATGAGATGGCTGGATGGCATCACTGACTCGATGGAAGTGAGTCTGAATGAACTCCGGGAGTTGGTGATAGGCAGGGAGGCCTGGCGAGCTGTGATTTATAGGGTCGCAAAGAGTTGGACACGACCGAGTGACTGAACTGAACTAGTGACTGAACAACAACATAGATAAGTAAGGAGATGGCAAGTGAGGAGTTACTTGGAAGGTAACATGAGTTTAATTAAGATTTTTAAGTTGTTAATGTGTAAAATGATGATTCAATATATTTATACATTGTAAAATGACTACCACAATCAAGTTAATTAAGACATTTGCCTCTGCACATAGTTTTATGATGTGTGTGTATGTATCTGATGAAAACATAAGATCTAAGCAGATTTCAAGTATACAATACAGAATTATCATCTAGACACCAACTTTAAGATGTTCAATGTGTTGATTTGATACATTTATATATTGCAATATGATTACCACCATAGCATTATACAAGACCTGTACCGTGTCACATAATTATTATTTCATTTTGTGATGAGAACATTTTAAGATCTAGCTTCTTAGCAAATTTGAAGTATATATATTTCAGCTTTGTTGAATATAATCACCATGCTCTGCATTAGATTCCCACAACTTTTTCAACTTATAATTGAAAATTTGCATCCTTTGGCCAACATCTCCCCATTTCCTCCATCCTTCAGCTCCTGGCAACCATCATTAAGCCCTGTTTCTATGAGTTCAACTTTTTAATATTCTGTATATAAGTGAGATCATATAATGTTTGTCTTTCTCTGTCTAGCTTATTTCTCTTAGAATAATGTCCTCCAGTTACATCTGCTGGCATAAATATCAGGGTATCCTTTTTATGGCCAAATAATATTGTGTGTGTTCCTTATGTTATTTTATCTTATCCATTAACAGACCTTAGATTTTTTCTGTGTCTTAGCTAATGTGAAAAACAGTGGAATGAACATGAGAGTCTGGATATCTTTTTGAGATGCTAATTTTATTTCCTTTGTGCATATATATATATATACACACACACACACATACATATAAAACATACACATATATATGTATGTATGTTACATATATATGTATGTTACTGAGCCCAAGCTCATTGTGCTTGCTGAAGGACAGACAAATGAATCAGGAGATGAGTTTTGGTGCAAGGAATTATGGCTTTAATCAGAAAGCCAGCAAACTGAGTAGATGGCAGATTAGCGTTTCTAAGAACCATCTCATCTCAGTCAGGATTCAGGGTTCTATTATATACAATAGAGAGAAGGGGAGGGGTTTTCAGTGGCACTGGCCAGTGGCAGAGTAGGGCTGGTAACAGATTGCTGGTTGACAGCTGCTCACTTGGTTGGGAGGAGGGCCCACCTGGCCATCCAACTAATTGCTGAGTAGGACAGTTATAGGTGGTGTCTCTGTCAATTGGGCTTATAGGCTAGAGCCAGGGAGGGGAAAGGCCCCTTCTGCCCTTGGTTCCATCTGGGACCACCACTACATATACATACAGAAGTGGGAATGCTGGATAATATCATAGTTCTGTTTTTAGTTTTTTAGTTTTTTTTTTTTTTTTTTTTGAGAAATCTCATTTCTCTTTCCTATGGTGGTTATTCCAGTTTATATCCCACTGATGGGAGATGTGACTCCTGCTGGGCCTGTTGGTGAATGGTACCAGGGGCAGGACCAAGGCTATATGGGGTGGGGCAAGCTACTTCTGGGTTTGTAGCCAGGACCATAGTCAGTGAGCCTGCCACCTAGGCATGGACTTGCCTTCTCAACTCTGTCGTGGGCTCTACCAGGGTTTCACAGTGTCTTATCAGGATCCTTACACTCCCACACAGGTGCTTTTATTCATGGTTGGCTGTCATGTTATCATTGCTGATGAGGGACTCAAGTAGGAGAATCTCTAATCCCAGTGTCTTGCTAATGTCACTCTGCAGGGCTCAAAGTTTAATTCCATTTTTAAGTGAGAGAGATTTGATCATGGTTAAGTGTACATTTGCAGAAACAAGTAAAGGAGAATGGAGACCTATTCAAAACTTGCCTCAGGGATTATTAAAGCAGTCTAAATACTTGCAATTGTGTCCAAAATGCATAAGATAGCTTAGAATTAGCTTGCATTAATTTGGTTTTGTCTTTTAAATGTCTAAAATATTTGAGCATTTGAAGTAAAAGCAAACATTCTGACTTATTATCAAATGGCTAAACAAACATGTAAAAGTGCTCAGCATTAGTAATCATGAGGGAAATACATATTAAAACCACATCAGCTATCCCCTTATACCTGTTAGCTATTAGATTACTTTCTAGACTCATCTAGTTTAAAGTGAACTAACATCCTAAGGGCTTCCTTGGTGGCTCAGATGTTAAAGAATCTTCCTGCAATGTGGAAGACCTGGGTCAGGAAGTTTCCCTGGAGAAGGGAATCACAACCCACTCTAGTGTTCTTGCCTGGAGAATCTTATGGACAGAGTAACCTGTGGGGTTACAGTCCATGGGGTCACAAAGAGTCAGACACGAATGAACAAGTATCTCCTTTCCTTCCTCTTTCCCAATATCTTCCAACCTTAGCATAAAAATAACTTCTAAATAGTACGGAGGTCAGAGAAGGCAATGGCACCCCACTCCAGTACTGTTGCCTGGAAAATCCTATGGACGGAGGAGCCTGGTGGGCTGCTGTTTATGGGGTTGCACAGAGTCGGACATGACTGACCCGACTTAGCAGCAGCAGCAGTACTGAGGCAGTCAATCGGCAAAACACAGATACTTTTTACTGTTACCAGTTTCATATCCATCACTGAAAGCTAGAAAGTCGACAAGAATTATCTGATGCTGTTTATCATAATTGTGATCATGCAAATGATCGGGATGGGAAAATAGAAATTCAAGTCAAGTGCCAGAATGTTACTTTCTTGAGTGAAGAGACAATTTGGAGCTTCTAGACTGAAGAAGGAGGAGGATCTGACAGTACCGGGGGTGTTTGTCATCTGACATGAGGCAAATATTTTTCTACAATTGAGAAAAATATTCATCACATAAATTCTAAGTAGCTATTTCATTCTTATCATAAAATAGCTTGTAAGCTGCCACAGGTTTTTAAAAAGTGAGTTATTACATCATTATGGAGAAATGTTCTCCAGTATAGGTCTCTAAGAATCTTTGTAGGGAAGAAGAGGTCAATAAAGTAGATACATGTCTAGGTATTTTGTTTACTCAAGGTTGAGGGGCTTTCCTTTCCTTTGATGACAGATTCAAATGTTAAACTGTTTATATATTCATGTAATGACTTCAAATAATAGAATAATTGATGCCAGTAGTGGTGCTCATTGTTCTTTGTGTGTGTGTGTGCTGTTTTAAATGAAGCCTGGCATACTGCCATCCATGGGGTTGCAAAGAGTTGGACACAACTGAACTACTGAACTGATTGAGAAAGTGTCCCATTTGCCCTTGACCTGTGTTAAGAAGAGAAGATCCCCTGAAGGAGGGCATGGCAACCCACTCCAGTATTCTTGCCTCGGAAATCCCGTGGATAGAGGAGCCTGGAGGGCTACGGTCCATGGGGTCACAAAGAGTCAGACACAACTGAAGCGACTTAGCATGCTTACAAAATTTTTGTGAGAGAGATTTGATTACAGATCTTTAGTTTATTTGCTTTCTTCTTATTTACAGAGCCATGCATTTTTTTTATGATAAAACAGAATAAGTTGTTTAGGATAATTTCCCACAAATTCTGTCAGAGCAGTTTTTGTCTTCTACAGAAGCCCTTTCTTCACAAATTCACTAAACACTTTTCATTCCAAAAAGCAAAATAAGACTTCACCTGCTATTTTTCTCCATTTTTAATTTCTAAAGATTTGTGAAATTTCATATACGTGCACCACACTTAGTAGCATATTAATATATAAAAATGTAGCTTCCTAATGTGCACTGTTATGTCACAAAGCCCAATATATCACATAGAGATTTATATGTTGTAAATAAGGAAGGAGATGCATAGAAAGTGCTACACTAGTTTTTGTATTTTCCTATTTTATACATATTTATTCTTTCCTAGTTTATAGAAACGAGATTATCAGGAAGTAGGAGGCTATGATTGTCTTATCTTCTTATATAAGTCAAGGACAAATTGGACACTTTATGGATATTCAAGGTAAAAAAAAAAAGAACAATGAACACCCCTGGCATCAACTATTCTATTATTTGAAGTCATTACATGAATAGATAAACAGTTTAACATTTGAATCTGTCATCAAAGGAAAGGAAAGCCCTTCAAACTTGAGTAAACAAAATAGCTAGTCATGCATGGGTCACTACATTTCTTTGGAAATTTACAGCTAATTGGCTGATGTTGACTCTATCAATTTGTGTTTCAGTCATTTTTGGGGTGCTGTTAAAGTGACGATTGATATCATACTGACCATTTTCTAATGCCGACTTTCTTTCGTCACGGCACTATTAAGAGGGAGCCAGAAGATTGGGGAAAGTTCCATTTCTGGTTCCTCATAGAAAGTCAGGTTTGTCGGTTAAACCCAAAAATAGCATCTGGGGTCTAAATTGGGGTGGGAGACTATGATGATGTGGTTCAGTGTTTGGATATTCATTTTTGTATATTCTTTTTTGTTTTTTTCTCAACTGCAGGGCCATGAAATATAGCTTCCATAGGAACAAAAGCACAAGATACTGACAAGGGGAAGTAAGACTATGCAGCATTTACTTCTGACAAGAAAACTTAAGGTAAGGACTGTCATATACCCTTCTCACAAAATACTTCTACCAAATGCATCGATCCATTGATTTCACTTTTGTGGCAATCATCACTGACTGCTTTCTTGCTTCACAGGTCCTAAGTCAGTCCCTTTATTTTATGTATTTATTTTCTTTTTTAAAAGACTTTATTTTTTAGAGAAATTTTGCATTTGTAACAAAAATTCATATGTTGAATCAGTCCTGCATATATGGGTTAAATAAAACTTGGTTGTGGTGTATCATTCTTTTTATATTTCTTTGATTCAGTTTGTAATATTTTGTTGAGGCTTTTTCCATTTGTGTTCATGAACGATATCAGTCTGTATTTTCTTTCCTTGTAATGTCTTTGTCTGATTTTGGCATTAGGATAATGCTGAAGTCATATCTTAAGGAGACTACAGCGAATTGGTAGAATTTCTTCCTTAAATATTTGGTTGAATTCACTGGTAAATCAAGATAGCCCTGGGGTTTTCTGCTTTGGAAGGTTATTAATTATTGATTTTAATAAAAATTTTAATAAAAAATTACATAGGCCTATTATGTTCTTCTATTTTTTTTGTGTGTGTAAATTTTGCCAGGCTGTGTCTTGGAAGGAGTTATGTATTTCATCTAGATTATCAAATTTGTGAGCAAAGACTTATCTATATTATTGATTCATTGTACTTTTATGTTCAGAGAATCTATATATATGTGCCCTCTTTCATTTCTGAATTTAGTTATTTGAATTCTCTCTCTTTCCTTCTGTGTACTTAGAATTTACTTTGCTCCTCTTTTCCTGGTTTTCTATGAAGAAAACTTAGGATGTTGACTTTACACATTTCTTCATTTCTAATATATGCATTCAGATCAGTTCAGTTCAGTCGCTCTGTCATGTCCAACTTTGTGACCCCATGAACCGCAGCATGCCAGGCCTCCCTGTCCATCACCAACTCCTGGAGTAGACCCAAACCTGTCTATTGTGTTGGTGATGCCATCCAACCATCTTATCCTCTGTTGTCCCCTTTTCCTCCTGCCCTCAATCTTTCCCAGCATCAGGGTTTTTTCAAAGGAGTCAGCTCTTCGCATCAGGTGGCCAAAGCACTGGAGTTTCAACTTCAACATCAGGCCCTCCAATGAACACCCAGAACTGATCTCCTTCAGAATGGACTGGTTGGATCTCCTTGCAGTCCAAGGGACTCTCAAGGGTCTTCTCCAACACCACAGTTCAAAAACATCAATACTTCAGCACTCAGCTTTCTTTATAGTCCAACTCTCACATCCATACATGACTACTAGCCTTGACTAGACGGACCTTTGTTGACAAAGTAATGTCTCTGCTTTTTAATATGCTGTCTAGGTTGGTCATAACTATCCTTCCAAGGAGCAAGCGTCTTTTAATTTCATGGCTGCAATCACCATCTGCAGTGATTTTGGAGCTCAGAAAAACAGAGTCAGCCACTGTTTCCATTGATTCCCCATCTATTTGCCATGAAGTGATGGGACCAGATGCCCTGATCTTAGTTTTCTGAATGTTCAGCTTTAAGCCAACTTTTTCACTCTCCTCTTTCACTTTCATCAAGATGCTCTTTAGTTCTCCTTCACTTTCTGCCATAAGGGTGGTGTCATCTGCATACCTGGGGTTATTGATATTTCTGCCAGCAAACTTGATTCCAGCTTGTGCTTCTTCCAGCCCAGCGTTTCTCATGATATACTCTGCATATACTACTTAAATAAGCAGGGTGACAATATACAGCCTTGACGTACTCCTTTTCCTATTTGGAACCAGTCTGTTGTTCCATGTCCAGTTCTCACTGTTGCTTCCTGACCTGCATATAGCTCTCTCAAGAGACAGGTCAGGTGGTCTGGTATTCTCATCTCTTTCAGAACTTCCCACAGATTATTGTGATCCACACTGTCAAAGGCTTTGGCATAGTCAATAAAACAGAAAGATATTTTTCTTGAACCCTCTTGCTTTTTCGATGATCCAGCAGATGTTGGCAACTTGAACTTTGGTTCCTCTGCCTTTACTAAATCTATCTTGAAAATCTAGAAGTTCGTGGTTCATGTATTGCTGAAGCCTGGCTTGGAGAATTTTGAGCATTACTTTACTAGCATGTGAGATGAATGGATTTGTGTGGTAGTTTGAGCATTCTTTGGCATTGCCTTTCTTTGGGATTGGAATGAAAACTGACCTTTTCCAATCCTGTGGCCACTGCTGAGTTTTCCACATTTGCTGGCATATTGAGTGTAGCACTTTCACAGCATCATCTTTCAGGATTTGAAATAGCTCAACTAGAATCCCATCACCTCCACTAGCTTTGTTCGTAGTGATGCTTGCTAAGGCCCACTTGACTTCACATTCCAGGAAGTCTGGCTCTAGGTGAGTGATCACACCATCGTGATTATCTGGGCTGTGAAGGTGTTTTTTTTGTATAGTTCTTCTGTGTATTCTTGCCACTTCTTCTTGATATCTTCTGCTTCTGTTAGGTCCATACCATTTCTGTCCTTTTTAGTGTCCATCTTTGCATGAAATATTCCCTTGGTGTCTCTAATTTTGTTGAAGAGATCTCTAGTTTTCCCATTCTATTGTTTTACTCTGTTTCTTTGCACCAGTAACAAGTATTTTTTGCTCTCTCTATATCTGTATGTTTCTGTTTTATTATATAAATTCATTCATTTAATTTTTTAGATTCCACCTAAAAGTGGTAAGAATATCTGTCTTTCTCCTACTTACTTCATTAAGTATAATATACTCTAGGTCTACCCACATTGATGCAAATGGCAAAATTCCATTCTTATTCATAGCTTTTTAATATGCCACTGTGTGTGTGTGTATTGTACTGTGTATAAGTATATATACACGCACACATGCACATCTTATTTATCCATCCATCTTTTGGTGGATACTTATGTTTCTCCATATCTCGGCTATTCCAAACAATACTACTATGAAATTGGAATATATTTACCTTTTTGAATTAAAACTTTATTTTCCCTTTTGGTTATAAACCCAGCCATTGGATTGCTAGAGCATACAATGGCTTTATTTTTAGGTTTTTGAAGATTCTGATTATTGTTTTCCATAGTAGCTGTATCCATTTACATTCCAATTAACTGGTTTTGTGGTTTTGTGCTGGTTTTATCTTTTCTTTACCTCCACGCTTACATTTGTTATCTGTAGATGCTTTGATAATAGCTGTTTTGACAGGTATGAAATGATAGCTCATTGTGATTTTAATATGTGCTTTTCTGATAATTGGCAATGATGAGCATTTTTTCCTGTGCCTGTTGGCCATCTGTATATTGTCTTTGCAAAATTGTCCATTTAAGTCTTCTGTCCACATTTAAATTATTTTTTTCCCTCCATATTGAGTTGTATAAGCTGTTCATATATTTTGGATATTTAGCCCTTATTGTTTATATCACTTGCAAATACTTTCTTTCATTCAATGTGTTGTCTTTGAATTTTGTTGATGGTGTTATTGGCTGTGCAAAACCCTTTAAGTTTAATTGGTCCCATAGGTCTATTTTTGCTTTTGTTTCTTGTTCCTTAGTTGTTAGTCAAATAAAATATTGCTACTATTTATTTAAAAAGTTTCGGAAGTATATTCAATTCTAGTACTTTTACTATTTATCTTACACTGAGATCTTTAATTCATTTTGAGTTTTTTTATTTTTATTTTTTTGTACATGTTCTTAGATAGTGTTCTAGTTTCACTCTTACATGTAGCTGTCCAGTTTTCCCAGCACCATTTGTTGACGAGACTGTCCTATCTCCATTGTATATTCTTGCCTGATTTGTCATTGATTAATTAACCATAGCTATGTGGGTTTATGAGAAATGCTGGACTGGAAGACACACAAGATGGAATCAAGATTGCCGGGAGAAATATCAATAACCTCAGATATGCAGATGACACCACCCTTATGGCAGAAAGTGAAGAGGAGATAAAAAACCTCTTGATGAAAGTGAAAGAGGAGAGTGAAGAAGTTGGCTTAAAGCTCAACATTCACAAAACTAAGATCATGGCATCCAGTCCCATCAATTCATGGGAAATAGATGGGGAAACAGTCGAAACAGTGTCAGACTTTATTTTTTTGGGCTCCAAAATCACTGCAGATGGTGATTCAGCCATGAAATTAAAAGACGCTTACTCCTTGGAAGGAAAGTTATGACCAACCTAGATAGCATATTCAAAAGCAGANATGTTAAAGCTGAAACTCCAGTAGTTTGGCCACCTCATGTGAAGAGTTGACTCATTGGAAAAGACTCTGATGCTGGGAGGGATTGGGGGCAGGAGGAGAAGGGGACGACCCAGGATGAGATGGCTGGATGGCATCACTGACTCGATGGATGTGAATCTGAGTGAACTCCAGGAGATGGTGATGGACAGGGAGGCCTGGCGTGCTGCGATTCATGGGGTTGCAAAGAGTCAGACACGACTGAGTGACTGAACTGAACTGAACTGAACTGATGTGGGTTTATTTCTGGGCTCTCTGTACTTTTCTTTGTCTATTTTTGTGTCAATACCATGGTGTTTTGATTACTGTAGCTTTGTGTTAATCTGAAGTCAGGGAGTATATTTCAAGCTTTGGCTTTTTTTTCCTCAAGATTACCTTGGAAATTCGGGGGTCCTTTGTGAGTCTATACAAATTTTAGGATTGTTTATTTTAATTTTGTGAAAAACTTCATGAAAAACTTTGATAAAGATTACATTGCCTGTAATATGAATATTTTAACAATATAAAATCTTCCAATCCATGAATATAGGACATCTTTCTATTTCTTTATATCATGTTCAATTTCCTGATCAAAGTCTATAGTTTTCACAGTCTAGGTCTTTTACCTCCCTCATTAAGTTTATTCCTAGGGGTTTTATTGTTTTTGATGTAATTTTAAATGGGATTTTCCCCCTTGTTTTCTCTTTCACATAGTTCATGATCCAGTGTATAGAAAAGTGACACTTTTTTTTTTCATATTAACTTTGTATCCTGAAAATTTACTGAATTCATTTATTAGTTTTAATAGTTTTTTGGCAGATATTTTAGGGTTTTCTATATATAATATTTTGTCATTGCAAATGACAGTTTTATATCTTTCCTTCCATTTTTTATGTTCTTTCTTTTTCTTTTCTGATTGCTTAGGCTAAGACTTTCAATAGTATGCTAAATAAAAGTAACAGAGTGAGCATCCTTGTATTGCTTCTGATGTTACAGGAAAGTCTTTCAGCTCTTCTCTTACTGAGTATGCCATTAGCTATGGTTTGCCATAAATGGCCTTTATTATGTTTAGACATGTTCCCTCTACAACATCTTTGAGAGTTTTTCTCAAGAATGGACATTGAATTTTGTCAATTTTTTTGCAATTATTAAGATAACCATGTCGTTTATTTTTATCCTTCCATTTGTTAATATAGAGTATCACATTGATTTCTGGATATTGAATCATTACATCCCTGGAATAAATCCCACTTGATCATGATGTATAACCATTATTATGTATTGTTGAGTGGAATTTGCCCATTCCTTCTCTGTTGTCCATTTTGTTGATGTATAACTGTAGTGATCTTTTATGATCCTTTGTATTTCTTCATGTCAGTTGTGACTTATTTTCCATTTCTAAGCTTATTGATTTGGACCTTCGCTCTCTTATTCTTGATGAGTCTGACTAAAGGTTTATAAATTTTGTTTATCATTTCAAAGAATCAGTTTATAGTTTCCTTGATTTTTAAATTTATTTATTTTTAGATTTTTCATTTATTTCTTCTCTGATCTTAATGATTCTTCTTCCCCTAATACCAACTTTGAAAGTTCAAGGGTTAGTCAATCAATCCTGTCTGACTCTTTGTGACCCTACGGACTGTAACCCATTAGGCTCCTTTGTCTAGGGAATTCTTCAGGCAAGAATACTGAAGCAGGAAGTCATTCCCTTCTCCAAAAAATAGTGAAAGAGAAGTCTCTCAGTGTTGTCTGACTCTTTGCAACCACATGGACTGTAGCCTATCAGGCTTCCCCATCCATGGGATTTTCCAGGCAAGAGTAAAAGAGCGAGTTGCCATTGCCTTCTCCAGGGAATCTTCCCGACCCAGGGATCGAACCAAATCTCCTGCTTGGCAAACAGATTCTCTACTATCCTCAGCCACCAGGGAAACTGTCTTTTTCTAGTTTCTTTTAAAATAAAATTGGATTTTTTTTTTGAGATAGTTCTTGTTTCCTGTGGTAGATTTGTATCTCTATAAACTTTCATCTTAGAACTGCTTTTGCTATATCCTAGATTTTGGATCACTGTGTTTTTGTTTTCAGGTAATATATATGATTGCTTTTTTGATTTCTTCAGTGATTCATAAGTTATCTAGTAGCATATGTTTTAGCTTCCACATATTTGTGTTTTTTGCAGTATTTTTTTTTTTTAATTTGTGGATGATTTTTTTTGCCACAGTGTTGTAGTCAACAAATATACTTGATATGATTTCAGTTTTCTTAGATTTACTGAGACTTGTAATCTATCCTGGAGACTTTTTGATGTGCACTTGTAAAAAATGTATATTTCTCTGGTTTTGGATAGAATGTTGTTTAAGTCCTTTTGGCCTAGTATGTCATTTATTATTCTTTTTAATATGATAGTAAATGGAATTGTTTCCTTGGTTTCTCTTTCTGAGCTTTTGCTGTTAGTGCATAGGAATGCAGGAAATTTTTGTGTATTAATTGTATATCCTGTAACTTTAACAGTCTCATTGATGGGCACTGATAGAAATTTTCTGTCTTCAGGTTTTTCTATATATAATTTCATGTCATCTGAAAACTGTGACAGTTTTATTTCTTATTTCCAATTTGCATTTCTTTTATTGTTTTTTATTCTCTGATTTCCATGGGTAAGACTTCCAGAACTGTGTTGAATAATAGTTCAAGAGTGGGCATTCCATCAAAGGCATTCTTCATTTTTGTTACAGTGTTTTGGATCTGTAGCATTTCTCTCTGGTTCTTAGAATTTTCACCTCTTCTGCTTATGTTGCCCATCTGTTCTTACATGTAGTTTACTGTATACATTAGAGCACTCTGTATATTACTCACAATTGTTTTGAGTTTCGGGCCTGACAATTTAAGTCTCCCTGAATGTCTGGTTCTTATGTTTGCTCTGTCTTTTCAACAGTGAGGATGCTTTGCTTTGGGTATGCCTTGTAATTTTTCCTTGATAGCCACATATGATGGATCAGTTAAGAGGAACTGCTATAAATGTGTCTTTAGTAGTGGGTTGGGGGAAAAGGGAGCATATTGTATGATTAATATGATCATATACAGTAAGATCAATCTTTTAATGAGCCTTTGAATCTGGACTGTGAAATTTACAAGTGTTTCTCATTTTTTTCTCCCCAAACAGGATGTTTAGAGTGGACTGAAGTTGAATATATCTTTTCCCCAGGTCAGGCTCCATTAGGTTAGGCTCTGGTTAATTAATTTCTCCTGATGGCCAGCTTTATTAAGAAAAGAAGAATGCTCCAGTGTATTTTTAAAGTATTTTTAAAGTGTATTTTTAAAGTGATTCCTTTTCCCCATGCTCTGCCAGAAGACCCAGGGAATTCTATAATATTTGCTGTGGGAACCTGGTCAAACTCTTCATAAATCTCACAATATTGTATTCCTCATTCTCCAATAACTGGGCCCCTTGGTGTCTTTGTTTCAGAGTTATCCACTCTGACTCTCCAGCAATTTAGTTATAATAGGTTTTCACACTCTGTGACTGGTTTCTGAGGCAGATTCCTCACAGATATCTCTGCTTCAAGGACAAGCTGTGATTTCATATTGAATCATCTATCTTTCCAGAGAAGGCAATGGAAACCCCCTCCAGTACTCTTGCCTGGAAAATCCCATGGACAGGAGGACCCTGGTGGGCTGCAGTCCATGGGGTCGCTAAGAGTTGGGCACGACTGAGTGACTTCACTTTCGCTTTTCACTTTCATGCATTGCAGAAGGAAATGGCAACTCACTCCAGGATTCTTGCCTGGAGAATCCTAGGGACGGGGAAGCCTGGTGGGCTGACATCTATGGTGTCGCACAGAGTCGGACATGACTGAAGTGATTTAGCAGCAGCAGCAGCAGCAGCAGTAACGTCTATTTTTCCTATCGTGGGGTAGTGGTTTGCTCTGATACTCCTCTCTCTTATCCAAGAAGATCTATTAATTTTTCAATCTGTTCCGTTTTTTTTCACTTGTTATTAGGATGGAGTGCTAAGTTCTAAGCTACTTTCATGTAGAACCAAAAACTGAACAAGTAAGTTCTCATATTAGTACAAGTGCCAGAGAAAATTCAGTATGCTATATTCATTTTCAATGG
This sequence comes from Redunca redunca, assembly GCA_006410935.1. Lineage (NCBI taxonomy): Eukaryota > Metazoa > Chordata > Mammalia > Artiodactyla > Bovidae > Redunca > Redunca redunca. The sequence goes on from SJYQ01009271.1 coordinate 21,868, forward strand.
CTCTCAGTTATGGTTACTTCCTTTTACATTCTATTCATATGCCATAAAAATTAAACACAAAGTTTCAAAACCAGATAAAGTTAATATTGGACACTTTTGAAAAGAAATTGAATTTAAATAACAAAGTAGATTCAGGACAGTGAAAATAAAGTAGAAACCTCATGATATAGTTTCTAAGGAGAGGAGAAGCCCTTAAGTAATTGTATTTTCTTTCCAGTGGTCCTGTATGGATGTGAAAGTTGGACTGTGAAAAATGCTGAGCACCGAAGAACTGATGCTTTTGAACTGTGGTGCTGAGAATATTCTTGAGAGTCCCTTGGACTGCAAGGAGATCCAACCAGTCCATTCTAAAGGATATCGGTCCTGGGATTTCTTTGGAGGGAATGATGCTAAAGCTGAAACTCCAGTACTTTGGCTACCTGATGCGAAGAGTTGACTCATTGGAAAAGACTCTGATGCTGGGATGGATTGGGGTCAGGAGGAAAAGGGGACGGCAGAGGATGAAATGGCTGGATGGCATCACTGACTCGATGGGGATGAGTCTGAGTGAACTCCGGGAGTTGGTGATGGACAGGGAGGCCTGGTGTGCTGTGATTCATGGGGTCGCAAAGAGTCAGACATGACTGAGCAACTGAACTGAAGTAAATTATAATTTTACAAATAATGTCAAAGAAATATTTTAAACTATTTATGTGTAAAATTTTTTTTAATCTCAGCCTGAACATTGTAGTTTTTAAAATAGTATTAAAGGGGGAACTATTTTTAGCTGTGCACTGTAAGTCTCTTTTATGCTATTGTTCCACTTCTTCCCAACATACTTCTCACTAAGCTATTGTGACAGATAATTTACGGGAGAAAAAACGACCCATTTGAATATTTTTGGTAAATCCATATATATACAGTTGTTCTTTTCTCCATACTACTTCTGCAAGGCAGAGTTGTCTAGTGAATCAAAATTACTGCCTAACCTTGGTCCAGAAACTTAAGGGTTCCATAGATGAAATTCAAATCTCCTCTTCCCCACCCCATAGAGGTGGGCAAGGAGAGGCTGAAGAAAAAGACAAATCACTCTGTATTCGTAGATGGCAGTTGTAATAAACAATAGAAATTACACATGAGGTTTGTCTTGGATGTTTACAAGACAAGTAGATTTCTGCATCTGCCCTGTGGAATCTTAAGGGTTAATATAGAGGCCTCCATAGGGTTCAGTCATGTGCACGGTCCAGATAGCCTCAGTAACCCAATGCTTTCTTAAGGTTGCATTCTTGAAGCTTCCCCTAGCATGGGAACAGTGGAAGGAATATCTATTCCAAGGAAAGGGGAGAGGGTAACCGTTCTCCATTTGCCCAGGTCCACCTCACAGGCCAGCTGGCAGTTGTGTCCTCGTGATGACCTTCTCCAGCTCCTGGTGCAATTTCAGTCTGGAAGTAAGATTATTAAACGAATGCCTTAATAGGCTTATAACATAAGAAGGTAGGGTGTGAGTTAGTCGCTCAGTCATGTCTGACTCTCTGCAACACCATGGACTATAGCCCACAAGGCTCTTCTATCCATGGAATTCTTGAGGCAAGAATACTGGAGTGGTTACTTGGGGGTAAATATTATCATTAAATGAATATAAATATTAGTCTGTTAGTACACAGAAGACTTCAGGGATTTTTTTCTGCAGCCACAGAGAACTATTTAATCTGTACAAGACAGATCAGATGAAGACAGACCTCCAGTTGTAAATGAGGTAGGCCATTTCTAAAGTTACTAAAATATGTTTCACATACTCAACCAAAGAAAAGAATTCAGTTTCTTGATAAGTCTCATGATTTGAGAACTACCAATGACTATAAGCCGCTAGCTTTGATCATAGTGATACTTCCAAGGCCCACTTGGGAAGCAATGCCAAAGAATGTTCAAACTACCATACAACTGTACTCTTTTCACATGCTAGCAAAGAGATGTTCAAAATTCTCCATGCCAGGCTTCAATAGTACCTGAACTGTGAACTTCCAGATGTTCAAGCTGGATTTAGAAAAGGCAGAGGAACCAGAGATCAACTTGCCAACATCCGCTGGACTATCAAAAAAGCAAGAGAGTTCCAGGAAAAAAACATCTACTTCTGCTTTATTGACTATGTCAAAGCCTTTGACTATGTGGATCATAACAAACTATGGAAAATTCTCCAAGAGATGAGAATACAAGACCGCTTGACCCACCTCCTGAGAGATCTGTATGCAGGTCAGGAAGCAACAGTTGGAACTGGACATGGAACAACAGACTGGTTCCAAATAGGAAAAGGAGTACATCAAGGCTGTATATTGTCACCCTGCCTTATCTAACTTATATGCAGAGTACATCATGAGAAATGCTGGACTGGATGAAGCACAAGATGAAATCAAGATTGTCAGGAGAAAAGTCAATAACTTCAGATATGCAGATGACACCACACTTAGGGAAGAAAGTGAAGAAGAACTAAAGAGTCTCTTGATGAAAGTCAAAGTGGAGAGTGAAAAAGATGGCTTAAAACTCAACATTCAGAAAACTAAGATTATGGCATCTGGTCCCATCAGTTCAGTTCAGTTCAGTTCAGTCACTCAGTCGTGTCCGACTCTTTGCAACCCCATGAATCGCAGCACGCCAGGCCTCCCTGTCTATCACCATCTCCTGGAGTTCACTTAGACTCACATCCATCGAGTCAGTGATGCCATCCAGCCATCTCATCCTCTGTAGTCCCCTTCTCCTCCTGCCCCCAATCCATCCCAGCATCAGAGTCTTTTCCAATGAGTCAACTCTTCACATGAGGTGGGCAAAGTACTGGAGTTTCAGCTTTAGCATCATTCCTTCCAAAGAAATCCCAGGGTTGATCTCCTTCAGAATGGACTGGTTGGTTGGATCTCCTTGCAGTCCAAGGGACTCTCAAGAGTCTTCTCCAACACCACAGTTCAAAAGCATCAATTCTTTGGCACTCAGCCTTCTTCACAGTCCAACTCTCACATCCATACATGACCACAGGAAAAACCGTAGCCTTGACTAGACAGACCCTTGTTGGCAAAGTAATGTCTCTGCATTTAAATATGTTATCTAGGTTGGTCATAACTTTTCTTCCAAGGAGTAAGCGTCTTTTAATTTCATGGTTGCAGTCACCGTCACTTCATGGCAAATAGATGGGGAAACAATGGAAACAGTGACAGGCTTTTTTGGGCTCCAAAATCACTTGCAGATTGCAAGAAATTCAAATTGCTTGCTCTTGGCAGGAAAAGCTATGAACAACCTGCTGCTGCTACTGCTAAGTCACTTCAGTCATGTCTGACTCTGTGTGACCCCATAGACAGCAGCTCACCAGGCTCCCCCGTCCCTGAGATTCTCCAGGCAAGAACACTGGAGTGGGTTGCCTTTCCTTCTCCAATGCATGAAAGTGAAAAGTGAAAGTGAAGTCGCTCAGTCCGACCCTCAGTGACCCCATGGACTGCAGCCTTCCAGGCTCCTCCGTCCATGTCCATGGGATTTTTCATGCAGAAATACTGGAGTGGGGTGCCATTGCCTTCTCCAATGAATAACCTAGACAGCATATTAAAAAGCAGAGACATTACTTTGCCAACAATGGTCCATCTAGTCAAAACTACAGTTTTTCCAGTAGTCATGTATGGATGTGAGAGTTGGACTATAAAGAAAGTCAGGCGCTGAAGAACTGATTTTGATCTGTGGTGTTGAAGAAGACTCTTGAGAGTCCCTTGGACAGCAAGGAGATCCAACCAGTCCATCCTAAAGGAAATCAGCCCTAAATATTCATTGGAAGGACTGATGTTGAAGCTGAAACTCCAATACTTTGGTCACCTGATGCAAAGAACTTTGTCATTTGAAAAGACCCTGATGCTGGGAAAGATTGAAGGCAGAAGGAGAAGGGGATGACAGAGGATGAGATGGTTGGATGGCATGACTGACTCAATAGACATGAGTTTGAGTAAACTCTGGGAGTTGGTGATGGACAGGGAGGCCTGGCATGCTGCAGTCCGTGGGGTTGCAAAAAGTCAGGCATGACTGAGCAACTGAATTGAATGTTATAAGGATACTAACATAGTACATCTAGAACTTTCTACCATGAGGTGACAATAGGCCGAAGAGGTGATTTAAAAGTAAAGCTTCAATAAGAGAATCAAATGGTCTTATCTGAAGAGAGGAGGAATTAAAACTTGGTAAAATTTAATACCTAACATATATATACCATATATATACATGTATATACCGTATATATACATGTATATACCATATATATACATGGTATTTTGTTTTAGGGCAATCTCACTGTTTCTTACCAGACCTGCCCTTTGGCTGTAGAAAAGGCAAATATATCTTACTGTTAAGAAAATTTTCCTGCTGAATTCAATAGTGGTGA
>SJYQ01009271.1:26383-37803 GCA_006410935.1 Redunca redunca
TTATTTTAAATTTGTAGTTACTTGTATTTTAGATACATGTATACATATATATGTGCACATATGTGTACATATATTCATGTTATTTAGCTATTATATGTTTAAGATCTTCTTGTATTACAGACTTTTAGTATGGGGTTTTTATAAGAGCATTTTCTTGTCTATGGTAAAAATAAACCATCTGAATTTATCTTCTTACAGACCAAAATAATATTATTATGAATATAAAATAAAATGTCACCTACATAGTACATACTTAGTACAGGTGCTTTTCAAAGATTTTTGCCTATCTTGGCTCTGCTAAACCTTACCATAACCTTTTAAAATAGAGCATTATTCATTCTGCTTTCAAATATGAGAACTGTGGTATATTGAGGTTAAATAACTTGAGTAAGGTAATTTGTTACTAGTGATAGAGTCAGAATTCAAACCTACAAAGTCTGACTTTTGAGTCTGTCTGATTCCTAGTATACTACATTGCCTCCCTAACTGTGAATTAGATATATTCCTGACTTCCCTGGTGGCTCAGACTGTAAAGCATCTGACTATGATGCGGGAGACCCGGGTTTGATCCTAGGGTTGGGAAGATCCCCTGGAGAAGGGAATGGCAACCCACTCCAGTATTCTTGCCTAGAGAACCCCATGGACAGAGGAGCCTGGTAGGCTACAGTCCATGGCATCACAAAGAGCTGGACACGACGGAACGACTTCACTCACTTCACTCACTCACTAAGATATAATATCAGGAATAGATGAGAGATTAAGTCTACTTTTAGTTATCTTTGAAAAAAGAAAGATTAAAAAGTGGACACTTTTTGCATTAGAGAAAAAGCAAGATTCTCTATATGGCTAGCAGGAGCTGTGAGATAAGGAGTTTACCAAGTTGTACTTGCTTATCTTAGACTCGAGTGCAGTGATTTTGAAACAAAATATTTCAAAGCCTGATAAATTTCCTGATTTTACTGGAATTATTAAACCCCAAAGTAGTATTTAGAAACAGTAAGCATTCAGTAGACAAAAACAGATACACTGAGCAAACATGCTTTAGAAGACTGTTAAAGACAGAAGAAGGAAAATGCACAGCAGGCAGAAGAGTGTCTCCCTGGTGGTATCGGAGAAGAGTGCATAGAAGCAGTCACAAGTTTGGGCAAAGATGCTCCAAAACTAAAACAGTTTGCAGAAAGGCCCTGAGTTGTTCACCATTTGTGGGTTGCAGGTCATTTGCATGATTCTTCTCAAATCGATTGCTTGACTTTCCTCTGCTCTGTTCTGAGTAACTAGAGGCTAACCACTACATTCTATACCAAGTTCCCTTACTCACTGGTTCTGGTTAGTGTCACACAAGAGATTGGAGGTTGGAGAAAATGAAGACACCAGAGAACATCTCCCCCCTCCTCCTTTTTTTTTTTTTTCTTTTTAACCATTTCTGTCTATGTCCCTAGGAGAAAAAAGCTCTGTTTCCTCTGTGCTTTTAGTTCCCATGCAGCCCTTCTTCTGTTTTAACAATTCCCACCAGTGGCTCAGTTTCCTGGGCTCTGGCAGACTGAGGGATGGTAATGTTTCCTTCTCTTGCTAAAGTTGGTTGTCTCACAGGGTCTCATTGTTTGCCCTCATGGCTATTTAATAATTTCCTAACTGTTCTCCATAACAAACATCCCATTAATACATGAAATTTCTGATCGGGGCTTTGCTTTTCTGACTGGATTCTACTGATATAATTCATTTAAGTAAATAAGTATGGTAGGAGTTATAAGAAAAAGCTTACTTTCAAGTGCATCTGGAAATTCCACTGAACAAATGTTTTGACTCATTAAATAAGTCTGGAAACCAGAAGCAAGGTCAGAACAGGAGTTAAGAGAAAGAACTATCATCATATTGTGAATGAAATCACCTATAGGCAGACTGTAGAGGAGAAAAAAAATATCTGAGGATAGATGTTCTAAAGGAATCAAATCAAAGGGTGAGCTAATGAAGAAGATTGGTAAGAAAAACCTGATGAAGACTTCAAAGACAAGCACTATATGTATATAATTCACCAATATATAGTATTTAGAGAACTCCAATAGAGATAAGTACTGAAAGTTTTCCACTGAATTTGTAATTTAGAAGGTAATTGATCTTATTGGTAAAGAGAGGTAAATTTGGCTAAGTCTAGAGAAATATGCTAAAGTGGTAGACCTCTTCTTTGAGAAGAGGGAACTGCTAAAATAAATAGTCAAATGAAAGTGTTAAGGACTCAGAAAACATGCTCTATGTATTCTATTGAGAATTTCTCAGTTTTTTTTGAGCATATAAGTTAAGGTTGGTTGTGTCAACAAGTCAAATAGGGTTGACAAAAAATGCAAAAAAAAGGAGGGCTCTTGAAAGTTCCAGTGATAGTAGGTCAAAACAACCAGACCTGGACCACGATCAAGAAGAATGTGAGGCAAAAAAGGAGTTAAAACCAGGACTAAATTGTTGGTCCAGTGGGATGGGTATCATTTCAGTGTAGAAGAAGGGGTGGTCTACCATCTAAAAGGGAGGTGCCGGCACTGCTCCTAGCTCATATAGGTGTAGGAAAGGAATAGACACCATCAGATGGCTGCAAGAAAAATATTTTTTAGGAAACAAGGTGAAGTAAAGGATAACAGGATGAAAAAATCACCTGTGTGCAGTTTGAGGCTGAAAGCGAATTCATTCATGATGGACTGGGGGACCCAGTGACCACAGTGGTATGGATGTGATTAATGTCATAGTGGAAAGATGAATTTGTGGGAAGAGGGTGTGGAGTGGTATAGAAGGGATAGAGTGACTTAGCGATTACAGTTATGATTGCATTGTATCTCCTGTCTTGTAGTTGAGAATCTAAGTTACCAAACATCTAAGGGTTCTTAGACCTTCTGCCTCTGAAGGTCTGGAGCCCTTTATATTATAGTTATCCATATTGACTTTTATTTATCTTCTCATTATCTTTATATGTGTATACTTGTGTATATGTGCTAGTGTCATCCTGCCTCAGCCATTCTCAAAGTCTTTAAAGACAACAAAGTATTCATTTATGAGTCAGATATTCAGACAAAGTTAAATGTGAAGTTTAGGGAGAAGGGGTTTGCAGTAAAAGTTCCTTGTCAGTGTTGTTTTCTGTGTGACTTATCGTGAAATTGTTATTTTACCTACAGATGTATATAAACACACACACATGAAAGAGGGCAAATATATAAAGTCTGGCACTCCTTTTAATGGTATGATTCAGCAAAACAGCAACAACAAAAAAAGACTAATTACAACTTCAGTTATCTATACACTATTTTGGTGGTTTCTAACTTGTAAGGTCAACTCGGTGATACTTCTATACATCATTTTACCAGACTTTTCCTTTTTCCAGGTTTCTATAGAGAAGGCCAACTCATCACACCAAAAATGTGTTTAATCAGGAAGCACTGCAGATAAAAACATTGCTAACCTTTTCAAAAATAATTTGAAAAAGCTTTTGCATTATAGGCTTGGACTATTTCATACTAGCATTTCTCTTCACTAGCAATTACAAGTGACATTTTGCAGTTTCAGAAAGACCACTGAAGCTTAAATCAAACATTTGAAGAATATTGCCTCTATTCATGCAAATGATTCTGAAACACCGTACAATAATTTATCTGCACTGCTTCCAAGAAAACATTCCAAGCAATATTAGAAAGAAAATAAAATCCTAGTCTTTTCCAGATCCATTGAGGTCCAGGAAGAAAACTCAAGCACAGAGTTTAATTGTTCTCTTACCAGAATCATTTACCCAAGGTGTATTATGCAGGTATGTAGCTGTGTAATCCTGGGCAGGAAAGCTTAGGTGTCTTCTTTGTGCCTCTTTGGCACTTGGGCAAACAAACTGAGGGATTAGATCAAGTTCACTTTAAACCGCGACAACAAAAAACCTCTTGAAACTACACACTTTTTTTTTTTTTTTTTAAATTAAAGGGGAGACAAATAGTTCTGCCAGATTCTTTTATATTTTGTGTTAGGAAGAGAAAATAGCAAAGCTAAAAATGTATCCACTTTTGCATTTGCTTTTATTTTTTTCTAACTACTTTTTCTATAGAAGATTAAATTTATTTGTGATTTATAGAGGATGCATATGCTTGTTTACTATATGGAAAATAAAAACAATATACAAGGGCAGAGAATGGAAAGAAAGAAAATACACTAAAAGTTTGTGTACTAGGTAATGTGTTAAGATATTTTTGTAATATTTTGTCTGCAATTTTCTGAAATTTTGATTTATTCAACCATAATTTCCATGGGGAAAATGTTTTAATGGAATGTATTTTAAATTTAAATCACCTAAAACAGAGCAATCACCCTAAATGTCCTCTTTTGGAAAATACTGTAATTAGCATCAATGCTTCTAGATTGCTGAATAAACTTCTGAAAATGTTCAAAAAGATGGTAGGATGTTTTTGGAGGAAGAATATAAGTATCATATTATAATCTTCTTATTGTTACTTGCATTCCTTTTATATTCTAGATTAATAATCATCAGCTTCATGTTTACTGTGGTTTCCATAACGAATTACCACAAACTTAATGGCTTAAAATAGCAAAACTTTATTTTCTAATAGTTCTTCTGGCCAGAAGTTCAAAACCAACGTGTCAGCAGTCACTTCCTATAGCAGCTCTAGCTGCAAATTCTCTCCATGCTTCTAGATGTTAGTGGCTTCTGGCTTCCTTGGTGCAAGGCCGTAGCGTTGATTTCTCATTCATCTTCAGATCACCTTCTCTTCAGTGCTTGCCTTCTCCTCTATACGTCTCTTATAAGGTCCCTTCTCACTAAATTTAGGGTCCGTCTGGAAAATCTGACCTGTATCCTTATTATATTTGCAAAGATTTTTTTCTCCAAATAAGATAACTTTTGTAGGTTTCAGAGATTAAGATTTGGACATATCTTTTGGGGTATGTAACATAAACAAACATAAACCAGTCAGCCTACTCTACCTAACATCTGTAATGTTTCTGTTGAAATAGACTTATTTTTTTCCAAGATACCCTGCTCAGGCTATGATGCCTGGGTCTATTTCATAGAGTTGAAATCTACTACCCTATTATTCTACCATAAAGATGCCAACTCTGCCATTTGAGGCCCCATAGAATGAGTGTACTTATCTTTTCTACAATATAGTCTCCCAAATATTTGAAAGTTGCTATAATTTCTCCTGAAAATGATTTTGGTTAAAATTGAGACATTCATGAATTCCACTTCCCTTTATTTTTGGATTTTTCTTTTACATCTTTTTCCTAACTAGCTGCTCTGCCTCTAAGACTGTCTTGAGTTCTATTGAAAGCTGTGACTGGGTGTTTTACTATTATATTAATCAAAAAATGCCATAGTGTACAATATAATAATACATTGCCTATTTGCAGTGCATTATTTTATTCCAATATTTTATAGGAATATCAGAATAGATTATATGCTATTTCCCCCAGGCAGATTGAATTTAAAGGATTAAAAAAAAAACTTACTGCCATTTCTTCTATTTGTGTTAAATTTCTTTGGTAATTTACAGCAGGTGTCATTCCTAATCTCTCAAGAGTTGGTGAAACACAAACAAAGCTATTAATTTCATTTTCAAGAAATCACTTTGAATGATTTTGGAGGCAGTCCAGAGCTACAGATAAAATATCATTAGACAATTCTGTGAGGTGAGAAAATACTACAAAAGGAAGAACACACAAGCATATAAAGGGAAGTTTATTTCAAATGGAGTAAAAAATGAAGAGGTGTGTTGATAGAAATTTAATGGGAAGTAATTCAGAAATAAATGATAATTAGTTGAAATATGTTATTAATTCCATTTAAAATTATTCCTTTTCAAGTCACCTTATTTCAATTTCTGATAAACATAAACTATAATTTAGGCTTCAGAAATACATAAAATCTGACAAAACATTGTCACCTTACATATGTATTAAAGGTAATTCCAATCTTTTGGATTTTCTGAGAACTCAATCATCAATGTATTATCAAGAGTACAGTTTTGTAACTATTATCATATTTCATGTTAAAATATGGGAAAATATATCTCACATGTATTTAAATGACCTTCCCATAGTTGTAACAGAAAGGATCATGATGTACTTAGTCAATTTCATTTTCAATCTCCTTTCATCAACATTTATTTTACTTTATTTTTATGCTCAATAAGCTTCATTTTTAAAACCCAACTTCATCTTTTTATAGCTCCAACATCTATTTTATATCAACATCAGGGACTTGTCTCTTGGAGGTAACTAATGCATTGCAAAATGAAATGAATGAAAGATCTTTGTGTATGGTTACCAAGGAATTCGGTTTGACAAACCATACTACTAATGGCAATGCTAGGAATCAAAACAGACACAGACAAGAAGTATCAAAAAGTATAATTGTTTAATATGTGAAAGGTCCCAAACAATCTTCCTTACTAGGAGACAGCTTTCTTCCTAATGGTCAAGAAACGTGGGTGATTATTTTCTCCTGTATTTTGTACTTCTCATCATGGCTTCCAAGGTCTCTATTCTCTACTATATTGATAAAAGAGCAGGAAGAGTCCAAGAGAGCAGATTTTTATGGGCTAGGGCTAGAAGTGGGACATGATGTTTTCACTTACATTGACTAGCATTTAGTCACATACTTATACCTAATGGCAAGGGAGCCCATGAAATGGGAACTAAAGTTTGGCACATAAAGAAGAGAAGCTGGTTTTAGAGAAAAGCTGTCAAGTCTCTGGGTTTCGCTAGTAGCTCAGATAGTAAAGAATCCTCCTGTGATTCAGGAGACATTTCAATCCATGAATCAGGAAGATCCCCTGGAGGAGGGAATGGCTACCCACTCCACTATCCTTGCATGGGGAATCCCATGGACAGAGGAGCCTGGTGGGCTATAGTCAATGGGGTTGCAAAGAGCCAGACACAACTGAGCAACTTTCATTCGCTCACTTGTTCTCAAGTCTCTGCCATATCAGGTAAAATGCTTTACTGAAAAATACCATTTAAATTAATGCAGTTGTTTCAGGGTCTATTGTAATAGTTATTTAGAAATCAGGGATAGCTATATAATTTGTGGGGCTCAGTGTAAAATTTAAAAGTGGAACCTCTCATTCAAAAAGCAGAAGTGCCATTAAGTATATTAAAATATAAAACTTTATTTTAAAAATCTTATATTACTTATAAACCTAATAGGAGTTACTAAGGATAAATGAGTTTAATAATATACACTGTATCTGAGGAACCCTCCAGGTGGGGAAAAAAATTACTGAACACAAATATAAAGCAACTCTTAATAAGGTATTAAGACAGCAATCCAAACAGGCAGGAGGTCTGAGGGACCACGATCCCTAAAAGAAAAGAAGCCGATAAGTTTGAACTCAGATTTTTCCCAGAATGCATAATCAAAATTTGATTCTGGAAAACTGTATCCACTCAGAAAAATGCTGTGTAAAGAAGGTTGGAGTGCAGAATGCTTAGGGTCTTCAGAGTGTTAAAACATGCAGGACAAAAGTCCAAAGAAAATATATTTTCCAGGAATTCATAGAATGTGTACTTTATGAAACAAAGCAGCAAAGACTAACTGGAAAGCTGAAACACTGAGAAGAGATCTGAAGAAAGGCAAAGTGGATTTCAAGCCTCATCATGGCAGAAGTACTTCAGAAAACACCTCAGCCTTTCATCTGAGATGATGGCAGCACAACTTAGGAGTGACGGTCACTCTTCAAGAGCAAAGCTTGTTCTCTACTATATTTCATATTATGGTACTTGTATTATCGTAAGTTCCCATGGCAATGTGCATGTAACAAAGAACTGAGCATGGTCTCCAGCCAGCAGTCAATGAGGAACTGAAGCCCTCAAACAAGAGCCCATGAGAAATTGAAATCTGCCAATAATCACATGAGTAAGCAGGTGGCTCAGTTGTAAAGGGTCTATTGCCAAGCAGGAGACATGGGTCTAATTCCTGGCTTGGGAAGATCACTTGTAGAAGGGAATGTCAACCCATTCCAGTATTCTTAGCCTGGAAATCCCATGGGCAGAGGAGCCTGGCAGGCTACAGTCCATGGGATTGCAAGAGAGTCGGTAAGCAACCAAACAACAACAACAAAGTATAGGAATGGATCCTTTGCCAGTTAAAACTTAGGAGGACTGCCTTAATGTTATCTTCATTTCTATCTGTGAAAGCCTCTGAAGCAGATGGTATAGCTAAGTCATTTTTCAGATTTCTTATCTATAAGAACTGTGAGATAATAAATATTGTTGAAACCAGTATGTTTTGAAGTAATATTAAATAGTAATAGATAATAAATAAGTAAATAGATAATATCTGTGGATAACTAAAGTGGTTATAATACAAATGCAAAACTGAAATACACTGAGTCTTAGCCTGGACAGAATGAAAATGATTGACTGGCATCCTATCTGCCAAAAATAACATCAACCTGAACCTCTATAGTTTTAATACTGATGTTTGAAAGATTGTTGCTGAGCCATGAAAAACACAGGGATTCTTGGCCTCCGGAGGAAAGGAATTCAATCCAGGGCCAGTGATGAGCCTTGATCATTTAGAGCTTTTGTGTAATAAGCTTTATTAAAGTATAAAAGAGGTAGACAAAGCTTCTGACATAGACATCCGAAGGGGGCAGAAAGAGTGTCCCCCTGCTAGCCTTTAGCAGTATGTTATATACCTATCAGCAAGCTGTTAATTAGAGAGAGGAAATGTCTCCAAATGCAGAGTGGCACCAGGCCCCTCACCCGCAACATGCATTTTGAGATGACATTGGCACAAGATGAGTCATCCTGGGCCATAAAATGATTGACATGAATCTCGAAGAAAGGCAGGTTTCCAGGTAAATATATAGGTTCATTAACATAGATTAGGAGAACAATGTATGGGTAAAACATACTGATTTGTTGAGCCCTTATTGTTCTGAGTCTTAAGCAGAACCAACTTGAAGAAAGATAGCTGCTGCTGCTGCTAAGTCACTTCAGTCATGTTCAACTCTGCGTGACCCCATAGATGGCAGCCCACCAGGCTACCCTGTCCCTGGGATTCTCCAGGCAAGAATACTGGAGTGGGTTGCCATTTCTTTCTCTAATGCACACATGCATGCTAAGGCACTTCAATTGCGTCTGACTCTGCAACACCGTGGACAGCAGCCCACCAGGCTCGTCTGTCCAGGGGATTCTCCAGGCAAGAATACTGGAGTAGGTTGCCATTGCCTTCGCCCGAAGAAAGACAGAGTCTAGGGTAAATACATAGTTCATTTACATAGCTTAAGAAAAACATTTCCATGAGAAAAATGCATTGGTTAGCTCAAGATTTGAGAAAAGTTAAGTTCAGGTGGAAACCAGGTTTTGTCATAGCAACACAGAATTTTAAGAGAAACCTCCTTTTAATTTTGTATAGAGAAGGAAAAAAAAAATCTGACACTTGTAGTTTGTTTCCTCCTGCAACTTAAGAGAGAGATAAAAAATGTCTGACACTTGCAGCTTATATCCTCTGCTTGGGGGCCCCTAGCCTTCCTGCCTATTACCCTCTCATGTTTGGCATCTGCTGAAAACGTATGAGACATCACCAAAATGGGAACAAATGATTGACAACAAAGGGGGAGGGGGAGACCAGATAATTAAAAAAAAAACAACTGAAGTTAATTCAAAATTAAAAAATAATCAGTGACTTTGTGATAATCCAGTAGAGGATATGTAGAGCATGCAGTGTGTCTATAAAGCATGTAATATAATTTTAAAGTATAATTTTAAGCTCTAAATGGACATTTTAAAAGGGAAGAAAGGTCATAAGTCATTGAGTGAAGCTTTCAGTTTAAGAAGCTTATGAGAGAAAAAAAGCAAGTTAAGCTCAAAGAAGTAGATAAAAAGAAAGAGTAAGGGGAAAAGACAGGGAGATAAATATAAAATAGAAAATATATCCAGAATTCGATTCTTTGAAAATGTTAAGTGATAAGTTCCTACCAAGTCTTATCAAGAAAAACAGATAATAAAACTTATCTATACCAGAATAAAACAATAGAGCATCAATTCAGATCCTATAGATAAAAGGATTATGACTAACGTATACCAAAAAAGTTAAAATTTTTGAAATGATGGACAAATACATAGCTCACCAAAATTGGCATTAGAAGAAAAAGATAATCAGAATGAATGGTCCTAGCCAACAAATTGGATCTGTAATTGAAAACCTACACACACACACATGCGTGCACTTACATCTATTTTTAAGCTCATATGTTTTACAAGGAGTTCTACACCTCAAGTTCTTCCAAATAATAAAATTGGAATATCTTCCCAAAGCATTTTTTGATTCTAAAATAACCTTAACACCAAAACTTTTTGAAAGTGGAAGTTAGAAGCAGATATCTCTCTTAAACACAAAAACCCAAACAAACTGTTCACAAATTTAGTTCATATCTCTAAACGGTGTATGAAAAGATTTACAGATAATCACCAGATAAGTTTAATTTATGAATGTGAGGCTGGTATATCACCTAAAAAGCAAAGCCATCACATTAACAATTTAAATAAGAAACTATATATACAATCATCTTAAGGAATGAACATAAGGCATTTAATAAAATTCAATACTTGTTCATGTTAAAAATTCTTAGTAAACTTTAGAAATAAAATTTTTCATTACATGATAAAAAGAGTTTTGATTTAATGCTGAGATAGTCCATATTTTCCCTTTCAGGTTGGGAACAAGACAAGGATATCAACTATTTTCACGTCTGACAAATCTGAATATCATTGACAGTAAAATAGGGTAAGAGAGAAAGAATAAAATATAAATAGCGAAAATGAAGAAGTAAATATTTAGAAAATCCATTAGTATCTCAAATTAGCTGATATAGTTAATACACAAATTTATGTGTATCATGGGGTCCAAAGTTATTGAAAGTATGTCTAACGACAAACAATTGGAAAAATTCCACTTTTAGTATTGCCCAGATCACAAATTATCTAGGGGTGACTAACAAAATATGTTAGATATTTATAAGTTATAAAATATTATTGATTGACACTGGATGAGATGGAAAGGTAAATTGTATATACTGATTGAAAATTTAACTATTTAAAAAATGCTAATTTTCCTAAATTCTTCTATTGGAAATTCCTTAAGGCAATGATTATCAAGATCACACATTTTTATGAGTATTTAAAAAATTATTGTAATATGTGTGTAGAAAAGTAAATGACCAGTTTAATAATAATCTTCACAATCAATTGTGCTGGGTTTATGGCATATCTATAGGAAGAAAATTAATTTTGGCTCATTTACTGGAAATGAAAAGAAGAGAGGCGAAAAGCAAAGGAGAAAAGGAAAGATATAAGCATCTGAATGCAGAGTTCCAAAGAATAGCAAGAAGAGATAAAAAAGCCTTCTTCAGCGATCAGTGAAAAGAAATAGAGGAAAA
>SJYQ01009271.1:38582-52257 GCA_006410935.1 Redunca redunca
GACTCTTGAGGGTCCCTTGGACTGCAAGGAGATCCAACCAGTCCATTCTGAAGGAGATCAACCCTGGGATTTCTTTGGAAGGAATGATGCTGAAGCTGAAACTCCAGTACTTTGGCCACCTCATACGAAGAGTTGATTCATTGGAAAAGACTGTGATGCTGGGAGGGATTGGGGGCAGGAGGAGAAGGGGACGACCCAGGATGAGATGGTTGAAATGGCATCACGGACATGATGGATGTGAGTCTGAGTGAAATCCGGGAGATGATGATGGACAGGGAGGCCTGGCGTGCTGCGATTCATGGGGTCGCAAACAGTCGGACACGACTGAGCGACTGAACTGAACTGAACTGAACTGAACTACTGGAAACAGGTTTCAGAAGCCCCAATTTAAATTAGAATTACACAAAATGGAACAACTTGAAAAGGAAATAGATATGCCTTCTGTAAAGAAGTACTAGATAAGGAAATTGCAGAGTTACAGAAAAAATCAGAGAGCACAGTTTAGCTAAAGTTCTGGGACATTCTCATTTAGTCAGAGGTTATCATATAAATACGTCTGATTGAGCTGCAAAGTTTTTTAAAACATGTATTCTTGGGCCCTAAACAGAAAGAACCTGACTCCATAGCCCTATTGCAGGACTTGGACACCTAGATTTTTTAATAAGCTCCAAGAATGTTCTAGTATGCATCAGCGTTGTCTACATTTATGGCATGAAGCTTTAGATAAAAATGATAGTACCAGCCAAAGACCTATCTAGCCATTTTTTGGGATTTCTCTGGGTCCCTATTCTCTAATCCTAATAGGGTAAATCAATCAAGAAGTGGCTGGGGGTTGTAGTCTGACTCGTCTGGGAAGAAGGGCTCTGGAGACAGTGGGCAGCCCTCACCTCGGTCACATACTGCAGCATAGCCATCCGGGCCAGCTTCTCCTGGATCAGCCCAAAGTTGTGAATTTTCTCCCCAAACTGGGTACAATTAGCAGCATGATCCACCTGGAAGAGGACACATGTGTCCCATTAAAAAAAAAAAAAAAAGTTGCAAACTGGATCTGTATATACTGACATGACAGAAAACTAGTAGTTATTCAAAAGATAATATGATATAATATGTCAACGTTTATAATCTATGACTCAAAAGGTTATTAAATTATACTACTGAACAATGCTTCACTGATTGATTAAGACTAATGTGGGTGCTCATGGAAGACTGAACTCAGTAGTGTAGTCTCTGCTATATTTTAACTGCTAAATATGTATTAGCTATAATTATATGTACTTTTTTGAGGCATAAGTTTGAGACAATGAAAGTGAGATGGATAGTTAGACAATTAGGATATTTATCAAAATGTTAAAAGAAAGAAAGTGAAGTAGCTCAGTCATGTTTGACTTTTTGCAACCCCATGGGTTGTAGCCTGCCAGGACCCTCTCTCAACAGGATTTTCCAGGCAAGAATACTGGAATGGTTTGTCATTTCCTTCTCCAGGGGAATCTTCCTGATGCAGGTATCAAACTCAGGTCTCCTGAACTGCAGGCAGACTCTTTACCATCTGAGCCACCAGGGAAACCCATCAAAATGTTATAAACTGTTTTTAAATTTAAATTTGGCTTTATGTCTCCAAGTTTATTTTTTCTTATTTTTCTAATTAAAAAAACAACTCCTATATCAGAACAAAAAATATCAGAAAATTATGTTTCACCAAAAATATTGTGATAAAAATATTGTTGTTTTTCTGTTGTAAGTTGTTTCAACTCTTTACATCCCCATGGACTGCAGCACACCAGGTTTCCCTGCCCCTCACTATCTGTCTCCCAGAGTTTGTTCAAACTCACCTCCATTGAGTTGGTGATGCCATCTAACCATCTCATTCTCTATTGCCCCCTTCTCCTCCTTCTCTCAGTCTTTCCCAGCATCAGGGTCTTTTCCAATGAGTCAGCTCTTCTCATCAGATGGTAAAAATATTAAAGCTTCAGCTTCAGTCCTTCCAATGAATATTAAGGGTTGACTTCCTTTAGGATTGACTGGTTTGATATCTTCTCAGTCCAAGGGATTCTCAAGAATCTTCTCCATACCACATTTTGAAAGCATCAGTTCTTCAGTCTCAACCTTCTTTATGGTCCAATTTTCACAACTGTACATGACTCCTGGAAAAATTCTAGGTTTGACTATATGAAACTTTGTCACAAATTGATGTCTCTGCTTTTGAGTATGTGGTCTAGGTTTGTCATAGCTTTCCTTCAAAGGAGAAAGCGTCTTTTAATTTTATAGTTGCAGTCACCATCTGCAGTGATCTTGCAGCCCAAGAAAGTGAAATCGGTTTACACTTTTTCTCCATCTATTTGCCATAAAGTGATGAGACTGGATGCCATAATCTTAATTTTTTTGAATGTTGAGTTTTAAGCCAACCTTTTCCACTCTCCTCTTTTATGTTCATCAAGAGGCTCCTTAGTTTCTCTTCACTTTCTGCCATTAGAGTGGTATCATCTGCACATCTGAGGTTGTTAATATTTTCTCCCAGCAATTTTGATTCGAGCTTGTGATTTATCCAGCCTGGCATTTAATGTGATGTAATCTGCATCTAAGTTAAATAAACAGGGTGACAATACACAGCCTTAATGTACTCCTTTCCCAATTTTGAACCACTTGTTCCATGTATGATTCTAAATTTTGCTTCTTGACTTACATACAGGTTTCTCAGGAGGCAGGTAAGATGGTCTGGCATTCCCATCTCTTTACGAATTTTCCACAGTTTGCTGTGATCCACAAAGGCTTTAGTGTAGTCAATGAAGCAAAAGTAGTTGTTTTTAATGAAAGTCCTTTGCTTTCTCTATGATCCAAGTAATGCTGGCAGTTTGATCTCTTGCTCTTCTGCATTTTCTAAACCCAGCTTGTACATCTGGACGTTCTTGGTTCATGTACTGCTGAAGCCTAGCTTGAAGGATTTTGAGCATACTCTTAATAGCATGCAAAATTAGCACAATTGTGCTGTAACTGGAACATTCTTTGGCACCGCTCTTATTTGGGATTGGAATGAAAACTGACCTTTTCCAGTCCTGTGGCCACGTCTGAGTTTTCCAAATTTGCTGACATATCGAGTGCAGCACTTTAACAGCATCATTTTTATGATTTGAAATAGCTCATCAGGAATTCAATCACCTCCACTAGCTTTGTTTGTATTAATGCTTCCGGAGACCCACTTGACTTCACACTCAAGGATGTCTGACTCTAGGTGAGGGACCACACCATTGTGGTTATCCAGATCATTAAGACCTCTTTAGTATAACTTTTCTGCATATTCTTGCCACTTTTTCTTAATATCTTCTGCTTCTGTTAGGTTATTTCCATTTCTGTCTTTTATCATGCCCATCCTGGCATGAAATTTTCTCTTCATATCTACAGTTTTCTTGAAGAGAGAGAGTTTTTCCAATTGTATTGTTACTGTGATGTTGAATGATTTGCCTTGAAAAGGAATTACGATCATTCTGTCATTTTTGAGATTGCACCCAGGTACTGCATTTTGGTAATGCTCAAAATTCTCGAAGCCAGACTTCAGCAATACGTGAACTGTGAACTTCCAGATGTTCAAGCTGGTTTTAGAAAAGGCAGAAGAACCAGAGATCAAATTGGCAATATCCACTGGATCATGGAAAAAGCAAAGGAGTTCCAGGAAAAAAAGCATCTATTTCTGCATTATTGACTATGCCAAAGCCTTTGACTGTGTGGATCACAATACTGTGGAAAGTTCTGAAAGAGATGGGAATACCAGACCACCTGACCTGCCTCTTAAGAAATCTGTATGCAGGTCAGGAAGTAACAGTTAGAACTGAACATGGAACAAATAGGAAAAGGAGTATGTCAAGGCTGTATATTGTCACCCTGCTTATGTAACTTTTATGCAGAGTACATCATGAGAAATGCTGGGCTGGAAGAAGCACAAGTTGGAATCAAGACTGCCAGGAGAAATATCAATAACCTCTGATATGCAGATGACACCACACATATGGCAGAAAATGAAGAGGAACTAAAAAGCCTCTTGATGAAAGTGAAAGAGGAGAGTGAAAATGTTGGCTTAAAGCCTGACATTCAGAAAACGAAGATGATGTCATCTGGTCCCATCACTTCATGGGAAATAGATGGGGAAACAGTGGAAACAGTGTCAGACTTTATTTTTTGGGGCTCCAAAATCACTGCAGATGGTGATTACAGTCATGAAATAAAAAGACACTTACTCCTTGGAAGGAAAGTTATGACCAACCTATATAGCATATTCAAAAGCAGAGACATTACTTTACTAACAAAGATCCATGTAGTCAAGTCTATGGTTTTTCCTGTGGTCATGTATGGATGTGAGAGTTTGACTGTGAAGAAAGCTGAGCACCAAAGAATTGACACTTTTGAACTGTGGTGTTGGAGAAGACTCTTGAGAGTCCCTTGGACTGCAGGGAGATCCAACCAGTCCATTCTGAAGGAGATCAGTCCTGAATGTTCTTTGGGAGGACTGATGCTAAAGCTGAAACTCCAGTACTTTGGCCACCTCATGCAAAGAGTTGACTCACAAGAAAAGATCCTGATGCTGGGAGGGACTGAGAGCAGGAGGAGAAGGCAAACACAGAGGATGAGATGGCTGGATGACATCACCAACTCGATGCACATAAGTTTGAGTGAACTCTGGGAGTTGGTGATAAACAGGGAGGCCTGGCCATGGGGTCACAAAGAGTCAGACACGACTGAGTGAATGAACTGACTGGCTGCACTTTGTACTCTTTTATTGATTGAGGGCAACTTCATTTCTTCTAAGGGATTCTTGCCCATGCTAGTAGATATAATTGTCATTGAGTTAAAATCATCAATTCCTGTCCATTTTAGTTCACTGATTCATAAGATGTCAGTGTTCACTGTTGCTATCTCTTGCTTGACCATATCCAATATACCTTCATTCATGAACCTAAAATCCCATGATCATATTCAATATTATTCTTGATAGCATTGGACTTAAGTTTCCCACCAGACAGATCCACAATTAGCATCATTTTCACTTTGGCGGAGCTGCTTCCTTCTTTCAGGAGCTATTAATAATTTCCTTCTGTACTTTATCAGTTATATATAGGACACATTCCTACATGGGGGGCTCATTTATTGATGTCATATAGTTTTGAATTTTCTCAGACTTAAATTTAAGAAAGTTTGGAAAACCACTATACCATTCAGGTATTACCTAATCAAATCCCTTATGATTATACAGTGGAAGTGAGAAATAAATTTAAGGGACTAGATCTGATAGACAAAGTGCCTGATGAACTATGGACAGAGGTTAGTGACATTATAGAGGAGACAGGGATCAAGACCATCCCCAAGAAAAAGAAATGCATAAAATCAAAATGCCTGTCCGAGGAAGACTTACAAATAACTGTGAAAAGAAGAGAAGCAAAAAGCAAAGAAGAAAAGGAAAGATATACCCATTTGAATGCAGAGTTCTAAAGGATAGTGAGGAGAGATAAGAAAGTCTTCTTCAGTGATCAATGAAAAGAAATAGAGGAAAACAATAGAACAGTAAAGACTAGAGATCTCTTCAAAAAAATTAGATATACCAAGGAAACATTTCATGCAAAGATGGGTTCAATACAGGGCAGAAGTGGTAGGGACCTAACAGAAGCAGAAGATATTAAGAAGAGGTGGCAGGAATACACAGAAGAATGATACAAAAATGACCTTCATGACCCAGATAATCATGATGGTGTGATCACTCACCTAGAGCCAGACATCCTGGAATGTGAAGTCAAGCGGGCCTTAGGAAGCATCACTATGAACAAAGCTAGTGGAGGTGATAGAATTCCAGTTGAGCTATTTCAAATCATGAAAAATGATGATGTGAAAATGCTGCACTCAATATGCCAGAAAATTTGGAAAACCCAGCAGTGGCCACAGGACTGGAAAAGGTCAGTTTTAATTCCACCCAAAGAAAGGCAATGCCAAAAAATGCTCACACTACCACATAATTGCATTCATCTCACACGCTAGGAAAGTAATGCTCAAAATTCTCCAAGCCAGGCTTCCAGATGTTCAAGCTAGTTTTAGAAAAGGCAAAAGAACCAGAGATCAAATTGCCAACTGGACAATCAAAAAAGCAAGGGAGTTTCAGAAAAAACATCTATATTTAGATTGGACGTCAGTTGTACTGATTAATACTAAAAGAATATGAGCCTCATCAATAGATAGAAACATAAAGGAAGAGTCACACTACATCTACAAAATGTCAGTATCAGGCAGCTGCTTCAAAGCTGAAGTGGTGGTTGGAGGTAAAGTGAAATTTTAGTTGACGAAAGAAGCAGACAATTAGGAATGTAGATCCAATGATAACGTGGAGGCCGTGGAAGCCTGTAGCTATGAAGAAAGTTGAGCCGTAAACTCCGTCTGAAATAGTGAAGGGTGCTTCATAGTACTCTGAAGCTTGAAGTAGTGTGAAGTACACACCTAGTGCAATGGTGATGAATAGGGCTTGTAGTATGTGGTTACAATTACCTTCTATAAGGCTGTGATGGGCTCAGGTAATAGAAACTCCTGAGGCTAGGAGGACAGAGGTGTTGAGTAATGGGACTTCTAGGGGATTGAGTAGGTGAATACCTGTTGGGGGCCAGCACCCACCTAGTTCAGGTGTAGGGGTGAGGCTTGAGTGGTAAAATGCTCAGAAGAATCCAGTAAAGAATAGGACTTCAGAAATAATAAATAGGATTATTCCATAGTGGAGGCCTTTTTGGATGGTTGGGGTATGATGTCCTTGGAAGGTACTTTCTCGGATAATATCTCGTCATCATTGATATATTGTGAGCATATTTGTTGTTAGGCCTAGTATTAATAGGGTTGTTGAGTTGAATGGTTAGGCCTGATGTTATTAAGAGGGCGGATAGTGCTCCTGTAAGGGGTCAAGGACTTGGGTTTACTATGTGATAAGCATGGGTTTGGTGTGTCATTATGTATTGTCATGCAGGTATAGGCTGACTAAGAGAGTAAAGACATAGGCTTGAATTATGGCTACTGCAAATTTGAGAATTGTTAGTAGAACTAAGATAACAAATGTGATAAGAGCTGTTGTAGTGCTAATGCTTATTAGTGCGAGTGTAGCTCCTCTAATTAAGTGAATTAATAAGTGTCCTGCTGTAATGTTAGCTGTTAGTCTTACAGCAAGGGCTACTGGTTGAATGAAGAGGCTAATAGTCTCAATAATTACTAGTATTGGAATTAATGGGGTGGGTGTTCCTTGTGGTAGAAAGTGAGCAAGTGACACTTTGGTCTTGTTACAGAAACCTGTAATTACAGCTCCTGCTCATAGAGGGATGGCCATACCTAAGTTTATTGATAGCTGTGTAGTTGGTGTGAATGAGTGGGGTAGTAGGCCTAGTAAGTTTGTTGATCTGATGAATAGAATCAGAGATATTAGTATTAATGTTCATGTTTGTCCTTTAGGGTTGTGGATGTTTATCATTTGTTTCGATACGAGTTGGAGTGCTCATTGTTGAAGGGAAATAAGACGATTGTTTACTAGTCGGTTTGATGTTGGAAATAATAAGCTAGGGAATAGGATGATAAGAGTGACAAGGCGGAGGCCTAGTATTATAGGGGTAATGAAAGGGGCAAATAGATTTTCGTTCATTTTGTTTCTCAAGGGTTGTTTTGTTTTGGTGTTTTTGTTGATGTTAATTCTGGGTTGTAGTAAAAGTTGTGTTTTGAGATTTTTAGTTGGAAGATAATAAAAAGAACTAGGAATATTGATAGAATTATTGTAAATCATGTTGATGTATCTAGTTGTGGCATATCATCAAGGAGAGTTTATGCTCTCAATCTTTAACTTAAAAGGTTAATGCTACTATAGCTTCTTGATGATCTTATAGTATTGATGCAGATCATTTTTCAAAGTATTTTAGTGGAACTAGTTCAAGAACAATTGGTATAAAACAGTGATTTGATCCGCAGATTTCTGAGCATTGGCCATAATATAGGCCTGGTCGAGTTGACATAAGGGTTGTTTGGTTTAGGTGACCTGGAATTGTGTCTGTTTTTAGTCCTAGGGAGGGTATGGCTCATGAGTGTAGCACGTCTTCGGAGGAGATTAATATTCGAATTGTTATCTCTATTTGTAGTACAACTCAGTTGTCTACTTCTAGTCATCATAATTCACCTGGTTTTAGTTCTGATGTTGGAATTATGTAGGAGTCAAAGCTTAAATCTTCATAGTCTGTATATTCATAGCGTCAGTATCATTGATGCCCTATGGTTTTTACTGTGAGAGATGGGTTGTTAATTTCATCTATTATGTATAGAGTTCGTAAAGATGGAAGGGCAATTAGAATTAGAATAATGGCTGGGAGGATGGTTCAGATTGTTTCTACTTCCTGTGCATCTATTGTGCTGGTATGAGTTAGTTTTGTTGTTAGTATCAGTGAAATAATATAAAGTACTAGTGAGCTGATTAAGAAAACGATTATAAGTGTATGGTCATGAAAATGTAATAATTCTTCTATAATAGGTGTTGTTGCATCTTGAAATCCTAGTTGTATGGGATATGCCATATGAGATGTCCAGGAATTTCACCTGTAATTTGATCTTGACAAGATTACGTAATGTTTTACTAACATCTCATTAATTGAGAGAGACATAATGGTTATGGTGTTGGCTTGAAACCAATAATAGGGGGTTCGATTTCTTCCTTTCTTATTTTAGGTTAACATATGTAGGTTCTTCAAATGTATGATATGGTGGGGGGCATCCTTTCAGTTACTCTACATTTGTTGTGGTTAGGTCTACAGTTAAGACTTCTCGTTTAGATGCGAATGCTTCTCAGATGATGAAAATTATTAGTATTACTGCTGTCAGTGAAATAAATGAACCCATGGATGAAATAGTATTTCATATTGTGTATGCGTCTTGGTAGTCAGAGTATCGTCGTGGTATACCAGATAGCCCTAAGAAATGTTGTGGGAAGAAGGTTATGTTTACACCTACAAATATAATTGCGAAATGGATTTTGGCTCATGTATCGTTGAGGGTATAACCTGATAATTGCTTTATTGGAATCTGCTTTATTGAATATGCCAAAGCCTTTGACTGTGTGGGTCACAATAAACTGGAGAATTCTGAAAGAGATGTGAATACCAGACCACCTAACCTGCCTCTTGAGAAACCTGTATTCAGGTCAGGAAGCAACAGTTAGAACTGGAAATGGAACAACAGACTGGTTCCAAATAGGGAAAAGAGTACATTAAGGCTGTATATTGCCACCCTGCTTATTTAACTTATATGCAGTGTACATCATGAGAAACACTGGGCTGGATAAAGCACAAGCTGAAATCAAGATTGCCAGGAGGAGGAGGGAGGGAGGTTCAGAATGGGAACACGTGTGGCGGATTCATGTTGATGTATGACACAATCAATACAATATTGTAAGGTAATTAACCTCCAATTAAAATAAATAAATTTATATTAAAAAAGATTGCTGGGAGAAATATCAATAACCTCAGATAGGCAGATAACACTACCTTTATGGCAGAAAGTGAAGAAGAACTAAAGAGCGTCTTGATGAAAGTGAAAGAGGAGAGTGAAAAAGTTGGCTTAAAGCTCAACATTGGAAAACTAAGACCGTGGCATCTAGTCCCATCACTTCATGGCAAATAGATGGGGAAACAGTGGAAACAGTGGCTGACTTTATTTTGGGGACTCCAAAATCACTGTAGATGGTGACTGCAGCTATGAAATTAAAAGATGCTTACTCCTTGGAAGGAAAGTTATGACCAACTTAGATAGCGTTTTAAAAAGCAGAGACATTACTTTGTCAACAAAGGTCCGTCTAGTCAAGGCTATGGTTTTTCCAGTCATCATGTATGAATGTGAGAGTTGGACTATAAAGAAAGTTGGGAGCCGAAGAATTGATGCTTTTGAACTGTGGTGTTGGAGTAGCCTCTTGAGAGTCCCTTGGACTGCAAGGAGATCCAACCAGTCCATCCTAAAGGAAATCAGTCCTGGGTGTTCACTGGAAGAACTGATGGTTAAGATGAAACTCCAATATTTTGGCCACCTGATGCAAAGAGATGACTCATGTGAAAGGATCCTGATGTTGGGAAAGATTGAAGGCAGGAGGAGAAGGGGATGACAGAGGATGAGATGGTTGGATGGCATCACCAACTGAATGGACATGAGTTTGGGTAAACTATGGGAGTTGGTGATGGAGAGGGAGGCAGGCTGTGCTGCAGTTCATGGGGTTGCAAAGAGGTGGACATGACTGAGCATCTGAACTGATTGTTCATTGGGTTTTTACATCAAGACTGTTGGAGTGGTTTACCATTTCCTCCTTCAGTGGACCAGAACTTTCTACTATGACCTGTCTGTCCTAATTGATCCTGCATGGCATGGCTCACAGCTTCATTGCATTATGTAAGACCCATAGCCATGACAAGACTGTGATTTATGAAGGATTGCTAAAAATATTAACATAGACTAAAAGCAAGGACAAAAAGCACTGTATAAATTGCACATGTATGTGGAAAAATGAAGACTTCATGAGTTATTTAGTTCTAATTTTTCAGGGATAGTGGAAATTAAGGGCAAAGGGAACTTTTAATTGGAGTATTCATATCATGGGCTTCCCAGGTGGCACTCATGGTAAAGAACCTTCCTGCCAGTGCAGGGGAATAACAAGAAACATGGGTTTTATCTCTGGGTTGGGAAGATCCCCTGGTGAAGAAAATGACAATCCACTGCAGTTTTCTTATCTGGAAATTCCCATGGACAGAGGAGCCTGGCAGTTTACAGTCCATAGGGTCGCGAATAGTTGGACACGACTGAAACTACTTAACACATACACATTTATATCATGCTGGTAAGCTATTTAACTTCATATTTTCTAAGCCATTCTTATACGTTACCTCAAACATATTGTAGTAGGCTGCATAATGCCCCCCTCCCCCCCAAAGAAGTTCTTGTTTTAATTCCCTGAATCTGTGAATCTTTCCTTTGTGTGCAGTTAAATTAAGAATTTGTGACACGTGGGGATTATTTTGGATTATCACGTGGGCTCAAGGATCCTTATTAGAGGAAGGCAATAGATCAGAATCAGAGAAGACAACGTGACAATGGAAGTAGAGTCAGTGGGGGAGTCAGAACATTATTAGGTTCTTGTCTTAAGGATGGAAGGAAAGGCCGTAAACCAGGGCATGCAGGGACCTCTAGAAGCTGGCAAAGGCAGAAAAATGGATTCCCTCCTAAAATTTCAGAAAAAAATCTCACTGATACCTAGATTTTAGCCTACTGAGACTGACTTGGGGCTTCTGACCTCTGCCAACATAAGATAATAAGTTGATTTTTTAAGCTATAAATTTGTGATCATTTGGTAATGCAGCAATAGGAAACAAATACAGTTACTCAAATATTTATTCTTATGAATTTAAAAGTCCACTAGAAATCATTTAGTTCATCCCAATTCCTTGTATAAAATCCAATTAAATGCACACCTTACACATAAATGTTCATTTTTATAATTTATTTTTAAATAGAGGCATACTGGTATCAGAAGGATTTTAGAAGTGTATGTGCTGCTTTCAAGAACTATTTATGAAAAAATTTAGGACCACATGACTTTTAATTTAAGCCTACACGTGAGAAACATTTTTGTGGCAGATTCATCTAACTTGGTATGCTTTTATAAGATGTTTCCAAAACCATAAAATAGTTGATAATGAATCCTTATCATTAGAAAGTTCTATATGCAGACAACTAGAACGTCTTGTTTGTAGATGCACTAACATTACAGCAATATAGAAATATATATATAAATATATATAGCAATATAACATATTCAGTATCTTATCTGAGGAATTTTGGCTGTTAATATTCTTTTCTTGGATGGAAATCACAGGCAATACTCCTCAGAGATGTTATAAGCAATGATTAGAGCTGAGGACATCAACCTTCCCAGGAGAGCTGTCTTTTACATCAAGTAGACAATCTGGGAGTTTCTTACAGATGTATTTTAGAGAAGCTTAGAAATTATATCTTCTTGTTAGTCATTGTCTTGTAAGTTGAAATACTCTGATTACATTAAAGCATAATTAAACACTATAAACAATTTTTTAGGACAATTGAAGCTGTAAATCCACAGATGTCAGTTCTTTTGTGTTGGAGAGCAACAATGAAGTTTTAGGTTGGAAATCTATGGAAGGATGAATAAATATCACTAAGAATAAAAGACATGTTTTGGAGAATTTGGTCTTGCTCATATAATGGATACAATAATTGAGCCGATTGCCCACAAACTCGGAGAAGGCAATGGCACACCACTCCAGTACTCTTTTCTGGAAAATCCCATAGGTGGAGGAGCCTGGTGGGCTTCAGTCCATGGGGTCACTGAGAGTTGGACACGACTCAGTGACTCCACTTTCACTTTTCACTTTCATGCATTGGAGAAGGAAATGGCAACCCACTCCAGTGTTCTTGCCTGGAGAATCCCAGGGATGGCAGAGCTTGGTGGGCTGCTGTCTATGGGGTCGCACAGAGTTGGACATGACTGAAGCAAGTTAGCAGCAGTAGCAGCAGCAGCAGCCCACAAACTGGGGCTTCCCGGGTGCGGGGGGCGCTCCTCAGAAAGAGAGAGGCAGTGGAACTTCCCTCAGCAGAGCTGAGGGGTCCCGAGGAAAAGTGAGCCTGCTGTCCGCCAACCCAGCCCCTCCGCGAGTGAGAGACAATCAGACACGACAGGGGTTCCGTCTGAGCAGTTCTGCTTTATTGCCACAAGCTCCCTGCTTATAAAGGCAAGCGGTGGGGGGGGGTGGGGGTTTGGGAGGGACTTTCCATAATTGCACCAATCACATTAAAGGTCAAATCGTCATGTGCCATCATTATAACATGAGTCTATGGTGATCACACGCTGTCCACATGCACGGAAATCAAGAAAGCCAATCAAAAGCTTTGACAAACATAGACCACACCCCCATCTCTTCCGCCAGATGCCATCTTAGTTTTAAACTGCAAAGTTAGCCCTTCTTTTTCTAAGGTTTCCCATTTAGGGCCCCACACCCAGGTGAATAGATTCAGTTCAGTTCAGTCGCTCAGTCGTGTCCGACTCTTTGTGACCCCATGAATCGGAGCACATCAGGCCTCCCTGTCCATCACCATCTCCCGGAGTTCACTCAGACTCACATCCATCGTGTCCGTGATGCCATCCAGCCATCTCATCCTGGGTCATCCCCTTCTCCTCCTGCCCCCAATCCCTCCCAGCATCAGAGTCTTTTCCAATGAATCAGTTCTTCACATGAGGTCCAAAGTATTGGAGTTTCAGCTTCAGCATCATTCCTTCCAAAGAAATCCCAGGGTTGATCTCCTTCAGAATGGACTGGTTGGATCTCCTTGCAGTCCAAGGGATTCTCAAGAGTCTTCTCCAACACCACAGTTCAAAAGCATCAATTCTTCAGCGCTCAGCCTTCTTCACAGTCCAACTCTCACATCCATACATGACCATAGGAAAAACCATAGCCTTGACTAGATGGACCTTAGTCAGCAAAGTCATGTCTCTGGTTTTGAATATACTATCTAGGTTGGTCATAACTTATCTTCCAAGGAGTAAGCATCTTTTAATTTCATGGCTGCAGTCACCATCTGCAGTGATTTTGGAGCCCCCCAAAATAAAGTCTGACAC
>SJYQ01009271.1:52696-84770 GCA_006410935.1 Redunca redunca
TTGCCACCTCTTCTTAATATCTTCTGCTTCTGTTAGGTCCATACCATTTCTGTCCTTTATCGAGCCCATCTTTGCATGAAATGTTCTCTTGGTATCTCTAATTTTCTTGAAGAGATCTCTAGTCATTCCCATTCTTTTGTTTTCCTCTATTTCTTTTCATTGATCGCTGAAGAAGGCTTTCTTATCTCTTCTTGCTATTCTTTGGAACTCTGCATTCAGATGCTTATATCTTTCCTTTTCTCCTTCTCGTTTCACCTCTCTTCTTTTCACAGCTATTTGCAAGGCCTCCCCAGACAGCCATTTTGCTTTTTTGCATTTCTTTTCCATGGGGATGGTCTTGATCCCTGTCTCCTGTACAATGACACATACATCATTCCATAGTTCATCATGCACTCTATCTATCAGATCTAGACCCTTAAATCCATTTCTCATTTCCACTGTATAAATCATAAGGGATTTGATTTAGGTCATAACTGAATGATCTAGCGGTTTTCCCTAGTTTCTTCAATTTAAGTTTGAATTTCGCAATAAGGAGTTCATGATCTGAGCCACAGTCAGCTCCTGGTCTTGTTTTTGTTGACTGTATAGAGCTTCTCCATCTTTGGCTGTGAAGAATATAATCAATCTGATTTCGGTGTTGACCATCTGGTGATGTCCATGTGTAGAGTCTTCTCTTGTGTTGTTGGAAGAGGGTGTTTACTATGACCAGTGCATTTTCTTGGCAAAACTCTGTTAGTCATTGCCCTGCTTCATTTCGCATTCCAAGGCCAAATTTGCCTGTTACTCCAGGTGATTCTTGACTTCCTATGATAAAGAATCCATCTGCAATGCAGGAGGTGTAGGTTTGATTCCTGGGTAGGGAAGATCCCCTGGAGGAGAAAATGATAATCATCTCCATTTTGCATGGAGTATTCTTGCATGGAAAATCCCAAGAACAGAGGAACCTGGCAGGTTACAGTTCATGAGGCCACCAAGAATCAGACATGACTGAGTGATTAACACATTCATGCACACACACACACTAGAGAGGATGTATACTGCAGAATGTAATTTTTATTTAGGAACTTGTTAGTTAAAAATCTGAACAAAATCTATATACAAACTACAATATATATAGTTTATAAAACGTGCATCATTGATTTATATTTGAATTCCTTATTATGTGGGGTCATTTTTCTTTAAAAGATGGTTTTTACTTCAGAATGCTTTCACTGTTTAATGTCATGGCCTTTGCCTTTATCTCTTCCTTTTGAAAAATCATATATATATATATATATATGTATATGTGTGTGTATATATATATATATATATATATATATATATGTACATGTATATATATTGTGTTGTGCTTAGCCTATATAAATGGGCTTCCCTGGTGGTACACTGAGTAAAGAAACCACCTGAAATGCAGGAGACACAAGAGACATGGGTTCAATTCCTGGGTCAGGAAGACCCCCTGTAGGCATGGCAACACACTCCAGTATTCTTGCATGGAAAATCGATGGACAGCAGAGCCTAGCAGGCTACAGTCCATAGGGTCACACAGAAGTGGACATGACTTAGCAACTGAGTATATATACATATACTTCAGGGCTGTTATTTGGGACTGCTGTTGAACACAACTTTGGTACAGACTAAGAATTGTGTCCAATTCCTTCATCCCTTCTTGCTGTTTTGAAAAGGATTATTAGGTCTGTCACTTAGACAATTATATAAATAATAGCTATTGAGTTTATTGTTTTTGAAGGTCATTTTTTGTAATACCTTTGCAGTGTTTATTACAAGGTTGATCAACATCTGTTGGACAGAAAATAAATTCTTTATAAAAAAATTGAATCCTGAAACAGAACAGAAATATAAAAAATACACTGCCTTTAATTCCTTTTCCCATTTCCAAAGTTCACAATCTGCTGGGAGACATTTGTTAGAATGATATATGAATTTAATTTCATCCAAATAAGTAATCCAAGATTTGAAATCTGAAGCATACCTTGTGCATTACTTCTCTACAAATTAGTTGCAATCTATAGTTTCAGTCTTTTTTTGTTGTTGTTGAAACAAAAGTTTGTCTTTTTTATTCTTTGATTTGTATCACGGATCTGGGACCATCTTAAATTTTCCTGTAACCACATACATCCTCCTATGTCATAGGAAGCACTAGGCACCTTGCTTCTCTTTTGCTTTGGCACTTGCGTCAGCTTCTTTCCTCACATATTCCAGCCAGGCAGCAACGGAAGATCAATGTGGAGAATAACAAGGACCTCTCAGGGCTGTAAAACCTCTTCTCTTGGGTACCATTGCTATATTTGTTCCACAAAAAGGAATTTATGAATACTACTGTTGTATTTTTATGACACCATAAGCTAGTTTTAAGGGTTGGAGTAGATGATTTGCAACACTTCTGTTTTGCTAAATCCCTAACCCTGCCAGTTTTTGTCGGTTTATGACTTGTACCTAACTAAACAAATACACAACAGTTATAAGCATCTTCAAGGTATCTCCTGTAATAGGTAATTCATTTCCTTAAAGAGTTGACTGCATTCTCATCCAAAGTTTCCCCCATATACTGGCATTTTATTTATGGTAGGCACAGCTATTGATACAAAAACAAATCATGATACTTTCCACAATATAGTCATTGCTCAGAACTGGAAACCTGACCTATATTAATATTTCCTAGCAACAAAAGGTGAACATAAGGAATGCCTGTATTCCCAGCCAAAGCAATGAAAATGTGAACATGATTTTTCCACTTTTCTCTTCTTGGTTCTTCTGGCTGTGTGGCAATGGACAACCTTGAAAGCCACATGCTGCAGATGTCAGGGACTCTGTCAGGCCCTGCTCTTGAATGCCTGTCACCAGAAAAATCCACTGCTTTTCACTTTCCTGCCACAGATCATGAACATATACTTTTGAATTTATGTGGTTGAGAAGCAAATTTCTATTGTGTTAGCCTACAGTTGTTGCTTTTTAAAAGTTTCATTGAAATATAGTTGATTTACAATGTTGTGTTAGTGTCTAGTGTACAGCACAGTGACTCAGTTGACATGTATACATTCTTTCCCACTCTTTTTTACATTATGGTTTATCCCATGATACTGAATTTAGTTCCCTATGTTATACAATTGGAGAAGGCAATGGCACCCCATTCTAGTACTCTTGCCTGGAAAATCCCATGGATGGGGGAGCCTGGTAGGCTGCAGTCCATGGGGTCGCGAACAGTCGGACATGACTGAGTGACTTCACTTTCACTTTTCGCTTTCATGCATTGGAGAAGGAAATGGCAACCCACTCCAGTGTTCTTGCCTGGAGAATCCCTGGGACGGGGGAGCCTGGTAGGCTGCCGTCTATGGAGTCACACAGAGTCGGACACGACTGAAGTGACTTAGCTGCATGTTATACAGTAGGATCTTATTGTTTATCCATCCTATATATCATTGTTTGCATCTGCTAGTCACAAATTTCCAATTTTTCTCTCACTGGCACCTACCTTGGCAACTGCAAGTCTATCCTCTGTGCCTGTTACTCTGTTTTGAACATACATTTGTCTGTGATATATTTTAGATTCCACATACCAGTGATAACACATGGTATTATTCTTTCTCTTTCTGAATTCCTTCACTTAGTATGATAATCTCTAGGTCCATCTATGTAGCTGCAAATGGCATTATTTTGTTCTTTTTTATGGCCGAGTAATATTCCATTGTATGTTATATGTATTTGTGTTTGTGTGTGTGTGTATGCCACATCTTCTTTATCTATTCTTCTGTAGATGGACATTTAGGTTGCTTCTGTGTCCTGACTGTTGTGAATAGTGCTACAGTCTACATTAGGGCGCATGTATCTTTGCAAATTAGTTTTGTCTGGATGTATGCCTAGGAGTGGGATTATTGGATCATATGACAACTCTACTTTTAGCTTTTTGATGACTCTCCATGCTGTTTTCCACAATGATTGCAACAATTTACATTCCGATTGACAGTATAAGAGGGTTCCCTTTTCTCCACACGCTCTCTAGCTTTTATTATTTGAAGACATTTTAATAATGGCCATTCTGAACAGTGTGAGGTGGTACCTTAGTTTAGTTTTGATTTGCTTTTCTGGAGGCCTGGTGTGCTGCAGTCCATGGGGTCGCAAAAAGTTGGACAAGACTGAGTGACTAAACTGAACTGAACTGAGTATTTAGCAATGCTGAGCATCTTTTCATGAGGTCATAGACATTTCTATTTATCTAATACACAGAGTATGTTATCACCAACATTATTATTTATCACATAGTTAATTTAGGGTAATAGAATACTAGTTTCTATTCTATATGTGGAATGTAGAGATCTCTCTTATTTTGGGCCCCAGTAATTCTGATGTATGATTTTCAGTGCTATCTTGGTTGACACTTATCTTTCCAATATCAATGAATTAATGACAAAGTGAAATAATAAGCTGGGAAAAGACTATTATGAAACATTGTAGGTAATATAGGTATATGTATAACATTGCCAAAAACATAGAACGTTTTAAGAAATTTACCTATGTACAATACAGATTAATACACCCAATGCCATAGACAGAGGCCTAGGTTTGACTGAAGTGCATGCCATCTTAACTAGATGATTTGTATAGGTCACTTAATTTCTCTATTTTATTACTTGAAAAAGTGAATATATAAATTATATGTACTTTGAAATATAGTTGACATTGTCAGAGATCAATGCTACAACTGAAGGGACTCAATTCTCAGCTCAGTTATATTGAATGTGTTTTGGTGATGTCAGACATTCCATAGGAAGTATGTCACATGATGACTCACTCATAAGGTAGAAGAGGTAGAAGTGGGATTGTGAACAGCATGCTGTGTGGAAGCAAGGAGTTCAGGGAAAGTCCACTACACACATAAGCAGGTAGCTTCATTTCCCATGGAATTGGTAATGACGCCCCCTGTGTCTCTCCCCATTCCCACTGCTGTGTGGTCAACGCCATGTCTCTCTGCTATTAATGACTGTATAGGCTGCTTGGTTTACTTAAAAGAGTCTATGGCTTGAGGGCCATTTATAAGAAAAATAAGCATCAATATTCCTGGCAGATGATAAAACCTTGATGAAAGAAGTTAAGGGCAAGCCTGAACTGTGAGAGAAGTTGAACTATTTATCAGTGGAAGAATAGTTAGGTTCCTGCCATTAGGGAAATGTATGGGTAATCAAACACCCTTAGGGTTTAGTCAATAGCTGTGCTGGAGGGTTAGGCAAATAGACCCTAGATAATTGCACAATAAAACTCTTCTTTGTGGGGAAATTATGGAAAGGTCTGTGAGGATTTTGAAGTAGTAGAGTGAATTATATGAAGCCCACTGAAAAAACTCAAAAGCAATTAGAAAACTAAGACAACTACTTAGATCCCTAGTGTTAGCTAGCTGACTTCACGAAATGAGGCTAAGCAATTTGTGCCAGGAGAGAAAACAGTCACCTGCACCTAGTGAAATAGCTAATATGATTTTTTAAATCTACACCCAATGTCAATCAGGAAGAAATTCATTGAAAATTCCTTGAATTTCTCAAGGATAAGGGACATTCAGAGCAGGTGACTGTGTTACTTTGGACCTTTATTGGCAATCTTTGGTTCTCTATCTCCAACTGGATGCGGATAGGAATTATTCTATTCTATTAAGGATTACTTGTTGTATAACATATAACTTCAGAGAACACAGTTAAAGGTCTAAAACAGAAAAGTCTAAATATTTGCTATCCAAGCGATCTAGATATATTTCTTCTGGTCATGGTATGCACTTTGCGATACAGAAGTCATCAAGAAAACTATTGCTATCACCCTTAGAAAATTTATAAACATTAGAATATTTGAGACACACGATACTGAAAGTCGTTGGTGGAAGAGGTTTTAAGGATTGGTTTAGTAGGTTAAATACATTTGTAAAGAAATTGAATATAAAAATAAAGGGTACAGATTCTAATGGTAAAGTTCATGGGATCAGGAGGTGGTATGAGGGAAGGGAAAAGGTGAAGTTGCACCATGGTGTATCGTTCATACTTCACACAATCTTTAATTTTGTTTGGTATGGACCCGAAGCCCAGTTTTAGATTTATACGTGCCAAAAGAGGAATATACCAATGCCCAAGATAGTTAAGAAAACATACTTTAAGAGGATTTGTGGTCGGTGATGACATGCCCATATAGCAAAATTAGGATGATCTATGGACATACTCTTTTACCAAACAGCAAAGAGAGAGAATATAACTTTTTTAAAATTTTGTATTGGAGAATAGCTGATTAATAATGTTATTATAGTTTCAAGTGAGCAGCAAAGGGACTCAATGATACATATACATGTATCCATTTTCCCCCAAACTCCCACCCAACCAGGCTGCCACATAACAGAGTTCCCTGGGCTGTAACAGTAGACTTGTTGGTTATCCATTTTAAATATAGCTGTATATACCTTCAGTTCAGTTCATTTGCTCACTCATGTCCGACTCTTTGCAACCCCATGAACTGCAGCATGCCGGGCCTTCCTGTCCATCACCAACTCCTATAGTCTACTCAAACTCATCTCTATTGAGTCAGTGATGCCATCCAACCATCTCATCCTCTGTCATCCCTTTCTCCTCCTGCCTTCAATCTTTCCCAGCATCAGGGTGTTTTCAAATGAGTCAGCTCTTCGCATCAGGTGGCCAAAATATTGGAGTTTCAGCTTTAACGTCAGTCCTTCCAATGAATACTCAGGACTGATCTTCTTTAGGATGGACTGGTTGGATCTCCTTTTAGTCCAAGAGACTCTCAAGAGTCGTGTCCAACACCACAGTTCAAAAGCATCAATACTTCAGTGCTCAGCTTTCTTTATAGTCCAACTTTCACATCCATACATGACTACTGGAAAAACCACAGCATTGACGAGATGGACTTTTGTTGGCAAAGTAATGTCTCTGTTTTTTAATATGCTGTCTAAGTTGGTCATGAATTTCTTTCCAAGGAGTAAGCGTCTTTTAATTTCATGGTTGTAGTCACCATCTGCAGTTATTTTGGAGCCCCCAAAATAAAGTCTGTCACTGTGTCCACTGTTTCCTCATCTATTTGCCATGGAGTGATGGGACCAGATGCCATGATCTTCATCTTCTGAATGTTGAGCTTTAAGCCAACTTTTTCTCTCTCTTCTTTCACTTTCATTAATAGGCTTTTTAGGTCTTCTTCACTTTCTGCCATAGGGTGGTGTCATTTGCCTATCTGAGATAATTGATTTTTCTCCTGGAAATCTTGATTCCAGCTTTTGCTTCATCCAGCCCATCCAAATTCCCTAAATATCCTTTCCCCTCAACGTTCCCCTCACCAATCATAAGTTCATTCTCCAAATCTATGAGTCTGTTTCTGTTTTGTAAATAAGTTAATTTGGATCATGTCTTTAAAGTTGAATATTATTCAGTTACCAAAAAGAATAAAATAATGTTACTTGCAGCAACATTGATGGACTTAGGGATTGTCTTACTGAGTTTAAGTCAATCAGCCAGAGAAGCAGAAACATTGTATGATATTCTTTATATACAGAATCTAAAAAGAGACTTTTTACCTGAAAAATACCATGCACCTACTTGTGTGAGGCTAAGTGTTAGAACGCGTGATACCAATGTTGTTCAGTGCTGTAGACAAATTTTTCACCTGCTGATTTCGACCTCACAACTATGGAAGAAAGGGTGTGAGAAGTTGGCTAAGAGGTGAAATACTGAAAAGAGTTCAAACCCCTCTCTCCACTCAGTTCACAGAACACTTGTGGCCACAGTTGTACCCCGGGTAAGTGATTAGATAGGTTTTCTCTGAAGAAACTCAATAACTGAAGAGAAAAACAGATAGGGTCTTTAGAACACTAATTATATCACAATGCAAGAGGAAAACCATGGAAAAATCATTATAGATTGATGTCTACCAGTAGACAAGGCCAAACAGTAAGCAAAATTTCTATCCATTTATAATTGCTTCACCATTAAATTTGAATACCTAAGCTCTGTTAGATAAAGATCAAGTAAAAATCACCATTTAGTGAAAATGGAGTGGTGGGAAGGAGCGGGAAAGGGGGTAATATCCAACTTCACCCTTTTAATAACACTTGATTTTAAAGCTACATGAATTGATTTTTACATAATCTTTAAATAAGCATACGGACAGGAGTGGGGAGGAGAGTAGGGAGATAATACCATAGATATTTCATCTTGAATATTTGAGATGCTTCTTTAAATGATGTGCCTCTCTACATTTTAATATTATTATATAAATCTGTATGTGAGCAAATAGTCTTGATACTGTATCTCAATCCACCTATAATTTAGTGTATTTTTTAATATTAACAAAAATACATAGATTGTACCTTATTTACATACACATTGCTCTAATAGCAGTTGAATTTACAGTATTTAATAGTATTATTTTTAGGTAACATTTTATTTACATTTATAATCCATAATTTTCTTAATGAGAATCTAAAATATGGCATAGAAGAAATGGAGTACCCAACGTGGTCAACAAAAGAGTCTGAAATGCAGTACTTGGATGCAATCTCAAAAATGACAGAATGATCTCTGTTCATTTCCAAGGCAAACCATTCAATATCACAATAATCCAAGTCTATGCCCCAACCAGTAATGCTGAAGAAGCTGAAGTTGAATGGTTCTGTGAAGATCTACAAGACCTTTTAGAACTAACACCCAAAAAAGTTGTCCTTTTCATTATAAGGGACTGAAATGGAAAAGTAGGAAGTCAAGAAACAAAGTAGGAAGTCAAGAAACACCTAGAGTAACAGGCAAATTGACCTTGGAATACAGAATGAAGCAGGGCAAAGGCTAATAGAGTTCTGCCAAGGGAACGCACTGGTCATAGCAAACACCCTCTTCCAAAAACACAAGAGAAGACTGTACACATGGAAATAACCAGAAATCAGATTGACTATATTCTTTGCAGCCAAAGATGGAGAAGCTCTATACAGTCAGCAAAAACAAGACCAGAAGCAGACTGTGGCTCAGATCATGAGCTCCATTGCCAAATTCAGACTTGAAGAAAGTAGGGAAAACAACTAGACCATTCAGGTATGACCTAAATCAAATCCCTTATGATTATACAGTGGAAGTGAGAAATAGATTTAAGGGACTAGATCTGATAGATAGAGTGCCTGCTGAACTATGGACTGAGGTTCGTGACACGGTACAGGAGACAGGGATCAAGACCATCCCCATGGAAACAAAATGCAAAAAGACAAAATGGCTGTCTGGGGAGGCCTTAAAAATAGCTGTGAAAAGAAGAGAAGTGAAAAGCAAAGGAGAAAATGAAAGATATAAGCATCTGAATGCAGAGTTCCAAAGAATAGCAAGAAGAGATAAGAAAGCCTTCTTCAGCGACCAATACAAAGAAATAGAGGAAAACAACAGGATGGGGAAGACTAGAGATCTCTTTAAGAAAATTAGAGATACCAAGGGAACATTTCCTGCAAAGATGGGCTTGATAAAAGACAGAAGTGGTAAGACCTAACAGAAGCAGAAGATATTAAGAAGAGGTGGCAAGAATACACAGAAGAACTGTTCAAAAAAGATCTTCATGACCAAGATAATCATGATGGTGTGATCACTCACCTAGAGCCAGACATCCTGGAATGTGAAGTCAAGTGGGCCTTAGAAAGCATCACTACGATCAAAGCTAGTGGAGGCGATGGAATTCCAGTTGAGCTATTTCAAATTCTGGAAGATGACACTCTGAAAGTGCTGCACTCAATATGCCAGCAAATGTGGAACACTCAGCAGTGGCCACAGGACTGGAAAAGATCAGTTTTCATTCCAATCCCAAAGAAAGGTAATGCCAAAGAATGCTCAAACTACTGCACAATTGCACTCATCTCACACGCTAGTGAACTGATGCTCAAAATTCTCCAAGCCAGGCTTCAGCAATACATGAACTGTGAATTTCAAGATGATCAAGGTGGTTTTAGAAAAGGCAGAGGAACCAGGGATCAAATAGCCAACATCCTCTGGACCATTGAAAAAGCAAGAGAGTTCCAGAAAACATCTATTTCTGCTTTATTGACTATGCCAAAGCCTTTGACTGTGTAGATCACAATAAACTGTGGAAAATTCTGAAAGATATGGGAATACCAGACCACCTGACCTGCCTCTTAGGAAACCCATACACAGGTCCAGATGCAACAGTTAGAAATGGACATGGAATAACAGACTGGTTCCAAATAGGAAAAGGAGTACGTCAAGGCTGTATATTGTCAACATGCTTATTTAACTTCCATGCAGAGTACATCATGAGAAACACTGGGCTGGAAGAAGCACAACATTAAATCAAGATTGCTCGGAGAAAATTTAATAACCTCAGATATGCAGATGACACTACCCTTATGGCAGAAAGTGAAGAACTAAAGACCCTCTTGATGAAAGTTAAAGAGGAAGGTGAAAAAGTTGGCTTAAAGCTCAACATTCAGAAAACTAAAATCATGGCATCTGGTGCCATCACTTCATGGGACATAGGTGGGCAAACAGTGGAAATAGTGGCTGACTTTATTTTTGGGGGCTCCAAAATCACTGCAGATGGTGATTGCAACCATGAAAGTAAAAGACGCTTACTCCTTGGAAGGAAAGTTATGACCAACCTAGACAGCATATTAAAAAGCAGAGACATTGCCAACAAAGGTCCGTCTAGTCAAGGCTATGGTTTTCGCAGTAGTCATGTATGGATGTGAAAGTTGGACTATGAAGAAAGCTGAGCACTGAAGTATTGATTCTTTTGAACTGTGGTGTTGGAGAAGACTCTTGAGAGTCCCTTGGACTGCACAGAGATCCAGCCAGTCCATCCTAAAGGAAATCAGTCCTTAGTGTTCATTGGAAGGACTGATGTTGAAGTTGAAACTCCAATACTTTGGCCACCTGATGCAAAGAACTGACTCGTTGGAAAAGACCCTGATGCTGGGAAAGATTGAGGGCAGGAGGAGAAGGGGATTAGATGGTTGGATGGCATCCCCATCTCAATGGACATGGGTTTGGGTAGACTGTGGGAGTTGGTGATGGACAGGGAGGCCTGGCGTGCTGTGGTTCATGGGGTTGCAAAGAGTCAGACACAACTGAGCAACTGAACTAAACTGAATATCTAGGTCCATTTATGTTGCTGCAAATGGTATTATTTCATTACTTTTTATGGCTGAGTAACAGTCCATTGTATACATGTAACATATCTTTATCCTTTCATCTGTTGATGGACACTTAGGTTGCTTTCATGTCTTGGCTATTGTAAATAATGCTGCTATGAACATTTGAATGCATGTATCTTTTTTGAATGATTTTTCATTTTGTTCTGAGTATTTGCCCAGGAATGGAATTGCTGAATCATATTGTAGCTCTATTTTTAAGTTTTTAAGGGAAAGCCCATACCAAATCACATTGATTACAAACCATCTGGCCATGGCAGATGTCCGAAGGGCTTACAGGTTATCTTCCAGGAGTGCCAAGAACAGTGTTTTTTGGGGTAGATGCACAGGATTTAAATACTCTAGACCTATTGAATTAACACTTAAATGTACACTGGCATTAAAAAAAAAAATCCTGATGTTTGCTATCAGTAAAACTGAGTACAATTCTTTATGTACTTAAAGCCAGTCATACTGAGGCTTAACGGACTTTTGGGACTTCATTTGTCCCATCTCTGCCAATACTGTGATTCTTTCTCTTTTTGCTAATTCAAAACTAGAGCACTTTTACTTCATGTCTTCTATATAACAGCAATATCTCCTGTCTTCCATCCTAGGAGTTCTGGTTCACAAGCACAACAGAATTAGAATATTTTGTATCCATTTGCTTTATATCACCTTATACTACCTTATGGCTTCCCTGGTGGCTCAGATGGTAAAGCATCTGCCTGTAATGTGGGAGACCCAGGTTCAATCCCTGCGTCAGGAAGATCCTCTGGAGAAGGAAATGGCAACCGATTCTAGTATTCTTGCCTGGAAAATCTCATGGATGGAGCCTGGTAGACTACAGTCCATGGGATCTCAAAGAGTCAGAAACGACTAAGCGACTTCACTTTATACTACCTTATACATATAAGCAACAGTTAGAACTGGACATGGAACAACAGACTGGTTCCAAATAGGAAAAGGAGTACGTCAAGGCTGTATATTGTCAACATGCTTATTTAACTTCCATGCAGAGTACATCATGAGAAACTCTGGGCTGGAAGATGCACAAGCTGGAATCAAGATTGCTGGGAGAAATATCAATAACCTCAGGTATGCAGATGACACTGCCCTCATGGCAGAGAGTGAAGAGGAACTAAAAAGCCTCTTGGTGAAAGTGTAAGAGGAGAGTGAAACAGTTGGCTTAAAGCTTAACATTCAGAAACCTAAGATCATGGCATCTGGTCCCATCACTTCATGGCAAATAGATGGGCAAACAGTGGAAACAGTGTCAGACTTTATTTTTTTGGGCTCCAAAATCAGTGCAGATGGTGAATGCAGCCATGCAACTAAAAGACGCTTACTCCTTGGAAGAAAAATTATGGCCAACCTAGATAACATATTCAAAAGCAGAGACACTACTTTGCCAACAAAGGTCCGTCTAGTCAAGGCTATGGTTTTTCCAGTAGTCATGTATGGATGTGAGAGTTGTACTGTGAAGAAAGCTGAGTGCCGAAGAACTGATGCTTTTGAACTGTGGCGTTGGAGAAGACTCTTGAGAGTCCCTTGGACTGCAAGGAGATCCAACCAGTCCATTCTTAAGGAGATCAGTCCTGGATGTTCTTTGGAAGGAATGATGCTGAAGCTGAAACTCCAGTACTTTGGCCACCTCATGTGAAGAGTTGACTCATTGGAAAAGACTGTGATGCTGGGAGGGATTGGGGGCAGGAGGAGAAGGAGACGACAGAGGACGAGATGGGGGGATGGCATCACTGACTCGATGGACGTGAGTCTGAGTGAACTCTGGGTGTTGGTGATGGATAGGCAAGCCTGGCGTGCTGATTCATGGGGTTGCAAAGAGTCAGACACGACTGAGTGACTGAACTGAACGGATACGTATAACAGTCGCTGAATAGCGATATAGGTCCACCAGCATAAAGCATGATTACTGAACAATTAAAACAAATGTTGCATTATTTTCCCAATATATGCCATTTTATAAATTTTTATTATAACTGCTATCAAATCATATTGATACTGCATATTACAACTTATTTTAATCCTCTTAAAATTCCAGTTCTATGAGAAACTTTGTAATGACCACCACCAGTTCTTATGTAGATGTTTCTTTAGTAATTGTGTTTGCCTAAATTTGATCCTGGTAAGGTCTTGGTAAAAGTATTCCCTGAAGACTGTCACCTTGATAACCATTTACTTCTTTTGCCTTCTACCTGAGATAATTTTGCTACTCAAAAAAGTCATTGATTTACATTTCATTTCCTTGGATATCTTAAACTCATTACTCCATTTATTTTGAGGTTAAAGAGTTTCTGTCAAAAGTTCTGAACAATCTTTAATTTTATTTCACCTGTAAGTCATGATATCATTTTGTTTAAATACATAGGGGCTGTTTTTTTCTCTGAAATTTTTAAAAGTTTATATTGGAGTATAGTTGATTTACAACATTTTACTTGTTTCAGATGAACAGTAAAGTAATTCAATTATAAATATACATACATCCACATACTGTTTGATGACAGTAGCTGTACAGGATAGTCTGAAGTCAGAGAGCCTGATTCCTTCAGCTTGGTCTGCCTTTTTTCTCAAGATTGCTTTGGTTTTGGGGTCTTCAGCATTTTCATATAAAATTTAAGACTTTTTTGTTCTAGATGCATGAAAATGCCATTTGCAATTTGATAGAGATTGCATTGAATTTGTAGATTGCTTTGGGTAGTATGGTCATTTTGATAATAATGATTGTTCCTGTCCAAGAATATGGTATATCTTTCCATCTGTTTGTGTCAATTTTTTCATCAGTATCTTATTAATTTTCCAATACTGAACATGGGACACCATTCCATATATTTCTGTCTTTTTCAGTTATTTTCATCAATGTCTTCCAGTTTTCAGTATAGAGATATTTCATCTTAAATTTTTTCTTAAGTATTTTACTTTTTTATGCTATTGTACATGGGAACATTACTACTTTTTGAGATAATTTACTGGTGTATAGAAAAACTACTGAATTCATATATTAACTTTGTGTCTTGGATCTTTACCAAGTTTGTTGATTAGGTCAACAGTTTTTTAGGTGAAGGCATTAGGATTTTCTACATATAAAATAATAATCTGCAAATAGAGACAATTTTACTTTTTCCTCACTAATTCTGATGCCTTTTATCTCTTTTTATTGACTGCTACCTCTTGCAAGAGCTTTGTTTACTACATTAAAAAGGCTTTTTGAGAGTGGGCACCTTTGTGTAGTTCTTGATCTTAGAGGAAAAGCTTTTAGCCTTTCACCATTGAATATAATGTTAATGGTAGGCTTGCTGTATGTGACCTTTGTTACACTGAAATGGATTTCGTCTATGTATAATTTGCAAAGAACCTGCCTCTTGAAAA
Source organism: Redunca redunca (assembly GCA_006410935.1). Lineage (NCBI taxonomy): Eukaryota > Metazoa > Chordata > Mammalia > Artiodactyla > Bovidae > Redunca > Redunca redunca. Next base: position 67,251 of record SJYQ01009271.1, read on the forward strand.
ACCTGTATGCAGGTCAGGAAGCAGCAGTTAGAACTGGACATGGAAAAACAGACTGGTTCCAAATAGGAAGAGGAGTATGTCAATGCTGTATATTGTTACCCTGCTTATTTAACTTCTATGCAGAGTACATCATGAGAACTGCTGGGTTGTATGAAGCACAAGCAGGAATCAAGATTACCAGGAGAAATATCAGTAACCTTAGATATGCAGATGACCACCCTTTTGGCAGAAGGTGAAGAAGAACTAAAGAGCCTCTTGATGGAAGTGAAAGAGGAGACTTAAAAAAACTAACTTTAAACATCCATAAAACTAAGATCATGGCATCTGGCCCCATCACTTCATGGCAAATAGATGAGGAAACAGTGGATACAGTGACATACTTTATTTTGGGGGCTCCAAAATCACTGCAGATGGTGATTGCAGCCATGAAAGTAAAAGACAATTACTCCTTGAAAGGAAAGTTATGATCTACCTAGACAGCATGTTTAAAAGCAGAGACATTATTTTGCCAACAAAGGTCCATCTAGTCAAGGCTATGGTTTTTCCTGTAGTCATATATGAATGTGATAGTCAGAATATAAAGAAAGTTGAGCACTGAAGTATTGATACTTTTGAACTGTGGTGTTGAACAAGACTCTTGAGAGCCCCTTGGACTGCAAGAAGATCCAACCAGTCCATCCTAAAGGAAATAAGTCCTGAATATTCATTGGAAGGACTGATGATGAAGCTGAAACTCCAATATTTGGACACCTGATGTGAAGAACTGACTCATTGGAAAAGACTCTGATGCTGGGAAAGATTGAAGGGAAGAAGAGAAGGAGATGAGAGAGGATGAGATGGTTGGATGGCATCAGTGACTCAATGGACATGAGTTTGGGTAAACTCCAGGAGTTGGTGATGGACAGGGAGTCCTGGTGTGCGGCAGTCCATGGGGTCCCAAAGAGTCGGATGTGAGTGAGTGACTGAACTGAACTCAACTGATTATTATTGAATAGACATTAAATTTTTTCAAATGCTTTTACTGTGTCAATTTGATAATTTTCTTCCATTTTATTAATATAATGGGTCACAATAATTGATTTGTATATTTTGAAACACCTTTGTATCCCAGTTTATAGATACAAAAATGCTCAATGAAATATTAACAAACTGAATTCAGCAACACACTAAGGAGATCATTCACCAGGATTAAGTGGGATAGATACCTGGGATACAAAGATGTTTCAAAATATACAGATCAATTTTTGTGATCTGTAATATTAATATCTTTATGTCCTTTTCTGGGTTATCAGGATATTACTGGCCTTTAAATGAGTTTTGGAGTGTACCCTCCTTTTCTAGTTTTAGAATAGTTTGAGATGTATTGGCATTAGTACTTCCTTAAATGTTTGGGGAACCATGTGGTTTTAGGTTTTCTTTGTGGAGAGGTTTCTATTTACTGATTCACTCTCCTTACTATTAATAAGTCTATTCATGTTTTCTTTTTCTTTTTTTCTGATACATTGTGAATAGGTTGTATGTTTTTTAAGATTTTTCCGTTTATCTTTGTTACTCTAGTCTGTAGTCATATAGATGTTCACAGTAGCCTCTTGTGATTCTTTGTAATTTGGGGGTACTTTTTTCATCTATAATTTTGCTGTTTTGGATAAACACTTTTTCCTTGATAAGTCTAGCTAAAGTCTTTTCAAATTTGTATCTCTTCAAGAAACCGACTCTTAATTTCATTCAACTCTTTTCTATTGTTCTCCGGTTTTCTATTTCATTTTTTTGTTGTTGTTCTAAGCTTTATTATTTCCTTCCTTCTCACTTTGTTCTCAATCATTCTTTCCTATTTTATAGATTTTTTAGCCATAGAATTAGGTTATTTTTAGAATCTTTCATATTTCTTAATGTAAGCATTTATTGTTAGAGAAGGAAATGGCAACCCACTCCAGTGTTCTTGCCTGGATAAACCAATGGAGCCTGAGGTTCTACCATCCATGTGGTCGCAAAAAGTTAGATGCAACTTAGTGAGTCAACAGCAACAATAAAGCATTGATTGCAATAAACTTCCCTCTTAAAACATTGTTGACTGGAGTAGTTTTGCAGAAACTAACTCATGTGGTAGGTCATTTGTTTCATAAGTGAATATTGAAAGGCACTAGTAAATAACATTTGAGGAACAAAAGATATATTAATATGTCTATGCTCAATAATGTGCTAAAGTATTGCATCCTATTTTAAACTAAAACCTTCAAGAACATTTCTTACTTCACACAGCTACTTCTCCTTCCCCTTACATTTTAGGTACTGACATGTATTCATGTATTTTCATGCTATTTATCCAATACTAAATATTTGTAGTAACGGCTATTGAGTGAGTTTGTATGATTATTAATATGTTTTTCTGTCTGTGCATGGCAGAATAAATAGTTCCAAGCTAGACAAGGCTCTTTGTTTGTGGTCTTGACTCATGAAGGACAGGGAAGCCTGGCATGCTTCAGTCCATGGGCTTGCAAAGAGTTGGACACAAGTTAGTGACTGAACAACAACCCATGCCTAAAGGTCCCTGCCCAAACATGGCCACTGACTTTGCTGTGAAGTCCATCTGCTCAAGTGTTGCTTGGCTATATGGATTTTCAGGTATTGTGGCCAGGTCTTTGGGTTGCGCAGGACTCAGAGCTATACTCATCTGTGGGTGGGGTTGGGAATTAGTTCCCTTGTCTTAATGGAGCAGTGGAATCCTCTGCACTTCCAATGGCTCTTTGAGGTCTTGACTCAAGCTGACCACCTCCCTAGGTCCATGGCCAAGCAGTGCAACTTACTTTACTCTGTGGTTGATCAGTCCTATAAGTTCTATTCTGCTAGAGCATTCCTGGGATATGCTAGAGCAGCTTCCAGGTGTTGTTACCTGCCTTTCTGTTCAGACAAGACCAGGAGCTACACTGAGCTGTGTGCCAGGCTCTGATCAGCTCTCCTGCTTAGCTGAGGACCAACCAGGGTCCAAGGCTGACAAGGCATTTTGTTTAAAACAGGCCTGAACCCTGCCCAGTTCCCTGGCTAGAGCATGCCATCACTTTGACCTTGCAGATGAACAAAGCCACTGGTTGGGACTGTTTGAGTGGTGCAGGTAGGAACTTGGTCTGCCAAAATCCAAGTGCCAAGTCTCCCCTACTGCTCCATCACAATTGTATTTGCAGTATTCTAGCCCTGCAGATCCCTCTGTAATCCCTATGGAGGAAGACTGGAGTGAGGGCTCCTGAGAAGAAACCACAGCACTGGTGGAAGTAGATGTTCCCACTGGGCTATCTTCACCCACTGAAGAAACTCTAGGCCTAGAGGAGACCTCTCAGTTCAGCATTGCATAGACCTGGGGAGGAGAAATGTGACAGTGTGTAGCAGCGACTTCTGCCAGTCTCTCTTGGTATCTGTGGTGCATGTGGTGGTATGTCAGTCTCACCCCTATATCCTGGGATTCTCTCAGTGCAGCCCCAATCATAGAAATTTGCTAACTGTCCTTGGAAGCAGGAGAAAGGTCAAAATTGGTATGTATTGCCCTCTTGGTAATGTCAATTCAAGTGTAAGGAATTTTACAGGAAAGCTAAGTTTAAAATGAAGGCCTTATACTCCATTGTGTATATGTACCACAGCTTTCTTATCCATTCATCTGCTGATGGACATCTAGGTTGCTTCCATGTCCTAGCTATTATAAACTGTGCTGTGATGAACATTGGGGTACACGTGTCTCTTTCAATTCTTGTTTCCTCAGTGTGTATGCTCAGCAGTGGGATTTCTGGGTCATAAGGCAGTTCTATTTCTAGTTTTTTAGCATATATGAAACAAATTGTCAGTCCAGGTTCAATGCATGATACAGGATGCTTGGGGCTGGTGCACTGGGATGACCCAGAGGGATGGTACGGGGAGGGAGGTGGGAGGGGGCTTCAGGATGAGGAACATGTATACACCTGTGGCAGATTCATGTTGATATATGGCAAAACCAAAACAATATTGTAAAGTAATTAGCCTCCAATTAAAATAAATAAATTTATATTAACATAAATAAATATTTTAACAATGTCAAAAAAAAGAAAGCCTTAGAATTCAATCTAAAAAGAATGACTAGATCAATGAAATAAAAAGTCTTTCCTAAAATATATATATTTTGGATTTCACAAATGCAAATCTTGTTTAGGCTCTGAGTGTCTTTATTACCCAAGTAAACTTAAAGTGAATCTTACTTGAATTGTTTTCAACTATAGGACAAAATATATTTTGTTGTATGTAGTGAAAAGGAAGAGAATCCTTCCAGTTTTAGGGAAGAAAGATATCTTAATGATAGCTTTAATTAGTCTATGAAACATACCTTGATAGATTTTTGTGATTTCTGATCTTTAGTTTTTAATTTCTGCTTTGAAACTGTGACACTGCCTTGGGTATAAATCTTTGGTGTAGAGATGGTCAATCTTACTCTGATTTCTGCCTTTGCCTTTGCTTAGTAGCAGATGTTATCCAGGAATGAAATGTCAACAAAAGTAAAAAGAAATAAAGATATTATGCTGTTAGGATTAGATTTACAGCAACATTATACTAATTTTGAGAGGGCTGTGAAAATGATGATGAAAATAATTTAATTCCATAAGAAGTGATTAAGATATGAAAAAACTGAGAAATGCTATAGGTTGTATGCAAAGGATGCTGAAGTACAAAGATGCCTATGACCAAGTGGGCTTCAATGTTCCTCTCAGCTTGACTGAACTTTAAACAAGTTGCCTCCTATCTCTAGGTCCCTGACCTCCCACTGACCAAAAGCCTTATAGAATCCAGATGACATAACTACAGAAATCCCTCTCCTCTCTTTCCTTGGAGCATTTATTTAAATATCTTTTAATTATAATTTTTATATGTAAATATTTTTATATGTAAATATTTTATATGTAAATATATGTAAATATTTTATATGTAAATATTTTCAAAGCCTCTGCCAGCTTTGAAAACACCCAGGAATATGTTTTCTCAAGGACTCGAGAGGACCGTCTCTTAGAAATATAAACATTAGGAAAGATACTGCTCCTATTTTTAATTTCTGTAGGAGGACAGGAGCCTAACTTTGGGGATTTCCATACAAATTCCATACTACTTGTGTCATATAGATATAAAAATCTATTTTCCATGGATAAAACTGATCACCTAACACAGATAGTTACCTTAACCAACTGAATTTAGGATAAACTATGTGTAACAAATGATGCTGTGAAGTCTTTTTACTTGAGGACTATTATAGCTATCACTCCTATTTAAATCATGTACATAATGGGTTTTATTTGCTTAGCTATATGGAAGGGTACATTTCTCTCTGTCTTTATTATCTCTTAGTGGATTGCCTGTGATAGGAAAGACATTCTGGTTTAATGCTTATTGCATAAAAAAGAAAAATCTTTCTTATCGATATTTTTCAGGAATTTTCCTGAGTTGGGGGAAAATTTTGGTTTTGTCTATATTTCTGATGATGGGGGACTAGATGTCTGGAAACCATTGAATTAATTAGATCAGCTAATCATACACAAAACAGTCTGAAACGAGACCATGAATTAAATAAAGTCTCTCTTTAGTTCTCCATTATTTTGAAATAGTAGCTAAATGGACCCTCTTCTCTAAATTTAAGATCTTACTGTTGAATAATCATGGGTAATATGGGCTCTAAAATTCCATACGGCTATAATATATGAAAAGTCAGAACTGGTGTCTGCAGATATTTCTCTGAAAGAGCTAAGGACTCTCTGTCTTATTTGGAATGGATTAATAGAATCAAGTTATTAATACTTAAGGATTGTTCCTATGATTTGGATAAATTAATACATTTTCTGGGGTTTTTAGACAGGAATTATCCCAAGTAAATGAATAACTGGTTCTAAGGGATGAAAATCATTCTATGGTGGTCTGGGGGGGGGGACCTATTTAGATAGCTAGAAGAAAAGATGGAGAAAAATGAAAGAAGAAATTTAAGAGTTAAAGGCACATTCCTTTTTACAGAAATTTTCACCTTTCTCTGCAGTGCTCACTGCTTCCTCTACATCTCTTTATCTCTCCCTCTCTCACACTGACCCTAGGGAAGCATGGGGGTTGAGCTTTTACAAGAGTGTTCTCTTCAGTAGTAGTTTTCCCTACAGAGGACAATGCGGGCAGAGCTTCTTTAGCTGGTAATGATACATCTCCTTTTTGAGAACACAAGTTTGTGCACCTCATGGCCTAGCCCTCAATCCTCTTTAGACCTTAGTACAGATTCTACCTCTGAGAGTATCTTCTCATCCCTACACCATGTTGCTTGGAAAGGAATTATGACAAGGAAACTTACTTAGGGAACAACGGATAACTTGGATGGATGAACTTGCACCTATACAAAGGCAACAGGAAGGAGAGTTGCTACACTAGTCACTTGCGAAAGGGCAAACAAATAAAATGTTAAAATAATGACTGTTAAAATGAAAGCCCTCTTGATGAAAGTGAAAGAGGTGAGTGAAAATGTTGGCTTAAAACTCAACACTCAGAAAAATAAGATCGTGGCATCTGGGCCCACCACTTCATGGCAAATAGGTGAGAAAATAATGGAAACAGTGACAGATTTTATCTTTGGGCTCCAAAACCACTGCAGATGGTGATTGCAGCCATGAAATTAAAAGGTGCTTGCTCTTTGGAAGAAATATTATGACCAACCTAGACAGCATATTAAAAAAACAGAGACATTACTTTGCCAACAAAGGTCCATCTAGTCAAGGCTATGGCTTTTCCAGTAGTCAAGTATGGATGTGAGAGTTGGACTATAAAGAAAGCTGAGCACCAAAGAATTGATGCTTTTGAATTGTAGTGTTGGAGAAGACTCTTGAGAGTCCCTTGGACTGCAAGGAGATCCAACAAGTCCATCCTAAAGGAAAACAGTCCTGAATGTTCATTGGAAGGACTAATGTTGAAGCTGAAACTCCAGTACTTTGGCCACCTGATGTGAAGAACTGACTCTTTGGAAAAGACACTGATTCTGGGAAAGATTGAGGGCAGGAGGAGAAGGGGATTACAAAAGATGAGATGGCTGGGTGGCATCACTGACTCAATGGACATAAGCTTGGGTAAACTCTGAGAGTTGGTGATGAACAGGGAGGCATGGTGTGCTGCAGTCCATGGGGTTGCAAAGAGTTCAGACACAACTGAGTGACTAAACTGAACTGAAAATGAAGGGAAACCAACGTGCCACATAACTTAAAATTTCTCATGTCAGTATGAGGAAAACTCTCTCTTCCTATTTGAATTGCCAGCAAAGCCAATGCCATTGAGAAGCTACCCAGAACCACTGGCTGATTCAATGCCGTTCTCATGAGCTGTTCTCATTCAGTTCAAGGCTTCTTTGCCTGTACCACAAATATTTGCCCAAGTACACCATGTTTTAGTTTACAAAAGCACACCTGGGAATGTGCACTGACAACTGCGTTAGAATGCTGTGAAACTGTGAAACCCACAGACTTTGCTCCTTTGCCAAAGCAAGCACATTGGAATCTAAGAGATCACCACATTAAGGTATATATTAAAAGGGTATGGGAACGAAGGGAGCCAACCATCTGCCATTATCCCACAACTGTGACAGATATAAGGGCATTAGGGACACATAAGAAGGGGTTGCTAACAGCTTTCCCTGAAGGCCTTGCACTAGAAGCAAACTGGGAAAAATTATAGCATTGTAACCTCTTCAAAAATCTACTGATTTTGATTAAGAAAAATATCATTAACACCACCTAAAAAGAGTAGACAGGTAAAAAGAATTTAACCTTAGGGAGGTTTAAAGAAAAGCCTCAATGCTTTTCTAAGATATAGAAAAAAAATTTGCATTTTCACTTTTCTTTATAACTTCTTGCTACATGGAGAATAAATATTAATATATTCATTTATTACCCAGTCACAATTTCAACATTTTATAAGTGTGAAGTTGTAGACTAAGATTTTATATAATATGTGAACATAGATGTGATTACTTTTGAAAAGTAACCTTCAATCTAGAGTCTATTTTACAAAGCCAAAAAAGTATGCTACTTAAAAAAAGTTATTATTTCCTAAAAGCAAAAATAAACAAATGGGATCTAATTAAAATTAAAAGCTTCTGCACAACAAAGGAAACTATAAGCAAGGTGAAAAGACAGCCTTCTGAATAGGAGAAAATAATAGCAAATGAAGCAACTGACAAACAACTAATCTCAAAATATACAAGCAATTTATGCAGCTCAATTCCAGAAAAATAAACGACCTAATCAAAAAATGGGCCAAAGAACTAAATAGACATTTCTCCAAAGAAGACATATGGATGACTAACAAACACATGAAAAGATGCTCAACATCACTCATTATCAGAGAAATGCAAATCAAAACCGCAATGAGGTACCATTTCACACCAGTCAGAATGGCTGTGATCCAAAAGTCTACAAGCAATAAATGCTGGAGAGGGTGTGGAGAAAAGGGAACTTTCTGACAGTTGGTGGGAATGCAAAATAGTACAGCCACTATGGAGAACAGTGTGGAGATTGCTTAAAAAATTGCAAATAGAACTGCCTCATGACCCAGCAATCCCACTGCTGGGCATATACCCCGAGGAAACCAGAATTGAGAGACACGTGTACCCCAATATTCATTGTAGCACTGTTTATAATAGCCAGAACATGGAAACAACCTAGATGTCCATCAACAGATGAATGAATAAGAAAGCAGTGGTACATATACACAATGGAGTATTACTCAGCCATTAAAAAGAATACATTTGAATCAGTTCTAATGAGGTGGATGAAACTGGAGCCTATGATACAGAGTGAAGTAAGCCAGAAAGGAAAAGACCAATACAGTATACTACACATATATATGGAATTGAGAAAGATGGTAATGATGACCCTGTATGCGAGACAGCAAAAGAGACATAGATGTTTAGAATGGACTTTTGGACTCTGTGGGAGAGGGAGAGGGTGGGATGATTTGGGAGAATGGCATTGAAACATGTATACTATCATGTAAGAAATGAATTGCCAGTCTATGTTCCATATAGGATACAGGATGCTTGGGGCTGGTGCATGGGGATGATCCAGAGAGACGATATGGGGTGGGAGGTGAGAGGGGGGTTCAGGATGGGGAACTCATGTACATACATGGCTGATTCATGTCAATGTATGGCAAAACCAATACAGTATTGTAAAGCAAAATAAAGTAAAAATAAAAATTAAAAAAAATTAAAAAGTTATTTCCATAATATTGTATTTAATATTCAAATTATTCATTAATAAATCTATATAACACATGTTTCCCACTGAGAATAGTGCATGCATACTAAGTCGCTTCAGTTGTGTCCAACTCTTTGCAAACCTGTGGACTTTAGCCCACCAGGCTCCTATGTCCATGGAATTCTCTAAGAAGAATTTTGGAGTAGGTTGGCATTATCCTTCTCCAGAGGATATTCCTGACTCAGGGATCAAACCCATGTCTTTTAAGTCTCCTGCACTGGCAAGAAGTTTTTTTTTTTTTTTTTTTTTTTTTAACCATTCATGCCACCTGGGAAACAAGGTTTGGTATTTAAAAACAAACAGTCAATCTAACAACACAGCAGTGTCTACAATATATTTCTGACATATTTAAATATAAAATCATATAAATCAATGAAAATAAATCTAATACCTGGGGATTATAAAACCAAATAAGCTACATCCATGGTAAATTCTATTTTCATATTAGTATAAAATGACCTGTATTCAAACTTGCTGATTCTTACTCATCCTTGAGCTCATCACTGAAGCTCTCTACTTAATTTTTCAATTCTGGCATTGTACATACACTTCAGTTCTGTTATTTATATTTTTTTCCTTTTATATGGCTTCTATTTTGTCATTATACTTCTCATTTCTTTCATGCATTATTTTCCTCATTTAGTTTAGTTGTCTGTGTTGTCTTCCATCTCCTTGAGCTTTTTTAAGCCAAGTATTTTGAATTTTATTAGGTAACTCACAGATCTTCTCTGCTCTGGGGTCAGTTACCATAGTCTCATTAGTTTCTTTTGATGATATCATGTTTGCCTGATTGTTCATGATTGGTGTAGATTTGCATTGATGTCTGTGCATTTGAAGAACCAAGCATTTTCTCCAATCTTTAGAAACAGGTTTTGATATATATAATTTTATTGATGTATAGCTGATTTACAATGTTCTGTTAACTTCTGCTGTATAGCATAGTAACTCAGTTATATATATATATATATATATTTAGTTATACATTTATATATATGTACATAATATGTATATACATATATACATTTGTGTGTGTGTGTGTGTGTGTGTGTGTGTGTGTGTATCATTGAAAAAGCAAGAAAGTTCCAGGAAAACATCTATTTCTGCTTTATTGACTATGCCAAAACCTTTGACTGTGTGGATCACAATAAACTGTGGAAAATTCTGAAAGAGATGGGAATACCAGACCACCTGACCTGCCTCTTGAGAAATCTGTATGCAGGTCAGGAAGCAGCAGTTAGAAATGGACATGGAACAACAGACGGGTTCCCAAATAGGAAAAGGAGCACAATCAAGGCTGTATATTGTCACCCTGCTGATTTAACTTGTATGCAAAGTACATCATGAGAAACGCTGGGCTGAAAGAAACACAAGCTGGAATCAAGATTGCCAGAAGAAATATTGATAACCTCAGATATGCAGATGACACCACCCTTATGGCGGAAAGTGAGAAGAACTAAAAAGCCTCTTGATGAAAGTGAAAGAGGAGATTGACAAAGTTGGCTTAAAGCTCAACATTCAGAAAACAAAGATCATGGCATCTGGTCCCATCACTTGATGAGAAATAGATGAGGAAACAGTGGAAACAGTGTCAGACTTTATTTTTTTAGGGTTCAAAATCACTGCAGATGGTGATTGCAGCCATGCAATCAAAAGACGCTTACTCCTTGGAAGAAAAGTTATGACCAACCTAGATAGTGTATTCAAAAGCAGAGACATTACTTTGCCAACAAAGGTCCGTCTAGTCAAGGCTATGGTTTTTCTTGTGGTCATGTATGGATGTGAGAGTTGGACTGTGAAGAAGGCTGAGAGCCAAAGAATTGACGCTTTTGAACTGTGGTGTTGGAGGAGACTCTTGAGAGTCCCTTGGACTGCAAGGAGATACAACCAATCCATTCTGAAGGAGATCAGCCCTGGGATTTCTTTGGAAAGAATGATGCTGAAGCTGAAACTCCAGTACTTTGGCCACCTCATGCGAAGAGTTGATTCATTGGAAAAGACCCTGCTGCAGGGAGGGATTAGGGGCAGGAGGAGAAGGGGACGACAGAGGATGAGATGGCTGGATGGCATCACTGACTTGATGGACGTGAGTCTGAGTGAACTCTGGAAGCTGGTGATGGACAGGGAGGCTTGGTGTGCTGCGATTCATGGGGCTGCAAAGAGTTGGATACGACTGAGCGACTGAACTGAACATATATATATATATATGGGTTAGCCAAGAATGTCATTCAGGTTTTTCATAAGATCTTTAAAAAAATGAACTTTTGGTCAATATTGTTAATATTTTTTTCCATTATGGTTTTTCAGAGGTAATTGAACATATCCTGTGATGTGTAGTAGCACCTTGTTGTTTATCATTCCTATATATTATAGTTTGCATTTGCTAACCCAAGCTCCCAATTCTTCCCGCCCCCACATATCTTCCCACTTCGAAACACAACTCTGTTTTCTATATGCAAGTGTTTTTCAAACTGGTTTTGGAATGTAGAGACATTCTTCTATCAGTTTCCTAGGCTGAAGAGTTTGCCTCTGGGATCACAGTTAAATGAGCTGGAGCTGATCACAATCCTAGTGCTGGGTCTGCAGCATGGCCTGAAGTTGACAGCCATTTGCCTGGGTCTTGGGTAGGTGTGGATCATGCCTTGTTCAATGGCAGGTGGGGCTGACTGCAGGCCTGTCTTCAGAGGGCTGCTGCTGGGACAAGGGTATGCAGAATCTATAAAAAGTGAGACTGGTACTAGGTTTGTGGATAGCATGACTCCTGCTGGGTCCCTGGAAGGGCCCCCACTAGACCAGGCAGGTCCACTTCCAGAATTTGCTAGGAACAGGTGGAGCCAGGCCATAGGGCCACTTCAAGATGTGCTGTCTGACACATCAGTAGGTCTGCCTCCATTGACATTAACAGGTATGTCTCCAGGATCTTTGGGTGAATAGGATAGCTCCCAGATCATATCTGAGAGTTTTTGGAGCTGGGTCACAGGATGCTTCAGAGTCGATTGGTAGGGCTAAAATCAGTGAGCTTGTTACCTAAAGAGAGAGCAGGCATTACTTCTCTTGAGTCTCCTGGAAATGATGCTGATGACAGGTCAAACACAGCTATAACCAAATCCAGGGGGGGGCAGAAGTATTTATGGAGCTGTAGCCAGAACCATGGTCATCAACCCTGACACCCGGATGTGAACCTGCCTTCTCAAAACAACCCTCCTTGGTCTTGAGCTCCACCTGGATTTGGCAGCCTCCTATCTGGATATTGTCACTGTCACAAAGGCCCTTTAGTCTGTAGATGGCTGTCAAGTTATGGTTACTTGAAAGGGGATACAAGCAGGGGATCTCTTCTATTGCCATTTTGCTTGTGTCATTACCAAAATCCCTGTCTTTAATATTATGGACTCTCATGGTTCAATCAAAACTTCATTTTAGTTTGATTTATGAAACTAAATATTAGTTATGGCTAATAGATCAGATTTTTAAAGTACTATCTACACAAAAATCTTTTTTTTTTTCACGTGAAAAACTCCAGTTACTGGTTGAGGATTTAGGGGACATAAGTGGAACATTTACACAAGAAACATATATTTTATATGTATTCATATCAACTCCTCATTATTGGAGGATAGATGACTTTTAAAGCAATACCAGTTCTAATTTTTTCCACACTATATAGCTATCAAATATCTTCATAAAAATATAATCTATATGAACTGTATACTGTGATAGTGAAGATATTGAGTAGAAAGACTATAATGACTTCACTGATTTCAGTTATATTTCTCTCAAGATTTATAATCTGTATGAATTTAGGAAAATTTTTTAGAAATTATACCTTATACATTTTATGCCAAAGTATATTTTTGGTAAAATTATGAAACCTGAAATCATTTTTAAACAGTCAGAGATAACACTATATATTAAAAAAAAATTCAGATTTTAGAATGCTCGGTTGAATAATGGACATATATGCCATATGTATTACTGGCTTTTCTGCCTTCAAAAAGTCACACCTCAATTTTGAGCAATGTTTCTTACTCCATAAAGTAGAGTTGCCTTGCAGGAGTACTTGCAAATCAATTATACGATGTGTGCTATTGTCCAACACATTATCGTTAGTGCATACATTTTTAATTAATTTTGGTGGCAGAAATTTCTGTTTATTAAAGTTTATAATTTTAATGACCAAATTTTTAGTGGCTATGAATGCAAAATAAAAGTGCAATTACTCAGTTTTGTCCAACACTTTGCGACCCCATGGACTATACAGTCCATGGAATTCTTCAGGTCAGCATACTGAAGTGGGTAGCTGGCTAACAGAATTTTGCAAGAGAATGCACTGGTCATAGCAAATTCTCTCTTCCAAAAACATAAGAGAAGACTCTACACATGGACATCACCATGTAGTCAATACCGAAATCAGATTGATTATATTCTTTGCAGCCAAAGATGAAGACGCTCTATACAGTCAGAAAAAACAAGACTGGGGCCTGACTGTGGCTCAGATCGTGAACTCCTTATTGCCAAATTCAGACTTAAATTCAGGAAAGTAGGGAAAACCATTAGACCATTCAGATACGACCTAAATCAAATCCCTTATGATTATACAGTGGAAGTGAGAAATAGATTCAAGGGATTAGATATAATAGACAGAGTGCCTGAAAAATTAAGGATGGAGATTCGTGACATTGTACAGGAGTCAGGGATCAAGATCATCCCCAAGAAAAAGAAATGCAAAAAGGCAAATTGGTTGTCTGAGGAGGCCTTAGAAATAGCTGAGAAGAAAAGGAGAAGCTAAAGGCAAAGGAGAAGGAAAGATATACCCCTTTGAATGCAGAGTTCCAAAGAATAGCAAGGAAAGATAAGAAAGTCTTCCTCAGTGATAAGTGCAATGAAATAGAGGAAAGCAATAGAATGAGAAAGACTACAGATCTCTTCAAGAAAATTAGAGATACCAAGGGAACGTTTCATGCAAAGATGGGAACAATAAAGGACAGAAATGGTATGGACCTAACAAGAGCAGAAGATATAAATAAGAGATGGCAAGTATACACAGAACTATACAAAAAGGAACTTCATGACCCAGATACCCAAGACAGTGTGATCACTCATGTAGAGTCAGACATCCTGGAATGTGAAGTCAAGTGGGCATTAGGAAGCATCACCACGAACAAAGCTAGTTGAGGTGATGGATTTCCAGTTGAGCTATTTCAAATCTTAAAAGACAGTGCTGTGAAAGTGCTGCACTCAATATGCCATCAAATTTGAAAAATGCAGCAATGGCCACAGGACTGGAAAAGGTCAGTTTTCCTTCTAATCTCAAAGAAAGGCAATGCCAATGAATGCTCAAACTACCACACGGTTCCACTCTTCTCACATGCTAGTAAAGTAATGCTCAAAATTCTCCAAGTCAGGCTTCAATGGTACATGAACTGTGAACTTCCATATGTTCAAGCTGGCTGAACTGAGCCTTTCTTTTCTCCAGGGCATCATGTCAACCAACAGATTGAACCCAGGTCTTTCACGTTGCAGGTAGGCTGTTTACCAGCTGGGCCATAAAGGAAGCTAGCAATGGTTCAGTGTAAAAACAGTAAATTTAAGGTGCTTGTAAGTTCAGTTCAGTTCAGTCACTCACTCATGTCTGACTCTTTGTGACCCCATGGACTGCAGCACACCAGGCCTCCTTGTCCATCACCAACTCCCGGAGTTTACTTAAGCTCATGTCTATTGAGTTGGTGATGTCATCTATCTCATCCTCTCTCATCTCCTTCTCCTCCTGCCTTCAATCTTCACCAGCATCAGAGTCTTTTCAAATGAGTCAGTTCTTCACATCAGCTGGTCAAAGTATTACAGTTTCAGGTACAGCATCAGTCTTTCCAGTGAATGTTCATGACGCATTTCCTTTAGGATGGACTGGTTGGATCTCCTTGCTGTCCAAGGGACTCTCAAGAGTTTCCTCCAATGCCACAGTTCAAAACCATCAATTCTTTGGTGCTCAGCTTTCTTTGTAGTCCAAATCACTCATCCATGCATGATACTGCAAAAACCATAGCTTTGACTAGATGGACCTTTGTTGGCAAAGTAATGTTTCTGCTTTTTAATATGCTGTCTAGGTTGGTCATAACGTTTCTTCCAAGGAGGAAGCACTTTTTAACTTCATGGCAGCAATCACCATCTGCAGTGATTTTGGAACCCAAAAAGATAAAGTCTGTCATGGTTTCCATTGTTTTACCATCTATTTTCCATGAAGTGATGGGCCCAAATGCCATGATCTTAGTTTTCTGAATGTCAAGTTTTAAACCAACATTTTCACTCTCCTCTTTCCCTTTCATCAAGAGGCTCTTTAGTTCTTCTTCACTTTCTGCCATAAGGGTGGTGTCATCTGCATATCTGAAGCTATTGTTATTTCTCCCGGCAATCTTGATTCCAGCTTGTGGTTCATTCTGCCAAATGTTTCTCATGATGTACTCTGCATATAAATTAAAAAACCAGGGTGACAGTATACAGCCTTGACGTACTCCTTTCCCTATCAGGAACCACTCTCCTTTTTCATGTCCAGTTCTAACTGTTGCTTCCTGACCTGCATACAAATTTTTTCTGGAGGCAGGTAAGGTGGCCTGGTATTCCCATCTCTTGAATAATATTCCACAGTTTGTTATGAATCACACAGACAAAGGTTTGGCATAGTCAGTAAAGCAGAAATAGATGTTTTTCTGGAACTCTCTTGCTTTTTTGATGATCCAGTGCATGTTGCCAATTTGATCTCTGGTTCATTTGCCTTTTCTAAAT
This sequence comes from Redunca redunca, assembly GCA_006410935.1. Lineage (NCBI taxonomy): Eukaryota > Metazoa > Chordata > Mammalia > Artiodactyla > Bovidae > Redunca > Redunca redunca. Next base: position 83,306 of record SJYQ01009271.1, read on the forward strand.
CCAGCTTGAACATCTGAAATTTCGTGGTTCACATATTTTTGAAGCCTGGCTTGGAGAATTTAGACCATTACTTTGCTAGTGTGTGAGAAGAGTGCAATTGTGCGGTAGTTTGAGCATTCTTTGGTATTGTCTTTCTTTGGGATTGGAATGAAAACTGACCTTTTCCAGTCCTGTGGCCACTGATGCATTTTCCAAATTTACTGGCATATTGAGTGCAGCACTTTCACAGGGTCAGCTCTCAGGATTTGAAATAGCTCAGTGGGAATTACATTACCTCCACTAGCTTTGTTCATGCACTTTATGGTCATGTTTATGCTTCCTAAGGCCCACTTAACTTTGCATTCCAGGATCTGGTGCTAAGTGCGTGATCACATCGTCATGGTTATCTGGGTCATAAATATCTTTTTTTGTATAGTTCTGTATTCTTGCCACCTCTCTTTAATATCTTCTGCTTTTGTTTATTGAGCCCATCTTTGCATGAAATGTTCCCTTGGTATCTCTAGTTTTCTTGAAGAGATCTGTAGTCTTTCCCATTCTATTGCTTTCCTTGATTTCATTGCACTTATCACTGAGGAAGACTTTCTTATCTCTCCTTGCTAGTCTTTGGAACTCTGCATTCAAAGGGGTATATTTCCTTCTCCTTTGCCTTTAGCTTCTCCTCTCTTCTCAGCTATTTGTAAGGCCTCCGCAGACAACCATTTTGCCTTTTTGCATTTCTTTCCTTGGAGATAGTCCTGATCCCTGCCTCCTATACAATGTTGTGAACCTCTGTCCATAGTTATTCAGGCACTCTATCAGAATTAATCCCTTGAATCTATTTCCCACTTCCACTGTATAATCGTAAGGGATTTGATTTAGGTCATATCTGAATAGTCTATTTGTTTTCCCTACTTTCTTGACTTTAAGTCTGAATTTGGCAATAGGAGCTCACGGTCTGAACCACAGTCAGGCCCATTTATTTTTTAATTTTCTTGCTGACTGTATAGAACTTCTCCATCTTTGGCTGCAAAAAATATAATCAATCTGATTTCAGTATTGACAGTATGGTGATGTCCATGTGTAAAGTCTTCTCTTATATTGTTGGAATTGAGTGTTTGCTATGACCAATGTGTTCTCTTGGCAAAACTCTATCAGCTTTTTTGCTGCTTCAATTTGTACTCGAGCCAACATAGCAGTTACATTGCAACTATTTGACTATAGAACAAAAAATCAAGGATACATTCCAACACACTAATTTTTGAACAGATATTGTCTAAAATAAAATACACACAGATGGTATATAAAAGATAATTTTTGCACCATGCTTCTTATGTACTAACTTTGGAAATAATAAAAGTCTATGTACTGAGATATTCATTTTATGTTTCTATTATTAAATTCTGCCATTTCAGAGGTGGTTATAGTATTTTAGAGTTGATTTTCAATAGTCTAAAATATGAATTGATAGTCTAAGTCTCCTGTGTTC
>SJYQ01009271.1:84779-100696 GCA_006410935.1 Redunca redunca
AATTTCATTAATTAAAAATTAAAGCATATATTTTCTCAGGTTCTAGGTTGCCACAATCATTCCTATACATGCTAATATTTTTAGAATCAAGTTTTGGGTCACCTTTTCTTTTTTTAGGGCTTTTATAAATAATTTTAACTATTGTCCCAGGAATATAAATAATAGTTTGGAAACTCTTCATATCCTTAATCCTGAATTGCCATTGGAGCTCCAGATTCATATACAGTCTACATGACCTCTATACCTAAGTGTCTAACAAAAAATTCAAACCAAACTTCATCAAAACAGGACACTTGATTCCATCCTCTGTCCTGAATTTCCATCTTCTGTCCTTGAACTCCACCACTATTTTTCTCATTTAAGAATACAATATTGTAAAGTAATTAGCCTCCAATTAAAATGTCTATTTATATTTAAAAAAATAGAAAATATCTCAGCCATGTATCCAGTTGCTCAAATCAAAATATAGAAGATTTTCAAGGAGTATCTCAAGTATGGTCAAAAACTTGTTCAGAGAAATTGAGGTTATAGGGGACTTTATTAAAGATTCAAAATTTGAAGGACAAAGTGAAAATTTCTAGGTACTGTATAGATACAGAATATGAGAATAAAATATTGGAGGTGCAGACAGAGAAATAGGAAGAGTATGTGAGATAATAGGACTATATGAGATAAAAAAATTCTAGAAGTTCTGATTTCTTTTGATAAATAACATTAATGGACACAATTGTAGATGATTTACTAAACAGTCTGTGGTTATTTTCTTCCCTATATCCATTTTGGTTTGAATATAACCCTGGGATTCCACTACTATTAATAATAATCTACTTATCGACTGTTTTTCAGGCAGTTTTGTAACGTTATGGTTAAAGGCATTTTAAGAAAATGACAACATACATTGTTAAACCTAGGTCTCCACATGTGACCTAACAGGTTGCAACCATGTAGAGAGTCATATCAGCCCCAATTGCCCCAGGTGACACCCCAGACAAGTGAGAAAACCCAGGTAAGCTCAGCAAAGTTAACTTTTTGATGTTCTTCATATGACAACAGACATTTGAGGGGGTACATTTTTTTGAGACAAAATGATCTCCCAACTTAGTAAAGACCGATGTGGCGATTCCCATAACTGTGAGTTAAATAAATTGTTTTGTTTTAGCCATTAAGTCTTATAAACATTAGTTTTACAATTAATGACCAATAAATGTACCATGGATGTGGTCCTACAAATTCATGATGGACAGTGGTAATAAGATGTGAATGTCAGATGGTGAGAAAGGTGGATGTTTTGATCCTCCTTGGGGTGTGGACATTTCTGTGGATGTCTTGACTCCTAAAGATGAAAATGAAAGAGCCTATAAAGGAATCTTACTCTGATCCCTTCAGAGTTTACTCTTCATCCCTATTGGTGTAGATTAGGAGAATTTTTTTAAATTAATTTTTATTTTAACTTTAGTTTACTTTACAATACTGTATTGGTTTTGCCATACATTGACATGAATTCACCACGAGTGTACATGCGTTCCCAAACATGAATTCCCTCCCACCTCCCACCCCATATCATCTCTCTGAGTCTTCTCCATGCACCAGCCCCAAGCATCCTGCATCCTGCATCAGACATAGACTGGCGATTCGTTTCTTACATGATAGTATACATGTTTCAATGCCATTCTCCCATCTCGTCCCACCCTCTCCCTCTCCCCCAGAATCCAAAAGTCCACTCTACAGATCTGAGTCTCTTTTGTTGTCTCGCATACAGGGTCATCATCACCATCTTTCTAAATTCCATATATATGCGTTAGTATACTGTATTGGTGTTTTTCTTTCTGGCTTACTTCACTCTGTATAATCGGCTCCAGTTCCATCCATCTCCTTAGAACTGATTCAAATGTATTCTTTTTAATGGCTCAGTAATACCGGCCAGAGCAGCCTGAACGCACCCAATTTCTTGCGATCTCAGAAGATTAGGAGAATTTTAAGAAAACTTATTTTATGCAGATCTTAATACATTCAATGGAAAAATTAGGCCATTTTTATTTCTTTGGTGTTTAAAATAAACTCTCTTAAAGAAACGGTGCTGAAAATAAATGTACTTTGCTCACTAAAGCTGAAACTCCAATACTTTGGCCACCTGATGTGAAGAGCCAACTCACTGGGAAAGATTGAGGGCAAAAGAAGAAGGGGGGCACAGAGGATGAGATGGTTGGATGGCATCACTGACTCAATGGACATGGGTTTGAGCAGACTCTGGGAGATAGTGAAGGGCAGGGAAGCCTGGCTTGCTGCAGTCCATGGGGTTGCAAAGAGTCAGAAACAACTTAGCAAGTGAACAACAACAAATACCAGTTTTAATGTAGAAAAATGAAAATACTGACTAGCTCAATATGTTAAACTTTTTCTTCTCTTCATGGACTAAAGGAAGAATATACTACACAGTATCACTTAAAATATATTTGAGATTTGTAAATAGTTTTGATCAATGTATCAACACTTCTTGGACTTTTTTTTCCAATCTATAGCTCACACTTTCTCTCTTGTGTGGCTGAAAGTGAAGAAATTTGGTATAAAGAAGTCACACAAGAGAAGGAAGCCAAACCCCTGAGTCATCACCAGGAGGGGATCCAGAAGAGTCTTGTGACCTGGAAACTGGTATGAGATAAAAAATGTATTGTATTAAGGAAATGAAATAGTTGAGCAATTTATTATCACATCTAGTGAGTGTTATGCTGTTTAATATTGACTGTTTAATACAGTCAAAGCTATGGTTTTTCAGTAGAAATGTATGCATGTGAGAGTTGGATCATCAAAAAGGCTGAGCCCCAAAGAATTGATGCTTTTGAACTGTGCTGTTGGAGAAGACTCTTGAGAGTCCCTTCGACTGCAAGGAGATCCATCCTAAAGGAAATCAACCCTGAATATTCATTGAAAGGACTTATCCTGAAGCTCCAATACTTTGGCCACCTGATGTGAAGAGCCAACTCATTGGAAAAGACCCTGATGCTTGGAAAGATTGAAGGCAGGAGAAGAAGCGGGTGAGAGAGGATGAGATGGTTGGCTGGCATCACTGATTCAATGGACATGAGTTTAAGAAAGCTTCAGGATGGTGAAGGACAGGGAAGTCTGGCATGTTGCCATCCATGGGGTCGCAAAGAGTCTGACACAACTGAGCGACTGAACAATAACAACCCTATTTAATAAGGGCAGAATATTTTACATAACTCAAAATCTTTAAGTAGTACTGCTCTTATATATCACTAGTTATTTCATATCCAACGATAATTTCTTTTAAAAATGTCCAGATTTTATATTAAAATAATTAATTTCTTGAATTAAAAAAATAATATGNNNNATATGCTACATTAAAATAATATGCTACATGGACATAACTATGCTTATTTTATTTGCAGTTTACTTCATTCTACTGTCTTTTTAAAATATAAATTTATTTATTTTAATTGGAGGTTAATTACTTTACAATATTGTATTGGTTTTGCCATACATAACATGTATCTGCCACAGGTATACACGTGTTCCCCATCCTGAACCCCCATCTCTCCTCTCTCCCCGTACCATCCCTCTGGGTCCTCTCTGTGCACCAGCCCCAAGCATCCAGTATCATGCATTGAACGAGACAGCAAAAGAGACACAGATGTATAGAACATTCTACTGCCTTTTAAACATTTCTATTGACATACAGTTGCTTTACAATATTGTGTTAGTTAAGGCTTCCCTGGTGGCTCAGAGGTTAAAGCGTCTGCCCGCAATGGGGGAGACGTGGGTTAGATCCCTGGGTCGGGAAGATCCCTTGGAGAAGGAAATAGCAACCCATTCCAGTATTCTTGCCTGGAGAATCCCATGGACGGAGGATCCTGGCGGGCTATAGTCCACAGGGTCGCAAAGAGTCGGACACGACTAAGCTACTTCACTTTCACTTTCTTTCCACTGTACAGCAAAGTGAACTGGCCATACACATACCTATATTCCCTCTTTTTGGATTTCCTTCTTATTTAGGTCACCACAGAGCATTCAGTAGAATTCCCTGTGGTATACAGTAGGTTTTCATTTATTATCTATTTTATGCATAGTATAAATAGTATATCTATGTTAATCTCAGTCTGCCAATTCATCCCACCCTCCTTTCCCCCTTAGTGTCTATATGTTTGTTCTCTAAGATCATCTGTACCAAGCTTTTCAGATTCGACATATATGCATTAATATACTTTTCTGCCTTTTTCTCTGTATTATATAACACAGTGTACAGGAAATGCAATCTGCATTGTTAAGGATGGAAGCTCATGTCTTGCTTTACTAGATTCCTATTCTCATTGTGTATAGTTGCCTTTCCATGAAGTAAGTGTGCTGCAGTTATAATTGCAAACTGAGTCTACTTATAGCTATGGTTTATAACTGGCATGCTTTCTTCCTGACTTGGAAAGTTAAAATCTATTGGGTAGGGATTTTGTACAGTTTTTTACTGAAACTTACAAATCTGTCAGTGATACTGAAGAAACTACAAAGAATGACAACACAGGTTTAAGAATTTTTCTGAATGGCTTATACACTAGTGAAAATTTTCCTAGAGTTGTTAAGTACAGAAATACTAGACTGTCTGTGTTAAATAAAAATTAACTCTAGAACTGCTAAGCCTGAGTTCACCTCCTAGGCTGCCAGTTTTAAAGGAAGACCCTTCTGCTCTGGAACATGTGTTATTTGTTGTAGGAACCTGTCATAGGAGCCAGCTTATATCTGCCTCCTTCTTGCTTGCCCCTTCCCTGTGATGCCTCCCCAGTGATGCACCTATTAGTGATAGAATAAGAGGCAGCACCTAGGATGTGTTCTTGCCTAGAAGCTTCAATAAGAATTGAACCAGGTCTTTGATATCTAACTTTGTATTTAAAAACACATAGATAAAGGGCATGGTGTTCGGGGTGGAGAGAAGGTAGGAAGAATGGAGAGAGTAGCAGGGAAACATATACACTACCATATGCAAAATAGATAGCCAACAGTCTGCTATATGACTCAGAGAACTCAAACCAGAGCTCTATAACAGCCTACAGAGGTTGGATGGGGTGGGAGGTGGGAGAGAGGTCCAACAGGGAGGGGACATACATATACCTATGGCTGATTAATGTTGATATATGGCAGTAATCAACACAATATTATAAAGCAATTTTATTCAATTAAACTTATGTATATTATAGAAAATATAGACAGATAGATAAAGGAACAAATAGCACAACAGGGACATACTTAGACAAATTCTCAATATGGAATATTATCTAGGTAACGTATCTCTCTCTTTAAGAGTCAAAGACACAATAAAAGGAGACATGGTTTTTCTGGAGTAAAGTAGATTTGCATTTGATAACAACAACAGCAACAAAAATTAAATCTAAAAGTGAAAACTAAAGAAAGAAGAGAAAGAAGGAATTGGTGAAACTGAAACATGATACTCAGAAACTGCTCTTTGTCCATGATGACCTCTATTATGATAACTGGAGTTTGCATTCTCTAAGTATGAAGAAAGGATTTAACATCATGTTAAAACATTATTCTTGGTAGCTTTAACTATGTATATTAAAATCAAAGGCAAAAATCTCAATTTTTTCACATAATTTTGAAAAATATTTAAGCATGAAACAGTTTTAACTATGGTATTTGTAATGGATGCATCTATCTACCTAGCTACCTACACATTTTCTTATATATTAGGCTTTAAAATCTACTGATACCAGTTTGTACAGTATAAACAAAAAGACAGAATATGCATAGTTGAACAAATTTGTGAAAAATATGTCCTTTTAAAACTGTTTTCCCCTTTACAGATTGATATTGATCCTTGGCATGTCTTCATATATTCTCTGGGTCAAATTTCTTTTCCTGAAATGGATGTATAAATACGGACACAAATGCTCCTACCAAATACCCTTTAGCTTTACCATTTTCAGAGCCAGTGCTCTTGATTGCTTCAATGATCTTCAAGAGATTTGCTAGTGCCAACATGACACTCTTTTTACCAAAATACAACTATCCTGGAAAGGACATAGTTTTTGAAACTCTAACCTTTTCCATCAAATTCTTACTGTCCTCAGATCAGCTTCTCAGCTACTTGACAGAAGGATTCATGTGATATTAAGAAAACTATGACACGACAGAATACAATGTGTGAGTGTTGTTAGATGAGGAAGTCAGGCCTTGGTGAAAATACATAGGAAGGCTGCTAGCTCTGGTGGCTCCAAACACTGGCAAAGCAATAGAGTCAGAGTTTTGACAAAATGCTTCCATGAGCACATTATATAGAACATTTAACAAACATACATTTACAAAATAAAAGAGAAACAGAGGACCTTAGAAATAAATAAGAATGTATATGATTTCTCTAGGGTAGGAAGCATTATATATACTCACATTTTTATAGACTGTTTCACTAACTACAGCTAGATGATTCTGTGATATCAAGAGAAATATTCAGGAAGAGGGCCAGAGCTTATGAAAATACATCTATTCTCTTGCCATATGCTGGGTATTTATTAATAATATTATACACAACAGAAACCCTTTCTCCTTTGCTGCTTTTGCTTATTATTTCCATCTGTCAAATGGGGATTCTCTGGGGTCAGCTGGAGAAAATTACTTCAGAGAGAAGGTTGTTTATAAACTTCAAGTTATATGTTGTATACTCTGAAAGAAAGTTCCTTAATCACATTATAATTATGTTTTATTTATTGATTCTGAGCTGTTAAGGCATAATGCTCTTATAACAAATGTCTTAATTTAAATAGTAATTTATTGAAAACATGCAAATTAGTCATTTTTAAAAGATCTACTTTAGGATAAGGTTCTTTTAGTTGAATAACATGGTTATATTTAACTGTATATAGTAGACAGTGAAGAATATGCTCATGGCTTTGACTGTTAGAATAGCATTTTAAAACTTTTTTTGACTTCTAATTATGCTTTCCTTAGGGAAGGCTTCCCTGGTGGCTCAGAGGTTAAAGTGTCTGCCTGGAATGCGGGAAAACCGGGTTCGATCCCTGGCTCGGGAAGATCCCCTGGAGAAGGAAATGGCAACCCACTCCAGTACTCTTGCCTGGAGAATCCCATGGAAGGAGGAGCCTGGTAGGCTACAGTCCATAGGGTCGCAAAGAGTCGGACATGACTGAGCGACTTCACTTTCACTTTCTTTCACTTTAGTGAAGAATACAAACTTAAGGGAAACCTTGAAGAAACATTTGGTAATAAAAAATAGCTATCAGTTGTTGTCCGTTGCCACATCAATAACATGTCTTATTTTGCACATATTCTAGGATAAATTTAAGGAGAGTTTGTAACATTTCATCCCATTGTTAGTTTGATAGACCTGTCATAATTGTCTTACCACCTGCTCACTTGCTCTTTGTCAAAGGTCTCAGAAGTGAATTTATAATTCTTAAGTGTAATTAGCCTTTGGCTTTTGTTAGTCAAGTTAAAATTGATTTAAGGTAAAAGGTACTTATACATATATGTGTGAATATATTTGTATGTTTGTTTACATTTTGATATCCTTTTATTAGTGTCTTGAATCTTTTCTACCTCAGATAATCAAGATTTGATTTTTAAAACTCAAATAACAAAATGTATTATATACATCTCAATGGGAACAAAAGACACAAAAAAACACATTTATTTTGTTCAGGCTGTGATATGATTGTAAAAAGAATATTAGATGAAGATTTTATTTTATTTTCACTAAGATAATTTGGCATTGTGAGCTTTATAATATACATCTTATAATTTACAAATCCAGTTTGCATTCAGATTAGATCTTTGTGAAAAATAGTTTTTTTCTATGATGTATGTATCTTTATAATTACTATTTTTCCTTCTCATTATTTCATTTCACATATATCATTTTGCAAATGACATGATAGTACATTTAGAAAATCCCAACACCATGACTGAAGAATTAATAGCACTCACCAATGAAATTGGTAAAGAAGCAGGATACAAAGTTAATATATACAAATCTGTTCTATTTCTATACACTAATAATGAAAATAATGAAATTATAATATTCTTTACCATCATGCACAAAAATAAATTAAAAATAGATTAAAGAGCTAAGTGACTGGATATTATAAAAGTCTTACAGGAAAACAGGCTGAAAACTCTTCTGACATAAATCACAGCAATATCATTTTTGATCCATCTCCTAGAGTAAGGGAAATAAAAAACAAAGCTAAACAAATGGGAACTAATTAAACTCAAAAGATTATTCATCTAAAACGTGATGTGAAGGTCACTCAGTCATGTCCGACTCTTTGCAACTCTATTGACTATACAGTCCATGGAATTCTCCAAGCCAGAATACTGGAGTGGGTAGCCTTTCTCTTCTGCAGGGGATCTGCCCAACCCAGGGATCAAACCCAGGTCTCCCACACTGCAGGTGCGTTCTTTACCAGCTGAGCCACAAGGGAAGCCCTTTTCACCCTGAAAAAAATCATACATTAAATGAAAAGATAATTTTCAGAATGGGAGGAAATATTTGGAAACAATGTAACTGAAGGGATTAATCTACAAAATATACAAACAGCTCATGCAGCTCAATATGAAAACAAAAATACCCAATCAAAAAATAGGCAGAAATCTAAATAGACATTTCTACAATGATGACATACAGATGGCCAATGAGCACATGAAAAGATGTTCAGTATCATTAATTATTAGAAAAATGCAAATCAAAATTATAATGAGGCATCACCTCACATCAGTCAGAATGGCCATCATTAAAAAGTACAAGTAATAAATACTAGAGAGGATGTGGAGAAAGGGACTCCTATTACATTGTCAGTAGGAATGTAACTTGTTACCTCTACTTTGGAGAAAAGTATGTATATTGCTTAAAAAACTAAAGATAGAGCTACCATACAGGTAGCAATCCCATTCCTGGGCATATATCCAGAGAGAAAATATAGTTTGAAAGGATACATGCACCCAAATATATACTGCAGCACTATTTATAATAGCCAAGATAGGGAAGCAACCTAAATTTCCATAAACAGAGGAGTGGATAAAGAAGATGTCTCACCTATATATATGGAATAGAATATTCTTCAACCATAAAAAATAATGAAATAATATCATCTGCAGCAACATGGCTGGACCTAGACATTGTAACTGAGTGAAATGAATCAGAAAAAGGCAAATAATATATGATATTGCTTATATGAAAATCTTAAATGATACAAATGACCTTATTTACAAAACAGAAAAAAACTCACAGACTTAGAAAACAAACTTATGGTTACTAAAGGATAAAGGTCGGGTTTGAGGGAATAAATTGGGAGTTTGGGATTGATACATACTCACTAATATTTAAAATAGGTAACCAAAAAGGACTTACTGTATAGCACAGAGAACTCTGTTCGATATTATGTAATAACCTAAATGGGAAAATAATTTGAAAAAGAGTAGATTCATGTATATGTATAACTGAATCACTTTGCTGTACACCTGAAACTAGCACAATATTATTGATCAACTATACTCCAATATAAAGTAAAAATTTAAAAAAAGAACAAAAAAGAACGATAAAAAATCAATAGACTCAGATCTAGCCTAAGTAGAAAGAGAAGGACAAATTAATCCAGAGTGGGCAGAAGAAAATGAGTAATAATTGAAATTGAAAACAAAAACTCAACAGGAAAAAATCAACAAAACCAAAAAGCTGATTCTTTGGAAAGATTAATAAAATCAATAAGCCTCTAGCAAGGCTAACTATGAAAAAAAATTAAGAGAATGCAGTTAATATTAGAAATGAAAAAGCAAATATCTCTATAAATTCCATGGTCATTAAAAGATAACCTAAAAACATTATGAATTTTAGCTCACAAATTTGAAAATTTAGATGAATCAATTCCTTGAAAGACACAATCTGTCAACACTTGTTGAAGTAAAGAACAATCTGTATAGGCCAATATCTATTAAAGAAATTGAATCAATAACTAACTACTGATACAGTCTCAAGTCCAAATTAATTCATTGGTGAATTTTACCAGACATTTAAGAAACAGGTTGCATCATAAATTCTAGCCATCTCACAAATTCCAAATGCCTATTTCCTTCTCCTCAGATCCCTCTGCCTGGGCTTCTGCTCCTGTATCTCCATTAGAAAATTGACCCCAGGCAGGGAGAAGTAGGTTTCAGCTACTGTTCCCTTTTTCTCAAAGATGACTTGAGTGTGCACAACACCTGTAAACAGTTATTTCATATATTTCATCAAGTTCTATTTCCTTATACTACAGGAAAGGAAATCAAACAAACTACTATACTATGGTCCCTGGAGAAGAGAATGGCAACCCTTTCCAGTATTTTTGCATGGAGAATCCCATGGACAGAAGAATCTAGCAGGCTACAGTTCATGTGGTCTCAAAGAGTCGGACATGACTGAGAGACTAACACACACATACACACACACACTATACTGTGTTATGTCTGGGATCCCTTACCTTTATGCTCTCTAGGTTGATCATTTGTGTTATTTTGTTGTAATGTCCCTATTTCTGATCATCCTACACAATACCACACCTGCTTAGCTACTCCCAAACTCACTATTTTTCACATTGCTCATCTTAATATTTAAGAATGCACTCTATTGCAATCGTCAGTCCAGGTTCGAGGCATGATACAGGATGCTTAGGGCTGGTGCACTGGGATGACCCAGAGGGAGGGTATTGGGAGGGAGCTGGGACAGGGGTTCAGGATGGGGAACACATGTACACCCGTGGCAGATTCATGTTGATGTATAGCAAAACCAATACAATATTGTAAACTAATTAGCCTCCAACTATAATAAATAAATTTATATTAAAAAATAATGCACTCTAGGGTGGACATGAAAGGTATAGGGTATGGAACAGGACTGCCAGAGTCTGCGTGGCAGTTTCAGTATTTAATAGGTAATTTTGTTGTCATTCTTTGAGTCTTTGCTAACACTGTATACTTCAGTTTCATAATCTGCCAAATTAGAGATTATAATTATTGTACTTTTCATATTTCTATATGACAACTCCCAAAGAAGGGCAATGCCAAAGAATGTTCAGACCACCATACAATTGCATTCATTTCACATGCTAGCAAGGTAATGTTCAAAATTCTTCAAGCTAGGCTTTAGCAGCTTGAAGATATTCAAGCTGGATTTAGAAAAGGCAGAGGGATCAGAGATCAAATTGCCAACATTCATGGGATCATAAAGCAAAGGAATTCCAGTATAAGATCTACTTCTGCTTCATTACTATGCTAAAGCTTCTGACTGTGTGGATTACGACTGGGGGGAATTCTTCAAGAGATGGGCACAGCAGATCACTTTACCTGCCTCCTGAAAAACCTGTATGCAGGACAAAAAGCAACATTTGGAATGATATATAGAACAACTGGTTCAAAATTGGGAAAACAGTACATTAAGGCTGTATATTATCACACTGTTTATTTAACTTATATGCAAAGTACATCATGTGAAATGCCAGGCTGGATGAAACACAAGTTGGAATCAAGATTTCCAGGAAAAATATCAACAACCTCAGATATGCAGATGATACTAGTCTAATGATAGAAATCAAAAAGGATGATGAGGACGAAAAAAGGAGTAAGAAGCTGGCTTAAAACTGAAAATTTGAAAAACTAAAATCATCCGGTCACATTATTTCATGGCAAATAGAGAAAAAGTAGAAACAGTTTTACTTTCTTGGGCTCCAAAATCACTGCTGATGGCAACTGCAGCCATGAAATTAGAAGATACTTAACTCCTTGAAAGGAAAGCTATGACAAACCTACACAGCATACTAAAATGCAAAGAGATCACTTTGCCAAAAAGGTCCATATAGACAAGACTATGTTTTTTTCCAGTAGTCATGTACAGATTTGAGAGTTAGATCATCAGTTCAGTTCAGTCGCTCAGTTGTGTCAGACTCTTTGCGACCCCATGAATCGCAGCACACCAGCCAGGCCTCCCTGTCCATCACCAACTCCCAGAGCTCACTCAGACTCACGTCCATCGAGTCAGTGATGCCATCCAGCCATCTCGTCCTCTGTTGTCCCCTTCTCCTCCTGCCCACAGTCCCTCCCAGCATCAGAGTCTTCTCCAATGAGTCAACTCTTTGCATGAGGTGGCCAAAGTACTGGAGTTTCAGCTTTAGCATCATTCCTTCCAAAGAAATCCCAGGGTTGATCTCCTTCAGAAGGGACAGGTTGGATCTCCTTGCAGTCCAAGGGACTCTCAAGAGTCTTCTCCAACACCACAGTTCAAAAGCATCATTTCTTCGGCACTCAGCTTTCTTCACAGTCCAACTCTCACATCCATACATGACCACTGGAAAAACCATAGTCTTGACTAGACGGACCTTAGCCGGCAAAGTAATGTCTCTGCTTTTGAATATGCTATCTAGGTTGGTCACAACTTTTCTTCCAAGGAGTAAGAATCTGTTAATTTCATGGCTGCAGTCACCATCTGCAGTGATTTTGGAGCCCCCCCGAAAATAAAGTCTGACACTGTTTCCACTGTTTCTCCATCTATTTCCCATGAAGTGATGGGGCCAGATGTTAGTTTATGATAGTTAGATCATATGATCTAGATAAAGTTAGTTACATCTAACTTTATGATAGTTTGATCATAAAGAAGGCTAATTGCCAAAGAATTGATGTTTTCCAAGTGCAGCGCTGGCCAAGACTCTTGAGAATCCTTTGGACTGCAAGGAGATCAAACCAGTCACTCCTAAAGGAAATCAACCCTGAATATTCATTGGAAGTACTGATGCCGAGGCTGAAGCTCCAGTACTTTGGCCACCTAATGCAAAGAGTTGGGTTGACTCACTGGAAAAGACCCTGATACTGGGAAAGATTGAGGGCAGGAGAAGGGGGTGATAGAGGAATAGATGACTGAATAGCATCACTGACTCAATGAACATTAGTCTGAGCAAACTCTGGGAGATAGTGAAGGACAGGAATGCCTGGTGTGCTGCAGTCCTTGGGTGCCAAAGAGACTTGACTTAGTGACTAAAAAAACAAGTATGACAACTGGGGATGTATCTATTAAGCATGCTATAACCAGAATCTAATAATATAGTGTTTTGAACACAATAGGAAATAATAAATGTTTCTACGTGAACTCATGAGTGTGTTTGAACAAATTCATCATTATATTCACTTAAGAGAAGATAAGTGTATATATTAATCACAGTGGAGTTACCAAACTAATGTCTCCTTGGACATAAGAATCCATGTCAATTACATCAGAAATCAGTTGCCTTGCTTTTTTTCCTTAATACTTTTGAGATGTATTCATGTTGTTGTATCAGTAGTTTGTTTTTTTACTGAGCACTATTCAATTTTATGGATATAAACCAAGCTATCTGTTGAACATTTGAGTAGTTTCTACTTTTTGGTTATTGTACACAGAACTGCTTNAGATCTGCTTTTTGTGGATTTGTTTTTATTTATCCCAGAAATGAAATTGTTTATCTGAAATGAAATTGCTGTATCTGTTTTCCAAAGTGGTATTAACTTTTAACACTTCTATCAGAAATAAGAGTCTTTTACTTGTTTTCCATCATTGCTAATCTTTGGTGGTCCCATAATTTTGTTAGTCTAGGTATTTTAGCATATTTTTCAAATGGTATTAATGTACATATCCTTGAGCACTAAAACTTGGGGATGTTTTCATGGGATCTGTGGCTGTTGATGCATATTCTTTGGTGACTATTCAAATATAACATGTATGTCTATTCAAAAAGGAGAGATGACAAAATCAAGGATGCAGAGAGAGCAAAGAGGAGATATCACCATTAAAAAAAAAAAACTGTCTGAAAAGCTGTGGAAAATTATTTCTGCAGCTTCTCCCCTTTCCCTGCTATTTTAATACTTTGTTCTATTATTTTTAGCAATAGCGTTTTTCTTCTTTACAATGTTTATAACTAAATAAGTGGTGCCTAAAAGGTGTCTTTTACAAGTAAGGCTAATGCAGGCTGCTGCTGCTGCTGCTGCTAAGTCACTTCAGTCATATCCGACTCTGTGCGACCCCATAGACGGCAGCCCACCAAGCTCCCCCGTCCCTGGGATTCTCCAGGAAAGAACACTGGAGTTGCCATTTTCTTCTCCAGTGCATGAAAGTGAAAAGTCAAAGTGAAGTCGCTCAGTCGTGTCTGTCGCTCAGTCGTGTCCGACCCTCAGCGACCCCATGGATTGCAGCCTACCAGGCTCCTCCATCCATGGAATTTTCCAGGCAAGAGTACTGGAGTGGGGGTGCCATTGATTGAGTAGTTCCTTTAATGTTTATTTTAAAATAAGATAGTTATTGTAGCCATGAAATTAAAAGACGCTTACTCCTTGGAATGAAAGTTATGAGCAACCTAGATAGCATATTCAAAAGCAGAGACATTACTTTGCCAATAACGGTCCATCTAGTCAAGGCTATGGTTTTTCCAGTAGTCATGTATGGATGTGAGAGTTGGACTGTGAAGAAAGCTGAGTGCCAAAGAATTGATGCTTTTGAACTGTGGTGTTGAAGACTCTTGAGAGTCCCTTGGACTGCAAGGAGATCCAACCTGTCCATTCTAAAGGAGATCAACCCTGGGATTTCTTTGGAAGGAATGATGCTAAAGCTGAAACTCTAGTACTTTGGCCACCTCAAGCAAAGAGTTGACTCTTTGGAGAAGACTCTGATGCTGGGAGGGATTGGGGGCAGGAGGAGAAGGGGATGACAGAGGATGAGATGGCTGGATGGCATCACTGACTCGATGGATGTGGGTTTGGGTGAACTCCAGGAGTTGGTGATGGACAGGGAGGCTTGGCGTGCTACACTTTATGGGGTCACAAAGAGTCGGACACGACTGAGCATCTGAACTGAACTGAACTGAAATATAATAAAGTTGATAATGAAATTATATAGCTGAAAAAAATAATGCACTGTTGCTGGATTGTCCTAGGATTTAGTTATGTTTAAAGAATAAAATAAGAAAAGAAAAATTTAAGATTTATACTACATTTATGGTTGCAAATCAAAACTATGATGAGGTACCACCTTATGATGATCAGAATGGCCATCATTAAAATGTCTGCAAATAACTGCTAGAGAGATGTGGAGAAAAGGGAAACTTCCCACACATGGTAGGAATGTAAGGTGGTGCAGCCACTGTGGAAACCAAAAATAGAATTCCATATGATACAGTAATCCTGCTTAGTACATATCCAGACAAAACTAAAATTCAAAAAGATACATGCACCCCTATGTTCATAACAATATTATTCACAATAACCAAGATGTAGAAATAAGTGTTCATTGACAAATGATTGGATAAAGATGATGTAGTACCTATATGCAATGGAATACTACTCAGCCATAAGAAAGAACAAAATAACGCCATTTGCTGCAACATGGATACAAGTAAATATTATCATAATAAGTAATGTAATTCAGAAAGAGAAAGACAAATACCACATATCACTTATATTTGGAATGTAAAATATAGCACGAATCTGTCTACAAAATAGAAACAGACTTTTGGACATAGAGAGCAGATTTGTAGTTGCCAAGGTGAGAAGGAGATGAGGGAAAGTTGGATTGAGAGTTTAAGATTAGCAGATGCAAGCTATTATATATAGGATGAATAACCAACAAGGTTCTACAGT
Organism: Redunca redunca; assembly: GCA_006410935.1. Taxonomy (NCBI): domain Eukaryota; kingdom Metazoa; phylum Chordata; class Mammalia; order Artiodactyla; family Bovidae; genus Redunca; species Redunca redunca. Next base: position 100,440 of record SJYQ01009271.1, read on the forward strand.
ATAGCATAGGGAACTACATTCAGTATTCTATGATAAATCATAATGGAAAAGAATATATATGTATAATTGGATCTCTTTATAAAGCAGAAATTAATACAACATTGTAACTCTGTTATACTTCACTAACAAAAAATTAAAAAATTTTAAACTACAGTTAAAATAATCCATTGACACTGAAGGATTAAAAATTTAAATAGTTACAAACTATATCATTCAAAAGAATTCCAGATATTTGTGTTTTTGTGCTGTCTTTTATA
>SJYQ01009271.1:104786-124674 GCA_006410935.1 Redunca redunca
CAGCAAATGTAAAGCTTGATTCTTTGAAAATATAGGCATAATTAATAAAACCCTAATTAGTCTAACTTAAAAGAAAATTACAAAAGTTGACAATATCAAGAATGAAAGGTAAGAGAGGTTATTGCCATAGACTTTATAGATATTAAAAGGATATTAAGAGAATAATAAGAAAATAACAATAACTTAGTTGATATGGATACATACAAAAAAATAAAATGGAGATGGTGAAAAGCAAGCAGATGTGCTTATCATCAGGTAAATACCTGGCACATTAGTAAAACTTTATATTCAGTTCAGCTTAGTTCAGTCGCACAGTCAGGTCCGACTCTTTGCAACCCAATGGACTGCAGCACATCAGGCCTCCCTGTCCATCACCAGCTTCTGGAGTTTACTCAAACTCATGTCCATTGAGTCAGTGATGCCATCCAACCATCTCATCCTCTGTCGTCCCCTTCTCCTCCTGCCCGCAATCTTTCCTAACATCAGGGTCTTTTCCAGTGAGTCAGTTCTTTGCATCAGGTGGCCAAAATATTGGAGTTTCTGCTTCAAACATCAGTCCTTCCAATGAACATTTAGGACTGATTTCCTTTAGGATGGACTGGTTGGATCTCCTTGCCATCCAAGGGACTCTGAAGAGTCTTCTCCAACACCACCGTTCAAAAGCATCAATTCTTTGGCACTCAGCTTTCTTTATAGTCCAACTCTCATATCCATACATGATTACTGGAAAAACCATAGCTTTGACTAGAGGGACCTTTGTTGGCAAAGTAATGTCTCTGCTTTTTATATTAGATTAACTTTTATATTAGATTAAGGCAAAAGCAAATAATAAAAGACCAGGGAAAAGTGCATGACCAAAGAGAATGTCAGATATTTCATATGCTAAAACAAAGACATATTTCATGTAATATAACAAGAAATCTCATTAATCCTAATTACATGCATGCACCTGGCAAGAACTTAAAATTCTGTGAAAGCAAAACTAAGAAGAAACAGGAAAAAATATATATGTATGTTATATTTTATTTAATATAAATAAAAGAAGAAACAGGAAAAAATATACAGTTACTGAAATCAAGGTGATTTCAGGCACTCTGTCTCAATAGATGGTATGTAAGATATGAACCACACTATTAATCAAATTGCTCCACAAAGGACTTCAGAATGTTCATTAAAGTATACATAGAACATATTGTTGTCATTGTTGTTTAGTCACTAAGTCATGTTTGATTCTTTGTGATCCATCGATTGTAGCCCCTTAGGCTCCTCTGTCTGTGGGATTTCCTAGGCAAGAATACTGGAGAGGATTGTCATTTCCTTCTCCGGGGAATCTTCCTAACCCAGGGATCGAACCCACATTTCCTGCATTGGCACGCATATCCTTTACCTCTGAGCCACCAGGGAAACCCACAGAACATGTTACTGATTATAAAAACAAGCCTCAGTTAAATTAAAAAGAAAAAAAATACAATGTACATATCTCTGGGTAAGATTAAAGTTAAATTGGAAATTAACAACCAAGACATAAATCATCCCAAATATTTAGAAATTTAAGAATACATTGTGAAAATGGATGGTTACAATAAAAATGATAATTAGCAATTTTTGAATGAGATGACAGCATGAATTCAACAAAAATAACACACGTGGTAACCCCCTGAAGTACTGCTATATGTATGTGCTAAATTATTCAGTTGTGTCTGACTGTTTGTGACCCCACAGACTGTAGCCCACCAGGCCCCTCTGTCCTTGGGATTCTCCAGGTAAGAATACTGGAGTGTGCTGCCATTTCCTACTCCAGGGGATCTTCCCAACTCAGGGATCAAACTCAAGTCTCCTGGGTCTTACTCCCAGTGGGTTGTTTACTGTTGTTGTATGTGATTTTGCCATCAGAAGTGAAAGATCCAGCTTGATAAGATAGAAAATAAAATTATAAACAAAGCAGGTAAAAAAAAAAGAAATCTGAAAGATAAAAGAGAAAGAAAAAACTAACAATAGCATGGAAGACAGTATTTTAACAACATCAAGACTTCCGTACCTTGTGTACATGTCCTGCAATGAACTAATAGATTCAAGAAAGAAAAAACTAACAATAGCATGGAAGACAGTATTTTAACAACATCAAGACTTCCGTACCTTGTGTACATGTCCTGCAATGAACTAATAGATTCAAGAAAAATGATAAAAATAAAAACCTGAATTCATTTTATATCCAGATTATTTTGATTTTTACTTAGGTAAAACAAATAAACAATCCACATGGCTCTATTTGTATTATCCTCATCCTGTACTATCAAACAATTAGGATGTATATAATGCATAAACTGCCAACTTTAAACATCTTGTTGGAATATTTGAAGATTTCATCTCATCAAGTAACCAAGGGAACTTATGTGACTTCATTTAATTGTTTCATTTCATTTCAGCTCAGTGGAGAAACCATTAAGGAAAGCCAGATTTTATATAATTAAAATTATTATTTATTTTAAAATTTCTGGTGTAAGCTAGATGTGGAAGTTTAAGCAAACTGAAAAATAATTTTTTCTTTTCTTCTGAAACAGCAAGTAATATACATTATCCTGATAGTTATATGAAAAGAGAGAATAAAGTAATATTTTCTGGCTTAATGTAGAAAAGCTTAACAAAAATGATAAGTGAATTTAGATTAACTGTATAGCATGGTTATGCATCACATAAGTTTTGAATATAATAGAAAATAAAGAAATATGTAATTCTTGAGAAACCTATATGCAGGTCAGGAAGCAACAGTTAGAACTGGACATGGAACAGCAGACTGGTTCCAAATAGGAGAAGGAGTACATCAAGGCTGTATATTGTCACCCTGCTTATGTAATTTATATGCAGAGTACATCATGAGAAACGCTGGGCTGGAAGAAGCACAAGCTGGAATCAAGATTGCCAGGAGATATATCAATAACCTTAGATATGCAGATGACACCACCCTTATGGCAGAAAGTGAAGAGGAACTAGAGTCCTTGATGGAAAGAAGAGAGCGAAAAAGTTGGCTTAAAGCTCAACATTCAGAAAACGAAGATCATGGCATCCAGTCCCATCAATTCATGGGAAATAGATGGGGAAACAGGGGAAACAGTGTCAGACTTTATTTTTCTGGGCTCCAAGATCACTGCAAATGGTGATTGCAGCCATGAAATTAAAAGACGCTTACTCCCTGGAAGAAAAGTTATGACCAACCTAGATAGCATATTCAAAAGCAGAGACATTACTTTGCCAACAAAGGTCCATCTAGTCAAGGCTATGGTTTTTCCAGTGGTCATGTATGGATGTGAGAGTTGGACTGTGAAGAAAGCTGAGTGCTGAAGAATTGATGCTTTTGAACTGTGGTGTTGGAGAAGACTCTTGAGAGTCCCATGGACTGCAAGAAGATCCAACCAGTCCATTCTAAAGGAAATCAACCCTGGATGTTCTTTGGAAGGAATGATGCTAAAGGTGAAACTCCAGTACTTTGGTCACTTCATGCATAGAGTTGGCTCATTGGAAAAGACTCTGATGCTGGGAGGGATTGGGGGCAGGAGGAAAAGGGGATGATAGAGAATGAGATGGCTGGATGGCATCACGGACTTGATAGAAGTGAGTTTGAGTGAACTCCGGGAGATGGTGATGGACAGGGAGGCCTGGCGTGCTGCTATTCATGGGGTTGCAAAGAATTGGACATGAATGAGCGACTGAACTGAACTGAATTCAATTAATAATGGTTTGAGTAAAAGTATTATATTTTTAATTGTTTTTGAAATAATAATGGTCAAAATATATGTTTTGAAATCCAATTAACTTTAATAAAGAGATTTGGGGAGAGGTATTTCAGAACTTTCAAATTTTTAAATTTTTTTAAAATAATCACATTTACTACTTTGGCAATAGAGACATTTCCTTATAAAGGGATCTAGATAGGAAAGAGTAGGAAATGGCACTCATTTATGACTCTACTTTTTCTGAATGTATACCAAGATTTATCAATACTTTGAGATGTTCTAGTATATCTGATTGTCCCCACCATACTATTTCATCACATACATTTTAAGTTTCTTTTTGTTGTCCTCATAAGCAAAGCTTCTTTCTTTGAAGGAAAGTATACAGTGGAATTATAGAGCTATTATTCTTGAGGAAGTAAATAGTAATCAAGGGAGAAAGAATCAAAAAAATGCTTTGATTTAGTAATTTTTCCTGAGAGAACCCGGGTAAAGAATAAAAAATAAAAATCAGGAGAAATAAGAAAATTGTTTCAAGAGTCAGATGTTTCTCATATGTGGCATTGATATATTTACTGCCTACACTAATATAAGAAAAATTATGCCTATTTATTATCTATATAAATCAAGCTTTAGTGGATTCTATAAGAATCCATGTATTAAGGTAGTAATTCAAGCTACAATGAAATGATATTTATTTCATCATCTTTATGTAAACAATAATTCTATGGAATAGACATTTCTCCAAAGATGTACATATGGCCAAGAGGCTTGTGAAAAGATGTTCAATATCATTAATTATTAGATAAATGAAAATCAAAACTATAATGAGTTATTACCTCACAGAAGTCAGAAGGTCCATCATCAAAAAATCTACAAGCAATAAGTGCTACACTCTGTAGAGAGAAGTGAAGAAGGTGTAGAGAGAAGGGAAATCTCTTACACTGTTGATGGGAATATAATTTGGTACATCCACTATGGAGAACAGTATGAAGTTTTCTTTAAAAAAACCAAAAATAGTCCTACCATATGATCCAGCAGTCCCACTACTGGGCATATACCCTGAGAAAACAATAATTCAAAATGACCCAGGGACCGCAATAGTCACTGAAGCACTATTTACAATAGCCAGGACATAAAAAAAAGCTAAGTGTCCCATGACAGATAAATGGATAAGGAAGATGTTGTATATATACAATGGAATATTATTTAAGCATAAAAAGAATAAAATTAGGTCATTTATAGAAATGTGGATGGACCTAGTGTCTGTCATACAGAATGAAATGTCAGAAAAACTAGTATGTTAACACATTTGTAGAATCTAGAAAAAGGGGAGAGATGAATGTATTTCTAGGGTAGAAACAGAGATGCAGACACAAAGAATGGACGTGTGGGCCCAAGGAGGGAAGGAGAGGATGGGAGGAAATTGGAGAGCAGCACTGATATATACATACATTACCATGTGAAAAATAGGTAGTGGGAACCTGCTATATAGTATAGAAAGCTCAGCTCTGTGGTCTGTGATGACCTAGATGTGTGGGAGAGTAGGGTGAAAGGGAGGTTGAAGAGGGAGAGGATACATGTGTCTTTATAGTTGATTCACTTCACTGTACAGTAGAATGTAACACAGCATTGTAAAGCAGTTATACTCCAATAAACAGTTTAAAAGGTTCTATAGGTATCACTTTCACTTTCATCAAGAGGCTTTTTAGTTCCTCTTCACTTTCTGCCATAAGGGTGGTGTCATCTGCATATCTGAGGTTATTGATATTTCTCCCAGCAATCTTGATTCCAGCTTGTGCTTCTTTCAGCCCAGCGTTTCCTATGATGTACTCTGCATATAAGTTACATAAGCAGGGTGACAATATACAGCCTTGACGTACTCCTTTTCCTATTTGGAACCAGTTTGTTGTTCCATGTCCAGTTCTAACTGTCACATCCTGATCTGCATATAGGTCAGGTAGTCTGGTATTCCCAAATCTTTCAGAATTTTCCACAGTTTATTGTGATCCACACAGTCAAAGGATTTGGCATAGTCAAGAAAGCAGAATAGATGTTTTTCTGGAACTCTCTTGCTTTTTCCATGATCCAGCGGATGTTGGCAATTTGATCTCTGGTTCCTCTGCCTTTTCTAAATCCAGCTTGAACATCTGGAAGTTCATGGTTCACGTATTGCTGAAGCCTGGCTTGGAGAATTTTGAGCATTACTTTACTAGCATGTGAGATGAGTGCAATTGTGCGGTAGTTTGAGCATTCTTTGGCATTGCCTTTCTTTAGGATTGGAATGAAAACTGACTTGTTCCAGTCCTGTGGCCACTGCTGAGTTCTCCAAATTTGCTGGTATATTGAGTGCAGCACTTTCACAGCATCATCTTCCAGGATTTGAAATAGTTCCACTGGAATTCCATCAGCTCCACTAGCTTTGTTTGTAGCGATGCTTTCTAAGGCCCACTTGATTCACATCCCAGGATGTCTGGCTCTAGATGAGTGATCACACCATCGTGATTATCCAGGTCATGAAGATCTTTTTTTGTACAGTTCTTCTGTGTATTCTTGCCACCTCTTCTTATATATTTTCTGCTTCTGTTAGGTCCATATCATTTCTGTCCTTTATTGAGCCCATCTTTGCATGAAATGTTCCCTTGGTATCTGTAATTTTCTTGAAGAGATCTCTAGTCTTTCCCATTCTGTTGTTTTCCTCTATTTCTTTGCATTGATCGCTGAAGAAGGCTTTCTTATCTCTTCCTGCTATTCTTTGGAACTCTGCATTCATATGCTTATATCTTTCCTTTTCTCCTTTGCTTTTTGTTTGTTTTCTTTTCACAGCTATTTTTAAGGCCTCCTCAGATAGCCATTTGGCTTTTTTTACATTTCTTTTTCTTGGAGATGGTCTTGATCCCTGTCTCCTGTACAATGTCAGAAACCTCCATCCATAGTTCATCAGGCACTCTATCTATCAGATCTACTCCCTTGAATCTATTTCTCACTCCCACTGTATAATCATAAGGGACCCTTATGGCAGAAAGTGAAGAGGGACTAAAAAGCCTCTTGATGAAAGTGAAAGTGGAGAGTGAAAAAAATGGCTTAAAGCTCAACATTCAGAAAATGAAGATCATGGCATCCAGTCCCACCACTTCATGAGAAATAGATAGGGGAACAATGGAAACAGTGTCAGACTTTATTTTTGGGGTGTCCAAAATCACTGCAGAGGGTGACTGCAGCCATGAAATTAAAAGACACTTACTCCTCAGAAGGAGGGTTATGACCAACCTAGATAGCATATTCAAAAGCAGAGACATTACTTTGCCAACAAAGGTCCATCTAGTCAAGGCTATGATTTTTCCAGTGGTCACATATGGATGGGAGATTTTGACTGTGAAGAAAGCTGAGCACCTAAGAATTGATGCTTTTGAAATGTGGTGTTGGAGAAGACTCTTGAGAGTCCCCTGGACTGCCAGGAAATCCAACCAGTCCCTTCTGAAGGAGATCAGCCCTGGGATTTCTTTGGAAGGAATGATGCTAAAGTACTGGAGGTGGCCAGTACCTTGGCCACCTCATGCGAAGAGTTGATTTGTTGGAAATGACTCTGATGCTGGAAGGGATTGGGGGCAGAAGGAGAAGGGGACAACAGAAGATGAGATGGCTGGATGGCATCACTGATACAATGGACGTGAGTTTGAATAAACTCCGGGAGTTGGTGATAGACAGGGAGGCCTGGCATGCTGCAATTCATGGGGTCGCAAAGAGTCAGACACAACTGAGCGACTGAACGAAACTGAACTGATAGGTGTCACTTTAGATATTGTCTGCAGATAATATGCAGACAGAGCACATTAATAATTCATTCAACTCTAGAATCATTTTTATTTAAATCCCTAGATGAAGGAAATGGAATCAAGGAGGGCAGAACGGCAATGAGGGGCACTGCCCTTAACTGGATAATTCTCCAAAGTCACCATCGACCAGAACACAATGGAATAAAGAAAGTATAATAAAACTGGTCAGATTAATAAACCGTTAGCAATGCTTTAAGTTTTTTCAATATAAATGTAAATATACTAGTTGCTTTGAGCTAGTAAAATCGTTTGAGTAAACAAAATGCCGCAGTAATCAGAAAAAAAAAAAAAAAAAGAGGAAAAGTACAAATCTTTGTGGAACTCTCATAGGTTTTAAGGTTTGGCTATAGAATTAGTTAATGTGGATGTTAAAATCTGTTATTTTATGGCCTTGTATCTATACTTTTTTCAGATTTAATACTTAGTAGTCTTCTAAAACATGTTCATACCTTGCTGAATCCATTTGAAGATTCCTTGTTTATTTTGTTTGAATTAAGAATATTTCTGTATTTTATAGGTATAATAAAATGAATATTTCTGCATTTTACAGGTACAAAAAAGGAACACGAAGGAGGATGACAGACAGGAAAAATGCAGATTGCTAGGAGAACTTTGGCCAGTAATGCAGGCCTTTCCCAAGACCATGGTAGTGTGGAGTGGATACTACAAGTAAAGTGCCAGAACATGCGACAGAAATGATTTAAAGTAGATTTTCTAGTGAGCAGTCTAAGTCCTTCCCGGAGCCAAAATAATGCTGTGTAACCATGTTTTTTTTTTTTTTTTTTTTGCTGAATATATAACTGACATTTTCGACAAGCTACAGCTAGAAACAAGCATCTTCAATGTATTTGTTCTATATTTATATAATTAATGGTCAAACTACAAGACTCAGAAGACAACTTATCAGTCCACTTTGCCACAAAAGCATTCATTTGAAAGCAATTTTGCTTTTTTTTAAAACAAAAATGACAAATCTCTCTCGTCAACGAATGACAGCAACAAAAGTGGAAGGTTTACCCAGATCTGATCTAAGGTGTGTGTGTGTTATTTTGTGATACCAAAGTTTGCTGAACTGTGCACTTGAATATATCTCTGAATGAAGTTCTTCTTAACCTTTCTGACTAAGTGGCTATGCAAGTGTCCCAAAGAAATTACAAATACATTGACTTGTAACCTCTAATATATGAATAACGGAGGAATTGTATGAGTTTTCATTCTGTAGGTAAAATCCATATTTTTATTAATACAATTTCCTGTAGCATAGGAAATAATTTGAGAATAGTTATAATTATGATATACTTGTAAATAATGGCTAACTTAAGGAGTTTGTCTGAACTGTTATACTGTTCCTATTTTACTTTGATCTAATAAAATATCAATTAGTATAAACATAATGTACTCCAGTCTTATTCTATTCATATAGTAAATAGTATCATTTATATGTCAGACTTTGAGCCTCATGTTTTGTTCATCAAATTGATTTATCATTTATTAATTTATCTGAAGTTGGAGATTACTGTTATAATGATTCAGAAAATTTAAATGCAAGAGGAAGCCCTGATTACTGTCTGCAGAGGTAGATGGTTTTAAGCATTCTTTTCCTAATTCTGTCACCTTCTGCATGTTAGTATCTCCAAACTTTAGTTTCCTCATTAATAAAATAGAATTAATGAAATACATATCTGAGGGAATTAAAATAATGTGTATAAAATTATAGCATATTTCCTTGCACTTAGGACTCAATGCATTTAGCTCATTAAATTTAGCTATTATCTGAGATTTAGACTCAAACTTTATACTAGTTATAAAGATACTTCTAATAAAAATTTTTGTCAATTTGCCTTCATAAAATAGAGATCATAATAAATCTTTTTATAATCCCATTTTCATATATTTGTCTATAGACTCATTCATTGAAAACCTATTTATTTAGTATCTAACATCCTACACTGGCATTCAATACCTTCCATTTCTTGTCTGACTTTAACGTAAATACTTTAGCATTTTACCTATACGGAGTATAAGTCCTGGTCATGCTGATATCTACTTACCTGCATAGAAAATACTGGTACTTTTCATTGAGAATAAAATTTACATTTGTAAATGTGTCTCTATCTTTTAGAATTTGATATGTTCCTAAACTGTGCAAAGTGGAGGACCAACCCCTGGGTCTAATTAAATCTATCAAATTAAATAACCTGCCAGAATATTAGGCAGATTTTCTTGCCTAATAATATTTGGAGAAGGCAATGGCAATTATTACTACTTCCAATAATATCTTTTGTTCACATTGAAGAAAGAACAGTTTAAATATTCCTATTTAAAAATTAACAATTACTTAAGCTTGTATTAATGGTGAGAAAGTAATATCATTCCTAAAAGATCTAGTCAAAAGAGTAAGGCATCTGGGACACTCTAGCCTATGCCCACTTCAGCTCCAGCCAACCCACCAAGGTAGCCCTAGCACAGGATGGCCTGAGACCCCATGGCCCACATCCACTTGAACTCCAGCTGTCCTGCCCTGGAGTCTCCAACATAGCATGCCAGGGGCCTCTTCCCAGTAAATGCTCATTCCAGCCACAGCTGTCCTATCAGGTGGCAGCATATTTACAATAGCCCAGATAGGGAAGCAACCAGTGTACCTGTTGATAAGAATGCATAGGAATGATGGGATTTCACCTGAAACTATCACAACATGGTTAATTGGCTATACAGTATAAAGTGTTTTTTTTAAAAGAATAATGTGACACACAATGTAATATTACTCAGCCATAAAATTAAATCTTTCTATGTGCATCAACATTGGTGGACCCAGAGAGTATTATGCCAAGTAAAATAAGTTAGACAGCAAGAAACAAGTACCTTTTGATTTCACTTGTATGTAAAGTCTAAAGAAGAAAACAAACATCAAAATAGAATCAGACTCAGACACACACTGGTGATTGCAAGAGTAGGGACTGAGGAGATTAAGAGGTACAAACTACCAGTTATAAAATAAGTCATGGGGATGTAAAGCAACAGTGTAGGGAACATGGTCAATAACACCGTGATAGCTTTGTACAGTGATAAGTGATAACTAGATTTATCATGGTGATCAATTTATAGATTATATAAATATCAAATCATTTGGAAATGTGTACAATTATACTGCAATAAAAAACAGCAAGGCAAATTTGTTAAGTTAGGTGTTATTAAATTAGGTATCATTAATGGAAAACACCTATAAATATTTAAAAATTTTATTTAGTCACATGGGAAATATATATATGTATTTATATATATAATGCCAACTCACAAAGTTCAGCCATTATTCACAAAATATAGATTGAAATTCACCAATCTATTTGCAATTTTAAAAGAATATTAGAGGGTGTGTAATTAGTTGATGCAGCAAAAGAGATAACTAGGTGGCAAGAATATACAGAAGAACTATACAAAAAAGGTCTTAAGGGCCTGGAGAACCATGATGGTGTGGTCACTCACCTAGAGCCAGACAACCTGGACTGTGAAGTCAACTGAGGATTAGGAAGCATTACTACGAACAAAGCTAGTAGAGGTGATGGAATTCCAGCTGAGCTATTTAAAACCCTAAAAGCTGATGCTATTAAAGGGCTGCACTCAATATGTCCTAAAATTGAAAATCTCAGCAGTGGCCACACAACTGGAAAAGGTCAGTTTTCATTCCAGTCCCAAAGAATGGCAGTGCAAAAGAATATTCAGACTACTGAAAATTGTGTTCATTTCACTTGCTAATAAGATTATGCTCAAAATCTTTCAAGTTAGGCTTCAATAGTATGCAAACTGAGAACTTCCAGGTGTACAAACTGGATTTAGAAAAGGCAAAGGAACTGGAGATCAAATTGCCAGCATTCGTTGGATTATGGAGAAAGCAAGGGAATTCCAGAAAGATCTACTTCTGTTTCATTGTCTATGCTAAAGCCTTTGACTGGGTAGGTCACAAAAAACTGTGGGAAATTCTTAGAGATGGGAATACCAGAGTACTTATCTGTCTCCTGAAAAACATATATGCAGGTCAAGACAACAGCTAGAACTGGACATGGAACAAAGGACTGGTTCCAAATTGGGAACGGAGAATGACAAGGCTGTATGTTGTCACTCTATTTACTTAACTTGTATGCAGAATACATTATGTAAAATGCCAGGCTGGATGAATCACAAGCTGGAATCAAAATTTCTGGAAGAAATATCAACAACCTCAGATATGCAAATGATACCACTCTAATATTAGTAAGAGAATAGAAACTAAAGAGCCTCTTGGTAGAGGTGAAAGAGTAGAGTGAAAAAACTGGTTTAAAACTCAACATTGAAAAAGATAAGATCTAGGCATCCAATCTCATTCAGTTCAGTTCAGTTCAATTGCTCAGTCATGTCCAACGCTCTGCAACCCGTTGAATAGCAGCACGCCAGGCGTCCCTGTCCATCACCAACTCCCGGAGTTCACTCAGACTCACCTCCATCGAGTCAGTGATTCCATCCAGCCATCTCATCCTCTGTCATCCCCTTCTCCTCCTGCCCCCAGTCCCTCCCAGCATGAGAGTCTTTCCCAGTGAGTCAACACTTCACATGAGGTGGCCAAAGTACTGGAGTTTCAGCTTTAGCATCATACCTTCCAAAGAAATCCCAGGGCTGGTCTCCTTCAGAATGGACTGGTTGGATCTCCTTGCAGTCCAAGGGACTCTCAAGAGTCTTCTCCAACATCACAGTTCAAAAGCATCAATTCTTTGGTGCTCAGCTTTCTTCATAGTCCAACTCTCACATCCATACGTGACCACTGGAAAAATCATAGCCTTGACTAGATGGACCTTTGTTGGCAAAGTAATGTCTCTGCTTTTCAACATGGTATCTAGGTTAGTTTTTTTCCAAGGAATAAGCGTCTTTTAATTTCATGGGTGCAATCACCATCTGCAGTGATTTTGGAGCCTCCCAAAATAAAGACTGACACTATTTCCCCATCTATTTGCCATGAAGTGATGGGACCAGATGCCATGATCTTCATTTTCTGGATGTTGAGCTTTAAGTCAATTTTTTCACTCTCTTCTTTCACTTTCATCAAGAGGCTTTTAGTTCTCTTCACTTTCTGCCGTAAGAGTGGTGTTATCTGCATATCTGAGATTATTGATATTTCTCCCTGCAATCTTGATTCCAGCTTGTACTTCTTCCAGCCCAGCGTTTCTCATGATGTACTCTGCATATAAGTTAAATAAGCAGGGTGACAATATACAGCCTTGATGTACTCCTTTTCCTATTTGGAACCAGTCTGTTGTTCCATGTCCAGTTCTAACTGTTGCTTCCTGACCTGCATATGGGTTTCCTAAGAGGCAGGTCAGGTGGTCTGGTATTCCCATCTCTCTCAGAATTTTCCACAGTTTATTGTGATCCACACAGTCAAAGGATTTGTCATAGTCAATAAAGCAGAAATAGATGTTTTTCTGGAACTCTCTTGCTTTTTCCATGATCCAGCGGATGTTGGCAATTTGATCTCTGGTTCCTCTGCCTTTTCTAAAACCAGCTTGAACATCTGGAATTTCACAGTTCGTGTATTGCTGTAGCCTGGCTTGCAGAATATCAAGCGTTACTTTACTATTTCGTGAGATGAAGTGCAGTTGTGCGGTAGCTTGAGCATTCTTTGGCATTGGTTTTCTTTGGGATTGGAATGAAAACTGGCCTGTTCCAGTCCTGTGGCCACTGCTGAGTTTTCCAAATTTGCTGGCATATTGAGTGCAGCACTTTCACAGCATCATCTTTCAGGATGTGAAATAGCTCAACTGGAATTCCATCAGCTCCACTAGCTTCGTTCATAGTGATGCTTTCTAAGGCCCACTTGACTTCACATCCCAGGATGTCTGGCTCTAGGTGAGTGATCTCACTATCAGGATTATCTTGCTCGTGAAGATCTTCTTTTGTACTGTTCTTCTGTGTGTTCTTGACACTTTGTCTTAATATTTTCTGCTTCTGTTAGGTCCATAACATTTCTATCCTTTATCGAGCCCATCTTTGCATGAAATGTTCCCTTGGTATCTCTAATTTTCTTGAGAGATCTCTAGTCTTTCCCATTCTGTTGTTTTCCTCTTTTTCTTTGCATTGATTGCTGAGGAAGGCTTTCTTATCTCTTCTTGCTATTCTGTGGAACTCTGCATTCAGATGCTTATATCCTTCCTTTTCTCCTTTGTTTTTCACTTCTCTTCTTTTCACAGCTATTTGTAAGGCCTCTCCAGACTGCCATTTTGCTTTTTTGCATTTCTTATCCATGGGGATGGTCTTGATCCCTGACCATAATCACAGAAAACTAGTCAATCTAATCCCACTAGGACCACAGCCTTGTCTAACTCAATGAAACTAAGCCATGCGCATGGGGCAATCCAAGACTTCTGGGTCATAGTGAAGAGGTGACAGAATGTGGTCCACTGGAGAAGGGAATGGCAAACCACTTCAGTATTCTTTCCTTGAGAGCCCCATGAACAGTTTGAAAAGGCAAAATAATAGGGTACTGAAAGAGGAACTCCCCAGGTCAGTAAGTACCCAATACGCTGCTGGAGATCAGTGGAGAAATAACTCCAGAAAGAATGAAGGGATGGAGCCAAAGCCAAAACAATACCCAGCTGTGGATGTGACTGGTGATAGAAGCAAGGTCCAATGCTGTAAAGAGCAATATTGCATAGGAATCTGGAATGTCAGGTCCATGAATCAAGGCAAATTGGAAGTGGTCAAACAGGAGATGGCAAGAGTGAATGTCGACAATCTAGGAATCAGCGAACTAAAATGGACTGGAATGGGTGAATTTAACTCAGATGACCATTATATCTACTACTGAGGGCAGGAATCCCTCAGAAGAAATGGAGTAGCCATCGTGGTCAACAAAAGAGTCCAAAATGCAGTATTGGATGCAATCTCAAAAACGACAGAATGATCTCTATTCGTTTCCAAGGCAAACCATTCAATATCACAGTAATTCAAGTCTATGCCCCAACCAGTAACGCTGAAGAAGGTGAAGCTGAATGGTTCTGTGAAGACTTACAAGACATTTTAGAACTAACACCCAAAAAAAGATGTCCTTTTCATCATAGGGACTGGAATGCAAAAGTAGGAAGTCAAGAAACACCTGGAGTAACAGGCAAACTTGGCCTTGGCATATGGAATGAAGCAGGGCAAAGACTAATAGATTTTTGCCAAGAAAATGCACTGGTCATAGCAAATGCCCTCTTCCAACAACACAAGAGAAGACTCTACACATGAACATCACCAGATGGTCAACACTGAAATCAGATTGATTATATTCTTTGCAGCCAAAGATGGAGAAGCTCTATACAGTCAACAAAAACAAGACCAGGGACTGACTGTGGCCCAGTCTCATTACTTCATGGAAAATAGAAGTGGGAAAGTAGAATCAGTGATAGATTGTATTTTCTTGGGCTCCAATATCAATGTGGATGGGGAGTATAGCCATGAAATTAAAAAAAAAAAAAGTTTGCTTCTTGGAAGAAAAGCTATGACAAACCTAGACCGCATATTTAAAAGCAGAGATATCACTTTACTGACAAAGCTCATATAGTCAAAACGGTTTTTTCTACTAGTCATGTATGGATGTGAGAGTTGAACCATAAATAAGGCTGAGCCCTGAACAATTTGTTTTAAATTATGGTATTGGAGAAGACTCTTGATAATATCTTGGACTGCAAGGGGATCAGACGAGTGAAGCCTAAAGAAAATCAACCCTGAATATTCATTGGAAAGACTTATGTTGAAGATGAAGCTCCAATAATTTGGCTACCTGATGTGAAGAGCCAAGTCATTGGAAAAGAGTGATGTTGGGAAAGATTGAAGGCAAAAAGAGAAGAGGGTGGCAGAGGATGAGATGGTTAGATAATATCATTAAATCAATGGACATGAAGTTGAGTAAATTCTGGGGAGATAGTGAAGGACTAGAAATCCTGGCATGCTGCAGTCCATGGGGTTGCAAAGAGTTGGACATGACTTAGCTACTGAACAACAAAATTTAGTAGGAGCCATGTGTCAAATAACTGTGATCTGTTCTAATATATATATATATATATATAATCTTTTGCTGAGCATTCTCCAATTCTCATATATTTTGATTTGGCCAGAATTAGACCACTTTCTATCTTTATACCCAAGAAAGAATGAGAGCTAAGTATATTTAATTAGGTATATTTATAAGTTATTGTTAAGGAAAACAGATATTAATTAAGGAACTATTAATATCTATTGTAGGAATAAACAAGTGGAACCTGTATTTTTTAGAAGATTATAAATGTCAGATTGCAGGATAAAGGAAAACAAAAAACTTTAGATAAGACAAAGGTAAATCAGCTAACCTAAGCAGTGATTTCAGAAGTAACAGTGGAAAGAAAAAAATAGATACATGAATAACTTATTTATTGGGCTTTGTAGAGATTGTCCTTTTAAAAAGTGAAAGATTTGTGGCAGTCCTGTATAAAACAAGTCTATCAGCACTAGTTTTCCAATATGTGTCCACTGTGTATGTCTGTGTCACATTTTGATAATTCTTGAAATATTACTGCAGTATATAAATAAATTATTCTTCATTGTTTCCATTACCATTAACAATTTTTGATCAATAGTGAGAATTGACTATTTTATAATATATACATTAAGCATTTGCTTTTCCCTGTTGTAAAATTAGTTTTCTTTATCTAATGGATCTTAGTGTTTTGTTATCAGTTGTATGATTGGCTTTACATTTTTGGTAAGATCTCTTGCACATACACTAATTTCCTTGTATAGATTGATGCAAAATCTTTGTCTTGTTCTTGGGAATTTTCACCTATTCCAAATGGAAATAGAAATATTTGTGAGATCCTTTATATAATTATTTGTGGTCCACTTCAGAGCCACAACTTGGGGCATCACAAATGTATGTGGTAGCCTCTCAACTCTCATGCAGCATTTGAGATATCATGTATGATCTCAACTAATTTTTTTCAAAGATATTCCTAATTAATCACACCCCTAGTCACACTAGTCAGTCCTAAAGGAAATCAGTGCTGAATATTCATTGGAAGGACTGATGCTGAAGCTCTAACATTTTGGCCACCTGATGCGAAGATCTGACTGACTGGAAAGGACTCTGATGCTGGCAAAGACTGAGGACAGGAAGAGACAGGGGTGACAGAGGATTAGATGGTTGGACAGCATCACCTACTCAATGCACATGAGGTTTTGAGTCAACTCCTGGAGCTAATGAAAGACAGGGAAGCATAGAGCACTGCAGTCCATGGAGCTGCAAACAGCTGAACAAAATACAGTGACTAAACAACAACTCTTCAATTCTTTGAAGGCTGAGAAAGGTGAGGAAGCTTCAGGAGACAAATTTGATGTTGTTTAAAGAAAGAAATCATCTCTATAACATAAGGCATGAGGTGAAGCAGCAAATGTTGATGTAGAATCTGTAGTAAGTTATCCAAAATATTCTATTTAATATAATTAAAGAAAGCAGCTGGACTAAATGTATTTTGGATGTAGATGAAATAGCCTTCTATTGGAAGAAGATGTCATCTAGTACTTTTAAAGCTAAAAGGGGGGAGTCGATGCCTGGCTTCAAAGGACAGGCTGATTCACTTGTTAGGTGTAAATCCAGCTGGTGACTTTAAAGTTGAAGCCAATTCTTATTTACCATTCTGAACATCCTAGGGCTCTTAAAAACTTATGCTAAATCAATTCTTCCTGTGCTCTATAAAGCAGACAACAAAACCTGGATGGTAACACATCTGTTTACAGCATGATTTAATGAATACTTAAATCCCACTGTTGAGACCTACTGCTCAGAAAAAAAAGATAATAAATATTCATTTCAAAATACTACTGCTCATTGACAATATACCTGATCACCCATAATTTCTGACGGAAATGTCCAAGGATATTAATGTTTTCTTGCCTGCTGACACAGTAGCCCTTCTGTAGTCCATGGATCAAGGACTAATTTCAACTTTCAAGTCTTATTACTTAAGAGATAGGACAATATTTGGGCTTCTTCAGTGGGTCAGTTGGTAAAGAATCTGCCTGCAATACAAGAGACACGGGAGATGCAGACCGATTCCTTGGATCAGGAAGATCTGAAGTAGGAGGAAATGGCAACACATTCCATATTCTTGCCTGGAAGTTCCCATGATCAGAGGAGCCTGGCAAGCTACAGTATGTGTGGTCACAAAGAGTTGGATATGACTGAGTGACTAAGCACACCATTGCACACAAGGATATATAGCTCCCAGAGAGTAATTCCTTTGATAGATCTGAGAAAGTCCATTGAAAAACCTCCTGGAAAGGATTCACATTTCTAGCTGTCAGTAAGAGCATTTATACTTCAGGAGACGAGGTCATAATACTAACATTAGTAGGAGTTTTGAGGAAGTTGATTCCAACCCTCATATTTGAGGAGTTCAAGACTTCCATGAAGGAAGTAACTACAGCTGTGGTGGAAATAGAAAGATAAATAGAATCAGAAGTGGAGCATAAAGATGTAACAGAATTACTGCAACTGCATGATAAAACTTGCAGGAATAAATAATCTTATAGATGAGCAAACAAAGTGGTTTTTTGAGCTGGAAAATACGTCTGGCAAAGATACTCTGAAGATTATTGAAATGACAAAAAAGAATTTAGAACATGACATAAATTTAGTTTTTGAGTAGTGGCAGGGTTTCAGTTAGTTCAGTTCAGTCACTCAGTCATGTCTGACACTTTGCAACCCCATGAATTGCAGCACGCCAGGCATCCCTGTCCATAACCAACTCCCGGAGTTTACTGACTCACGTCCATCGAGTCAGTGATGACATCCAGCCATCTCATCCTCTGTCGTCCACTTCTTCTCCTGCCCCCAATCCCTCCCAGCATCAAAGTATTTTCCAATGAGTCAACTCTTCTCATGAGGTGGACAAAGTACTGGAGTTTCAGCTTCAGCATCATTATTTCCAAAGAAATCCCAGGGTTGATTTCCTTCAGAATGGACTGGTTGGACCTCCTTGCAGTCCAAGGGACCCTCAAGAGTCTTCTTCAACACCACATTTCAAAAGCATCAATTCTTCGGCAGTCAGCCTTCGTCACAGTCCAACTCTCACATCCATACATGACTATTGGAAAAACCATAGCCTTGACTAGACGGACCTTAGCTGGCAAAGTAATGTCTCTGCTTTGAATATGCTTATCTAAGCTGGTCATAACTTTTTTTCCAAGGAGTAAGCGTCTTTTAATTTCATGGCTGCAGCCACCATCTGCAGTGATTTTGGAGCCCCCCCAAAATAAAATCTGACACTGTTTCCACTGTTTCCCCATCTATTTCCCATGAAGTGATGGGACCAGATGCCATGATCTTCGTTTTCTGAATGTTGAGCTTTAAGCCAACTTTTTCACTCTCCTCTTTCACTTTCATCAAGAGGCTTTTTAGTTCTTCACTTTCTGCCATAAGCTTGGTGTCATCTGCATATCTGAGGTTATTGATATTTCTCCTGGCAGTCTTGATCCCAGCTTGTGTTTCTTCCAGTCCAGCATTTCTCATGATGTACTCTGCATATAAGTTAAATAAGCAGGGTGACAATATATAGCCTTGATGTACTCCTTTGCCTATTTGGAACCAGTCTGTTGTTCCATGTCCAGTTCTCACTGCTGCTTCCTGGCCTGCATACAGATTTCTCAAGAGGCAGGTTAGGTGGTCTGATATTCCCATCTCTCTCAGAATTTTCCACAGTTGATTGTGATCCACACAGTCAAAGGCTTTGGCATAGTCAAGAAAGCAGAAATAGATGTTTATGTGGAACTCTCTTGCTCTTTCCATGATCCAGCAGATGTTCGCAATTTGATCTCTGGTCCCTCTGCCTTTTCGAAAACCAGCTTGAATATCTGGAATTTCATGGTTCAAGTATTGCTAAAGCCTGGCTTGGAGAATTTTGAGCATTACTTTACTAGCATGTGAGATGAGTGCAATTGTGCAGTCGTTTGAGCATTCTTTGGCATTGCCTTTCTTTGGGATTGGAATGAAAACTGACCTTTTCCAGTCCTGTGGCCACTGCTGAGTTCTCCAAATTTGCTGGCATATTGAGTGCAGCACTTTCACAGCTTCATCTTTCAGGATTTGAAAGAGCTCACCTGGAATTCCATCACCTCCACTAGCTTTGTTTGTAGTGATGCTTTCTAAGGCCCACTTGACTTCACATTCCAAGATGTCTGGCTCTAGATTAATGATCACATCATCATGATTATCTGGGTCGTGAAGATCTTTTTTGTACAGTTCTTCTGTGTATTCTTGCCACCTCTTCTTAATATCTTCTGCTT
>SJYQ01009271.1:126772-180741 GCA_006410935.1 Redunca redunca
CACTACAAACAAAGCTAGTGGAGGTGATGGAATTCCAGGTGAGCTCTTTCAAATCCTGAAAGATGAAGCTGTGAAAGTGCTGCACTCAATATGCCAGCAAGTTTGGAGAACTCAGCAGTGGCCACAGGACTAGAAAAGGTCAGTTTTCATTCCAATCCCAAAGAAAGGCAATGCCAAAGAATGCTCAAACGACCACACAATTGCACTCATCTCACATGCTAGTAAAATAATGCTCAAAATTCTCCAAGCCAGACTTCAGCAATACGTGAACCGTGAACTCCCTGATGTTCAAGCTGGTTTTAGAAAAGGCAAAGGGACCAGAGATCAATTTTCCAACATCACTGGATTATGGAAAAAGCAAGAGAGTTCCACATAAACATCTATTTCTGCTTTGACTATGTCAAAGCCTTTGACTGTGTGGATCACAATCAACTGTGGAAAATTCTGAGAGAGATGGGAATATCAGACCACCTAACCTGCCTCTTGAGAAATCTGTATGCAGGTCAGGAAGCATCAGTTAGAAGTGGACATGGAACAACAGACTGGTTCCAAATAGGAAAAGGAGTGCCTCAAGGCTGTATATTGTCACCCTGCTTATTTAACTTATATGCAGAGTACATCATGAGAAATGCTGGACTGGAAGAAACACAAGCTGGAATCAAGATTGCTGGGAGAAATATCAATAACCTCAGATATGCAGATGACACCACCCTTATGGCAGAAATTGAAGAGGAGCTAAAAAGCCTCTTGATGAAAGTGAAAGAGGAGAGTGAAAAAGTTGGCTTAAAGCTCAACATTCAGAAAACTAAGTTCATGGCATCCGGTCCCATCACTTCATGGGAAATAGATGGGGAAAGAGTAGAAACAGTATCAGCCTTTATTTTTTGGGGCTCCAAAATCACTGCAGATGGTGACTGCAGCCATGAAATTAAAAGACGCTTACTCCTTGGATGAAAATTTATGAGCAACCTAAATAGTATATTCAAAAGCAGAGACATTACTTTGCTGACAAAGGTCTGTCTAGTCAAGGCTATGGTTTTTCCTGTGGTCATTTATGGATGTGAGATTTGGACTCTGAAGAAGGCTGAGTGCCGAAGAATTGATGCGTTTGAACTGTGCTGTTGGAGAAGACTCTTGAGAGTCCCTTGGACTGCAAGGAGATCCAACCAGTCCATTCTGAAGGAGATCAACTCTGGGATTTCTTTGGAAGAAATGATGCTGAAGTTGAAGTTTCAGTAGTTTGGACACTTCATGCAAAGAGTTGACTCATTGGAAAAGACTCTGATGCTGGGAGAGATTGGCGGCAGGAGGAGAAGGTGACGACAGAGGATGAGATGGCTGGATGGCATCACGGACTCGATGGACGTGGGTCTGAGTGAACTCCGGGAGATGGTGATGGACAGGGAGGCCTGGCATGCTGCGATTCATGGGGTCGCAAACAGTCGGACACGACTGAGCGACTGAACTGAACTGAACTGAATGCATTTAGGAAAGATTTAACAATGGCTACTGTCTATAGTAAACTAGTTGAGTAATTAACAACTTAACACTTAGAAAAAAATGATGCTGTTATTTTTTGAGGCTCAATTTTTTTATATGTTTGTAGTAATACTTTGGTAGCGATTTTATTTAGAATGATTTGAATGAACCGATTTGTATTTAATTTCTTATTTTCTAGCTAACTTTTAAATATGAATGTCAATGTCTTTTCTAATTGTCAAATTACCTCTGTTCTTGGGTTGTAAATGTCTACATCTGCTGCCTTCATTACCTCTCCACTCTTAATCCACCCCAAACTCCTTGAGGTGGTTTGTATACACAGTGGTTTAATTTCTCTTCCCTCTTGCCCTGCCCATACACATTGATATAATTAAATGTTAAGACAATAGATTGGTGATCTGAGAGGTGGTGATAATATAAAAAATTTTTAAATGCATATTGTTAATACATATTCAAAAAAACTTAGGAAGCCATTAAAACATTGGATTATCCTAAATTCTCTGATATTACTAATAATGAATTAGGTATTTTAAGCCATTTCTCCTGTCAAGGACAGGTAAAAAAGCTAGAAAAAATGCATACTTTTTAAACATCTACCTAAGTGTTTTAAGTGGGCCTTAGGAAGCATCACTTTCCTAAAACTAATGAATTATACCAAGTCAAAATTAAAGAAACCCTATGAAACTGAAGTGGCATAAATGCAAATAAAATCATGTTGAAACATATGAGATGAAAAACTTAATCCATAGTAAACAGATAAGTTTGAGTTATTGAGAAATAATAGATTTGTTTTAAAATTAAAAAAAAAAAGTGGGACAGCTGTGTTTAGCAGGGGATTTAGGATCAACCCAATCCAGTATTTTTTCCTAAAGAATCTCATGGACAGAGGAGCCTGGTGGGCTACAGTGCATGGGTTCACAAAAAGTCGGACATGACTGAGCGACTAATATTTAGTATTATATATTTTATTAGGTACATAAGCAATGAGGGAAAAGTAAAAGCAACAACAACAACAACAACAAAACCACACTGAGTTAATTGTGTATCTCAATAAAAATATACATAAGATGAATTAACCCCTTCATGCATTACAGCCTTGTCATGGTGAAGGGGCTTATGTAACTCAATTAAGCCATGAGCCATGCTATTCAGGGCCACCCAAGACAGATGGGTCATAGTGGAGATTTCTGACAAAACATGGTCTGCTGGAGGAGGGAATGGCAAACCACTCCAGTATTCTTTCCACAAGAACCCCATGAACAGTATGAAATTACAAGAAGATATGACACTGGGAGATGAGACCCCAGATGAGACTGCAGATTTGACCCCAGATGAGACTGAAGGTGTCCAATATTGGACATCCAAAGATGTACAATATACTATAGAGGAAGAAATGAAAGAAAATGATGTTGAAAAAGATAAGCAATCTAATGAGAATTATGATAAAAAATAAAATGAATATTCCATAACTTAAAAACTACAAACCAAAAATTATATAATAAACAGAGGAAATTACAACAGAATATATTAGTTAGAAACAAAAAAATAGGTCAGAAGAACATACAAAAAATACATGAAGACAATATGATTGAACATATAGAGGATATGTAAGGGCAAAGTGATGAGGTCTATCATATTTTACTGAAATTAGTCACTCTGTCATGTCCGACTCTTTGCAACCCCCTGCATCCTACCAGGCTCCTCACTCCATGGGATTTTCCAGGCAAGAGTACTGGAGTGGGTTGCCATTTCCTTCTCCAGAGGATCTTCCCAATCCAGGGATCGAACGTGGGTCTTCCACATTGTAAGCAGACACTTTATGGTCTGAGCCACCAGGGAAGTCATATAGAGGAAGAGTGGAGGGCAATTACTAATAGCTTCAGAAAACATGAAGCAGCTGGATGAAAGCAGAAAGGACGCTCAGTTGTGGATGTGTTTGTACGTTCAGGTGCTCAGACATATCTTATCCTTTGTGACCCACCAGGCTCCTTTGGCCATGGGACCATCCAGGCAAGAATACTGGAATGGGTTTCCATTTCATGCTCCAGGGAATCTTCCTGACCCAAGGATCAAACCCGTGTCTCTAAAGTCTCCTGCATTGGCAAGCAGATTCTTTAGCACTGTACATCTGGGAAGCCCCAGATGTGTCTGGTGATGAAAGTAAAGTCTAATGCTGTAGAGAAAAATATTGCACAAAATCTGGAATGTTAGGCCAAGGAATCAAGGTTAATTGGACATGGTCAAGCAGGAGATGGCAAGAGTGAAAATCAACATCTTAGAAGTCAGTGAACTAATATGGATGGGAATGGGAAGATTTAATTCTGAGGACCATATATCTACTACTGTAGATAAGAATCCCTTTGAAAAAGTGGAGTAGTCAACAAAAGAATCTGAAATGCAATGCTTGGGTGCAGTTTCAAAAAATGACAGAATGATCTCAGTTCACTTCTGAAGCAAACCAGTCAACATCACTAGTCATAATCCAAGTCTATGCCCTAACCATTGATGCAAAAGAAGCTTAAGTTGACTGGTTCTATGAAGACCTACAACATCTTCTAGGACTAGTACAAAAAAAAAAAAAAAGATGTTCTTGTTATCAGAGGGGGTTGAAATGCAAAAGTAGGAAGTCAAGAGATACCTAGAGTAACAGGCAAATTTTTCCCCGGAGAACAAAATGAATCAGGGCAAAGACTAATACAGATTTTTCCTTTTTGTTGTTTTTTTGTTTTATTTTTCTATGTTATTTATTTATTTTCTACTTTACAATATTGTATTGGTTTTTCCATACAGCAACATGAATCCGCCACAGGTATACACGGGTTCCCCATCCTGAACTCCCCTCTCTCCTCCCTCCCCATACCATCCCTCTGGGTCGTCCCAGTGCACCAGCCCCAAGCATCCTGTATCCTGCATCAAACCTGGACTAGCGATTTGTTTCTTATATGATATTATACATGTTTCAATGCCATTCTCCCAAATCATCCCACCCTCTCCCTCTCCCACAGAGTCCAAAAGTCTGTTCTATATATCTGTGTCTCTTTTGCTGTCTCACATAAAGGGTTATCATTACTATCTTTCTAAATTTCATATATATGCATTAGTATACTGTATAGGTGTTTTTCTTTCTGACTTCACTCTGTATAATAGGCTCCAGTTTCATCCACCTCATTAGAACCGATTCAAATGTATTCTTTTTAGTGGCTGAGTAATACTCTATTGTGTATATGTACCACAGCTTTCTTATCCATTCATCTGCTGATGGACGTCTAGGTTGCTTCCGTGTCCTGGCTATTATAAACAGTGCTGAGATGAACATTGGGGTATACGTGTCTCTTTCAATTCTGGTTTCCTCAGTGTGTATTCCTAATGTTGAGACTTCTGGGTCATAAGGCAGTTCTATTTGCAATTTTTTAAGGAATCTCCACACTCTTCTCCATAGTGGCTGTACTAGTTTGCATTCCCACCAACAGTGTAAGAGGGTTCCCTTATCTCCATTCCCTCTCCAGCATTTATTGCTTGTAGACTTTTGGATCACAGCCATTCTGACTCACGTGAAATGGTACCTCATTGTGGTATTGATTTGCATTTCTCTGATACTGAATGATATTGAGAATCTTTTAATGTGTTTGTTAGCCATCTGTATGTCTTGTTTGGATAAATGTTTATTTAGTTCTTTGGCCCATTTTTTGATTGGGTCATTTATTTTTCTGGAATTGAGGTGCAGGATTGCCTGTATATTTTTGAGATTAGTTGTTTGTCAGTTGCTTCATTTGCTATTATTTTCTCCCATTCTGAAGAGTGTCTTTTCAACTTGCTTATATTTTCCTTTGTTGCAGAAGCTTTTAAGTTTAATTAGGTCCCATTTGTTTATTTTTGCTTTTATTTCCAATATTCTGAGAGGTGGGTCATAGAGGATCCTGCTGTGATTTATGTCAGAGAGTTTTTTGTCTATGTTCTCCTCTAGGAGTTTTATATTTTCTGGTCTTACGTTTAGATCTATAATATATTTTGAGTTTCTTTTGTGTATGGTGTTAGAAAGTGTTCTAGTTTCATTCTTCTACAAGTGATAGGCCAGTTTTCCCAGCACCACTTGTTAAGGAGATTGTCTTTAATCTATTGTATATTCTTGCCTCCTTTGTCACAGATAAGGTCTCATTCTATGAGGCCACCATCAACATAATACCAAAACCTGACAAATATGCCACACAAAAAAGAAAACTACAGCCCAAAATCACTGATGAACATAGATGCAAAAATCCTTAACAAAATTCTAGCAATCAGAATCCAACAACACATTAAAAAGATCATACACCATGACCAAGTGGACTTTATCCCAGGGATGCAAGGATTCTTCAATATCTGCAAATTAGTCAATGTAATACACCACATTAACACATTGGAAAATAAAAACCATATGATCATTTCAATAGATGCAGAGAAAGCCTTTGACAAAATTCAACATCCATTTATGATAAAAAAAACTCTCCAGAAAGCAGGAATAGAAGGAACATACCTCAACATAATAAAAGCTATATATGACAAACCCACAGAAAACATTGTCCTCAATGGTGAAAAATTGAAAGCATTTCCCCTAAAGTCAGGAACAAGACAAGGGTGCCCACTTTCACTGCTACTATTCAACATAGTTTTCGATGTTTTGGCCACAGCAATAAGAGTAGAAAAAGAAATAAAAAGAATCCAAATTGGAAAAGAAGAAGTAAAACTTTCACTGTTTGCAGATGACATGATCCTCTACAAACAAAACCCTAAAGACTCCACCAGAAAATTACTGGAGCTAATCAATGAACATAGTAAAGTTGCAGGATATAAAATCAACACACAGATCCCTTTCATCCCTATACACTAATAATGAGAAAATAGAAAGAGAAATTAAGGGAACAATTCCATTCACCATTGCAACAAAAAGAATAAGACACTTAGGAATACATCTACCTAAAAAAAAACTAAAGACCTATATATAGAAAACTATAAAACACTGGTGAAAGAAATCAAAGAGGACACTAATAGATGGAGAAATATACCATGTTCATGGATCAGAAGAATATATATAGTGAAAATGAGTATACTACCCAAAACAATCTACAGGTTCAATGCAATCCCTATCAAGCTACCAGTGGTATTTTTCACAGAGCTAGAACAAATAATTTCACAATTTGTATGGAAATACAAAAAACCTTGAATAGTCAAAGCAATCTTGAGAAAGAAGAACGGAGCTGGAGAAATCAACCTGCCTGATTTCATGCTCTACTACAAAGCCACAGTCATCAAGACAGTATGGTACTGGCACAAAGACAGAAATATAAATCAATGGAACAAAATAGAAAGCCCAGAGATAAATCCATGCACCTATGGACACCTTATCTTTGACAAAAGAGGCAAGAATAATATAGATTTTTCAAGAGAACACAGTGTTCATAGCAAATACCCATTACCAGAAACACAAGAGACAACTCTACACATGGATATCATCAAATGGTTAATATCAAAATCATATTTATTAAATTCTTTGCGGCCAAAGATGAAAAAGAAAGTGAAGTAAAAGAAATGCAAGAAGGCAAAATGGTTGTCTGAAGAGGTTTTACAAATACTTATGGAAAGAAGAGACTTGCAAACAGGGGAGAAAGGCAAAGATAAAACCAACTGAATGCAAAATTCCAGAGAATTGCAAGAAGATATAAAGTGGAAGTGAAAATGTTAGAAAGTGCAAGCTCCTATGACAAACCTAGACAGCATATTAATACGCAGAGACATTACTTTGCTGACAAATGTCTATATAGTCAGAGATATGGTTTGTCCAGTATTCACATACAGATGTGAGAGGTGGACCATAAAGAAGGCTGAGCACCTAAGATCTGATTATTTTAAATTGTGGCGCTGGAGAACACTCTTGAGAGTCCTTAAGAAAACAAGGAGATCAAACCAGTCAATTCTAAAAGAAATGAACCCTGAATATTCATTGAAAGGACTGATGCTGAAGCCCCCATATTTTAGTTACCTGATGCAAGGAGCTGACTCATTGGAAAAGGCCCTGATTTGGGAAAGATTGGGGACAAAAGAAGAAGAGGGAAGAAGAGGATGAGATGATCAGATAGCATCAACAACTGAATGGACATGAATTTGAGCAAACTCCAGGAGATAGTGAAGGAAAGGGAAGTCTGGAGTGCTTCCATTTCTTCCAGGGTTCAAAAGAATCAGACACAGTTTAGTCACTGAACAACAGCAAGAGTAAATTAAATCCAGAGAACTAAAAGAAAGTATAACAAGGTAATAGAAAAATTAATGATACAGGAGAAAATAAAACAATAGAGCATCAAAAAAGTAAAAATTTAGTCCTCAGAAAATGCTAGTGAATTTGATAAATTACAAATTAGAAGAGAGGGGTTATATAATCAATACCACAAACAAAAAACAAAGTGGTCCTGTAACAAACAGTACAAGACAGAAAAAGGTGGTGCAAAGATAATAATTTAGTCAACATTTTTTCATTAATTTAAAAAATTTAGAAAAAGTTTTAGAAAGTAAAAAATAAAAACCTCAATTGACCTGTGAATAAAAATTATTAACTTTCCAGAAAAGAAATATGTAAGACCAGATAGCTTCACCCATGAATTCTATNGAACACCACGAGACAATAAAAGACTATCACAATAAATATTATCTCAATCAGTCAGAAAAGTAGTTATATAATATTTAATATCTGTTCTAAATGAAATGTCTTAAACTGGAAGTAGAGTGGAACTTCTAATGTGATCAGAAAGAAAAACAATCCAAAAATGTTGTGTTAATTAATGTTGATGTATATAATTTGAGGTCAGTATTGAAATGAACATACCTATTTTACCATTTCTAGTTTACATTGATGTAGAAGTCAAAGCAAGTGCATTAATTCAAAAGAAATGATTCTTTTTTAATGGTTGTTATACATAGATGGAGAAAGAATCGAGAAAGCAGTATGACAAGGCTGTCTGTTGTCACTCTGTTTATTTAACCTATACACAGTGCACATCAGAGAATTGCTGGGCTGGATGAGTTACAAACTGGAATCAAGATAGGTGGGAGAAACATCACAACCTCAGATATGTGGATGATATCATTCTAAAGGCAGAAAGCAAAGAAGAACTAAAGATCCTCTTGATGAGGGCAAAGGAGGAGAGTGAAAATGCTGGCTTAAAACTAAACATTATAAAGACTAAGATCATGGCATCTGGCCCCATTCCTTCATGGCAAATAGAGGTGGAAAAGGTGGAAGTAGTGGCAGATTTCCTCTTCTTGTACTCTAAAATTAATGACGATGGTGACTGCAGCCATGAAATCAGAAGATGATCGCTGCTTGGCAGGAAAGCTATGACAAATCTAGAGAGTGGGTTGAAAAGCAGAGACATTACTCTGCCAACAAAGGTCCACATTGTCAAGGATATGGTCTTTCCAATGGTCATATAGAATTGTGAAAGCTGGACCATAAAGAAGGCAGAGCACCAAAGGATTGATGCCTTCAAACTGTGGTGTTGGAGAAGATTCTGGAGAGGTCTTGGACAGCAAGGAGATCAAACAAGTTAATCTTAAAGGAAATTAAACCTGAATACTCATTAGAAGGACTGATGCTGAAGTTACAGTATTTTGGTCACCTGATGCAAACAGCTGATTCATTGGAAAAGCCCATGATGGTGAGAAAAATTGAGGGAAGAAGAAGACGGTATCAGAGGATGAGACAGTTGAATGGCATCACCGATGAAATGGACATGAGCTTGGGCAAAGTTTGGGAGATAGTGAGGGACAGGGAGGCCTGGTGTGCTGCAGTACATGGGGTCACAAAGAGTTGTACAAAACTGGGTGACTGAACAACAACATATATATAGACTAGACCATCAAATACACAGAAAATTCAAAAGAAATTATGGGGCACCATTATAATCAATAAATAAATTGAGCCAAGATCCCAAATAAGAAATTGATATTTGAAATTAATTGTATTTTTTATGCCAGGAAGAAAGACTTGGAAAATAAAACAATAAGCTAAAACCTATACTTTAATACCAAAAATTTTAATGTGAAAGAATAAATCTAACAATGATTACATAGGACTTCTACACAGAAATTTTAAATTATTGAGAAAATTTAAAGATAATCTAAATAAATTGAGGGGTATTCTAGGGTTGAGGTCATAAAAATGAAATTGCAGAGAAAGAAATCCAAGGATATAGCTATGGGGTATGTTAATGGTTAGAGGTCATGGTGAAAAGAAGGAGAGATTGAGAGAGACGAGAAAGTAAGTGTGACTTTGGTGCTGTGTAAGCCAACCAAAGTAAATATTTAAAGGGCAAGAGCTTGATCACCTGGATCAAAGGAGGCAGACATGTCTAGTGCAATAAATGTGCATTGACCATTGGCAACTTTGATAAGAACAATTAAATAACATGATATTTTCAAGTAAGAATGAGAGAAAAGTAACTCAAGAGAAACATAAAATTAATCCTTCTAAGAAGGAGCTTTAACACTTGAGGGTCAGGAGTAGTTCTCTGCCTCTCTCTCCCTGCCTGTCTTTGTCTCTTTACTGGACAAAAGTTCAGGTATAGAAACAACAAAGTGATATCATGAAAGAAAAACTTGGAAATTGCTAGAACAATGTCCTAGAACATGTGAGAAATTTAATTTTGATTAATGTCTACATTGAACTAGTTAATTCAGTAACACTAGTTTATATTACTCCTGCTTTCAATGCAGGAGACCTGGGTTCGAGCCCTGGGTCAGGAAGCCCTGGAGCAGGGAATGGCAACCCACTCCAGTATTCTTGCCTGGAAAACCCCACAGACATAGGAGCCTATTGGGCTACAGTTCATGGGGTCTCAGAGAGTCAGATACGACTGAGCAACTCACACTCCACTTCATGTACTATTATATACCATGTATTTTCATCTGCTGATACCCCAGCAGCCATCATGTCAGTGTGTCATATGCATTAAGAGAAGCGATAAATCTTAGAGAAAAGTGACAGCTATTGGATTGGCTATTACCATAACTGTAAAACTTAGGATGGAAGGTCACTTGTGTTGCATAACATTATGTTTCAGTGTTTTCATTATTATTGTTAAAATTATCTTAAATGTAAAATTTCCAATAAGTTGTATTAATTTTTAAAATAACAATGTGAATATTTTCCCTAAAGAAATGAGTAGTCTGGCTAATAGTTTGTCAATTTTATTTATCCTTTCAAAGAACCAGCTTTTGGCTTTGTTGATTTTTGCTATGGTCTCTTTTGTTTCTTTTGCATTTATTTCTGCTCTAATTTTTAAGATTTATTTCCTTCTACTAACTCTGGGGTTCTCCATTTCTTCCTTTTCTAGTTGCTTTAGATGTAGAGTTAGGTTATTTATTTGACTTTTTTCTTGTTTCTTGAGGTATACCTGTATTGCTATGAACTTTCCTCTTAGCACTGCTTTTATAATTGACAAACCATTAGCCAGACTCATCAAGAAACAAAGAGAGAAAAAACAAATCAATAAAAGTGGAAATGAAAATGGAGAGATCACAACTGACAACACAGAAATACAGAGGATCATAAGATACTACTATCAGCAATTGTATACCAATAAAATGGACAACGTGGAAGAAATGGACAAATTGTTAGAAAAGTACAACTTTCCAAAACTGAACCAGGAAGGAATAGAAAATCTTAACAGACCCATCACAAGCACAGAAATTGAAACTGTAATCAGAAATCTCCCAGCAAACAAAAGCCCAGGACCAGATGGCTTCACAGCTGAATTCTACCAAAAATTTAGAGACGAGCTAACACCTATTCTACTCTAACTCTTCCAGAAAATTGCCGAGGAAGGTAAACTTCCAAACTCATTCTATGAGGCCACCATCACCCTAATACCAAAACCTGACAAAGATGTCACAAAAAAGAAAACTACAGGCCAGTATCACTGATGAACATAGATGCAAAAATCCTCAACAAAATTTTAGCAATCAGAATCCAACAACACATTAAAAAGATCATATATCATGACCAAGTGGGCTTTATGCCAAGGATGAAAGGATTCTTCAATATATGGAAATCAATCACTGTAATTCACCACATTAACAAATTGAAAAATAAAAGCCATATGATTATCTCAATAGATGCAGAGAAAGCCTTTGACAAAATTCAACATCCATTTATGATAAAAACTCTCCAGAAAGCAAGAATGGAAGGAACATACCTCAACATAATAAAAGCTATATATGACAAACCCACAGGAAACATTATCCTCAGTGGTGAAAAAATGAAAGCATTTCCCCTAAAGTCATGAACAAGACAAGGGTGCCCACTCTCACTGCTACTATTCAACATAGTTCTGGAAGTTCTGGCCACAGCAATCAGAGCAGAAAAAGGAATAAAAGGAATCCACATAGGAAAAGAAGAGGTAAACCTCTCACTGTTTGCAGATGACATGATCCTCAACATAGAAAACCCTAAAGACTCCACCACAAAATTACTAGAGCTAATCAATGAATATAGTAAAGTTGCAGGATATAAAATCAACACACAGCAATCTCTTGCATTCCTATACACTAATAATGTGAAAGTAGAAAAAGAAATTAAGTAAATAATTTAATTCACCCATTGCAATGAAAAGAATAAAATACTTAGGAATATATCTACCTAAAGAAACTGAAGACCTATATACAGAAAACTATAAAACACTGGTGAAGGAAATCAAAGAGGATACTAATAGATGGAGAAATATACCATGTTCGTGGATTGGAAGAATCAATATAGTGAAAATGAGTATACTACCCAAAGCAATCTAAAGATTCAATGCAATCCCTACCAAGCTACCAGCGGCATTTTTCACAGAGCTAGAACAAATAATTTCAAGATTTGTATGGAAATACAAAACTCTCCGAATAGCCAAAGCAATCCTGAGAAAGAAGATTGGAACTGGAGGAATCAACCTGTCTGACTTCAGGCTCTACTACAAAGCCACAGTCATCAAGACAGTATGGTACTGGCACAAAGACAGAAATATAGATCAATGAAACAATAGAGAAAGCCCAGAGATAAATCCACACACCTGTGGACACCTTATCTTTGACAAAGGAAGCAGTAATATACAATGGAGTAAAGACAATCTCTTTAACAAGTGGTGCTGGGAAAACTAGTCAACCACTTGTAAAAGAATGAAACTAGATCACTTTCTAACACCACACACAAAAATAAACTCAGAATGGATTAAAATCTAAATGTAAAACCAGAAACTATAAAACTCCTAGAGAAGAAAAGAGGCAAAACACTCTCCGACATAAATCACAGCAGGATCCTCTATGATCCACCCCCCAGAATTCTGGAAATAAAAGCAAAAATAAACAAATGGGATCTAATCAAAATTAAAAGCTGCTGCACAACAAAGGAAACTATAAGCAAGGTGAAAAGACAGCCTTCAGAATGGGAGAAAATAATAGCAAATGAAGCAACTGACAAACAACTAATCTCAAAAATATACAAGCAACTTATGCACCTCAATTCCAGAAAAATAAATGACCCAATCAAAAAAGGCCAAAGAACTAAATAGACATTTCTCCAAAGAAGACATACAGATAGCTAGCAAACACATGAAAAGATGCTCAACATCACTCATTATTAGAGAAATGCAAATCAAGACCACAATGAGGTACCACTTCACACCAGTCAGAATGGCTGTGATCCAAAAATCTGCAAGCAATAAATTCAGGAGATGGTGTGGAGAAAAGGGAACCCTCTTACACTGTTGGTGGTAATGCAAACTAGTACAGCCACTATGGAGAACAGTGTGGAGATTCCTTAAAAAAATTGCAAATAGAACTGCCTTATGACCCAGCAATCCTGTTACTGGGCATACACACCAAGGAAACCAGAATTGAAAGAGACACATGGACCCCAGTGTTCATCTCAGCACTTCTTATAATAGCCAGGACATGGAAAGAACCTAGATGTCCATCAGCAGATGAATGGGTAAGAAAGCCGTGGTACATATACACAATGGTGTATTACTCAGCCATTAAAAAGAATACATTTGAATCAGTGCTAATGAGATGGATGAAACTGGAGCTGATTATACAGAGTGAAGTAAGCCAGAAAGAAAAACACCAATACAGTATACTAACACATGTATATGGAATTTAGAAAGATGGTAATGATGACCCTGTATGTGAGACAGCAAAAGAGACACAGATGTTTAGAGTGGACTTTTGGACTCTGAGGGAGATGGAGAGGGTGGGATGATGTGGGAGAATGGCATTGAAACATGTATACTATTACATAAGCAATGAATCGCCAGTTTATGTTTGATGCAGGATGCAGGATGCTTGGGGCTGGTGTACAGGGATGATCCAGAGAGATAATATGGGGTGGGAGGTGGGAGGGGGGTTCATGTTTAGGATCTCATGTACACCTGTGGTGGATTCATGTCAATGTATGGCAAAACCAATACAGTATTGTAAAGTAAAATAAAGTAAAAATAAAAATAAAAAAAAATTAAGCAATAATGGTGTTTGGTCAAAAGTTATTAAAAAAGGAAATAAAAAGCAAGAGAGTTCCAGAAAAATATCTACTGACTATGCCAAAGGCTTTGACTCTGTGGATCACAACAAACTGTGGAAAATTCTTCAAGAAATGGGAATACCAGACCATCTTACCTGCCTCCTGAGAAATCTGTATGCAGGTCAAGAAGCAACAGTTAGAACTGGACATGGAACAACATACTGGTTCCAAATTGGGAAAGGAGTACTTCAAGGCTATATATTGCTACCCTCCTTATTTAACTTATATGCAGAAAACATTATGCAAAATGCTGGCTGGATGAAGCACAACTTGAAATCAAGATTGCAGGGAGAAATATCAATAACCTCAGCTATACAGATAACACCACACTTATGGCAGAAAGCAAAGAAGAACTAAAGAACTTCTTGATGAAAGTGAAAGAGGAGAGTTTAAAAAACTTACTTAAAACTCAACACCCAAAAAACTAACATCATGGCATCTGGTCCCATCACTTCATGGCAAATAGATGGGAAAACAATGGAAACAGTGACAGAATTCATTTTCTTGGGCTCCAAAATCACTGCAGATGGTGACTGCAGCCATGAAATTAAAAGACGCTTACTCCTTGGAAGAAAAGCTGTGACCAACCTAAACAGCATATTAAAATGCAGAGACATTACTTTGCCAACAAAGTCTGTCTAGTCAAAACTATGGGTTTTCCAGTAGTCATGTGTGGATGTGAGAGTTGGACAATAAAGAAAGCTGAGCACTAAAGAATTGATGCTTTTGAACTGTGCCATTGGAGAAGACTCTTCAGAGTCTATTGGACTGCAAGGAGATCAATCCAGTCAGTCATAAAGAAAATCAGTCCTGAACATTCATTGGAAGGACTGATGCTGAAGCTGAAACTTCAATACTTTGGCCACCTGATGGGAAGAACTGACTCATTGGAAAAGACCCTGATGCTAGGAAAGATTGAAGGCAGGAGGAGAGGGGATGACAAAGGAGGAGACGGTTGGATGGCATCATTGACTTGATGGAGATGAGTTTGAGCAAGGTCCAGGAGTTGGTGATGGACAGCAAAGCCTGTTGTGCAGCCCATGGGTTAGCAAAGAGTCGGACATGACTGAGTGACTGAACTGAACTTATTACATTGCTTGTGTTCCTTTCTGCTGCTTCTGAACATTTTAAGAACATTTTTATTATACCTTGTTTTATCATGCTATTCAGGGTACAGAGGTTGTTAATAATTTTATCTCTATTGGGAGGTTATTTGTTTTGTTTTGCAGTTTTAACCATAATATGTTTCTCTGATGTATATACGTTGGCCTCTAATTTCTTGCTTATTTCCATTTCTTTGATATATTGTGCTTAGCCAGATAGGTTTGGTTAAGTTGTATAAAAAGATGACATCCCCTCTCCCTAGATCTCAAAGGCTCACCGCTCCTCTGTAGGTCTCAAAGGCTTAGAAAAAAAGTTAATTTCTACCACCTATGACTTCTTCATCATTTTCAATTGTGAATTATCTCATCTCACCTCCATTTCTACCCTAAAATGATGAACAGTCTCTATCTGAAGCATCAGCGGTTGCCATGACAAAATTTCAGATTTAATTATATGCTCAGAAATGACAACCATCATTTCATCTCACATGGCATTTCATCACCAAAACAGGACATTGACTGTTCCTAAATTCAGGATGAGGAAGCTTAATCCTCCTACAGGGAGAGGTATGCAAATCAATGAAACAAAACATGTGAAAGCAATTAAGACCTTGTGCCTTGAATATTTTTACATGTAACTTTACTATCAACCCCTGCTAATAATGTTTCTAGTATCTCTCTTCACAGTCTTTGATGGTTCAAATCACTGATAACATCTGGGAAATAATGTTTGTTTTTTTTTTTTTAACAGAAAATTTACACTTCTGGGTAGAAATAATGTGGTAGCTCTTTTCACTTTCTAATATATATTTTTATTTCTAAAAAAGAGTGTCTTTGCTTTGTGTCTTTATAGATGTCAAAGGGCATGAATGGTATATCTTTACAAATGCATCTTAATTTCTTTCTATATATGTAATAGTTTTAATCTTAGTTCCTTACAATGTAATTGGGCTTTGCTTTTCTGTTTTATACTTTTTTGTATTTCAGGTTATTTTATTCCCTTATGAATTAATTTAATATTTATTTGTATATTACTATAAAATCCATTTAAGATCTTAACATTCTAATTTCTTTGATTTTATTTTTGTTGTGGCTTTCTAGTTATTGGCTTCTTATTTGCATCTTATCATAGTCTGTCAAATACACTATTTANTTTTGAGAAATTCTTTTATATAAAATACAACACACAAATTTATTGAAAATATACTGGGTTCCATTCTCTGACCAAGCCTTTGGAGTAATTCAGTAGGCTCAGTGTCACAACACTGGATATCCTGATCAATTTAGTAGCACTTCAGTCTCTAAAAGATAGTCATAATATCAATTCTGGTATTTGAAATTAATCACAGAAGTGGTCTACAAGACTTTAATATTTGATTTGAAATGTTTGACTCTGCTCAGAAATCAAAATATTTTTCCAATTTGTAATAGTTTGTGTGAGTTTGAGGGCCCAAACTATAGCATATTAATTCTACTAGACATAGGGAATGAAAGAACTGAAAGACACTTTTCCTCCTTATTGTTTTGCAGAAGGAAAAAAAAAACAGAAATATAGGCTTAAATAGAAAAACAAAAGAAAAACCTGTATCACCTGTTTTCTCCTTGACTTTTCAGAGATAACATATTTCTTTGATTATTGCCTTAACATGATTATAGAAGAAACATTTTTACCCTGGATTTTCAAAATGGATCTTACCTGCCACACTAAAAAATAAAATCATTTTATTTTATACCCTTTCAAAAGGGCAAAAGTTGTTAACTGGAAAACCATCTACATTTATTATTTAATTCCCACTATATCAAGTTTAACATTTATGTTTTTGTAAATGTCTATATGGGCTTCCCTGGTGGCTCAGTGGTAAAGAATCCACCTGCCCATTCAGGAGACATGCATTTGATCCCTGGTTGGGAAGGTCTCAGGGAGAAGAGAATGGCAACCCACTCAAGTATTCTTTCCTGGGAAATCCATAGACAGGGGAGCCTGGTGGTCTACAGTCCATAGAGTCACAAAAGAGTCAGACATGACTTACTGACTGAAAAACAGCAACAAAATGTCTGTATGTTCATCATGATATAATATGGAAATTAATATATAAAAATATCAAATCCCTAAAAAATACATTTTCAGCCTCATTAGCTCAACTTGAAATGTATGAGATGAAACTGGTGCTGGATTCACTATTCCTTAACAAAGCAAAGCAGTACATAAATATGTCCTGATCCAGGGTGAATATGCTTTAATGATATTAAAAGTTATAAATCAATGGAAGAGGATAGAAAATCCAGAGATAAGCCCATCTACATATGGTCACCTAATCTATGACAAAGGAGGCAAAAATATACAATGGAGAAGAGTCTCTTCAGTAAGTCGTGATGGGAAAGCTGGACAGTTCAGTTCAGTCGCTCAGTTGTGTCTGACTCATTGCGACCCCATGAATCGGAGCACGCCAGGCCTCACTGTCCATCACCAGTGAGGAGTGATGGAGTTCACTCAGACTCACCTCCATCGAGTCAGTGATGCCATCCAGCCATCTCATTCTCTGTCGTCCCCTTCTTCTCCTGCCCTCAATCCCTCCCAGCATCAGAGTCTTTTCCAGTGAGTCAACACTTCACATGAGGTGGCCAAAGTACTGGAGTTTCAGCTTTAGCATCATTCCTTCCAAAGAAATCCCAGGGCTGATCTCCTTCAGAATGGACTGGTTGGATCTCCTAGCAGTCCAAGGGACTCTCAAGAGTCTTCTCCAACACCACATTTCAAAAGCATCAATTCTTTGGTGGACAGTTACATGTAAAATAATAAAATCAGAACACTTCGTATGTGCAAACAAGATGATGGAATAGAAGGACATGCACTCATCTTCTCCTTGAGAACACCAAAAATGCAACTGCTGCTGCTGCTGTTAAGTCGCTTCAGTCGTGTCCAACTCTGTGCGACCCCATAGACAGCAGCCTACCAGGATCCCCATCCCTGGGATTCTCCAGGCAAGAACACTGGAGTGGGTTACCATTTAAACATAGAAAGGAGGATGCTGTAACCCACCAAAAAGAAACCCCACATCCAAGGACAAAGGAGAAGCTGGAATGAGATGGTAGGAGGGCATAATTACACTAAAATCAAATTCTATACCTGCCAGCTGGGTGACCTATCAACTTGAGAATGATAATACCAAAGAAGTTCTCAAACAGTCGCAAAGGTTCTAGGCCCCACATCAGACTATCCAACCTGGGGATCTGGCAAAGGGACTGGAAATCCCCAGGGAAGCTGACTTTGAAGTATAGCAGGATTCGATGTCAGAACTTCCACAGGACTAGGAAAAACACTTAAAAAAGGCACAAGCAAAACCTTGTACACACCAGGACTTAGGGGAAAGTATCAATGAACCCACAAGAGACTGAACCAGCTCTGCCTGTGAGTGTCTCTGAAGGTCCCCTGTTGAAGTGTGTGTCAGCAGTGTGTGTCATTCAGGTTTGACCTAAATAAAATCCTTTATGATTATACAGAGGAAGTGACAAATAAATCCAAGGGATTGGATCTTATAGAGTATCCAAAGAACTATGGAATTAAAAGACGCTTACTCCTTGGAAGAAAAGTTATGACCAACCTAGATAGTATATTCAAAAGCAGAGACATTACTTTGCCGAGTAAGGTCCGTCTAGTCAAGGCTATGGTTTTTCCTGTGGTCATGTATGGATGTGAGAGTTGGACTCTGAAGAAGGCTGAGTGCTGAAGAATTGATGCCTTTGAACTGTGGTGTTGGAGAAGACTCTTGAGAGTCCCTTGGACTGCAAGGAGATCCAACCAATCCATTCTGAAGGAGATCAGCCCCGGGATTTCTTTGGAAGGAATGATGCTAAAACTGAAACTCCAGTACGTTGGCCACCTCATGTAAAGTGTTGACTCATTGGAAAAGACTCTGATGCTGGGAGGGATTGGGGGCAGGAGGAGAAGGGGACGACAGAGGATGAGATGGCTGGATGGCATCACTGACTCGATGGATGTGAGTCTGAGTGAACTCCGAGAGTTGGTGATGGACAGGGAGGCCTGGTGTGCTGCAATTCATGGGGTCGCAAAGAGTCGGACACGACTGAGTGACTGAACTGAACTGAAAGAACTATGGATGGAGGTCTGCACATTGCACAGCAGGCAGTGACCAAAGAAAAATAAATGGAAGAAAGCAAAATGGTTGTCTGAGGAGGCCCTACAAATGGGCTGAGAGGAGAAGAGAAGCAGAAGGTAAAGAAGAAAGGGAAAGATATATCCAACACAATGCAGAGTTCCAAAGAATAGCAAAGAGAGATAAGAAAGCCTTCTCAAGTGCAAAGAAATAGAGGAAAGCAATAGAATGGGAAAGAGTAGAGATCTCTTCAAGAAAATTAGATCTCAAAGGAACATTTCATACAAAGATGGACACAATAAAGGACAAAAATGGCAAGGATCTAACAGAAGTAGAAAAGATTAAAAAGAGGTGGCAAGGATACACAGAAGAACTACACAAAAGAAAGGTCTTAATCACCCAGATAACCACAATGGTGTGGTCAGTGCCTAGAGCCAGACATCCTGGAGTGTGAAGTCAAGTGATCCTCAGGAAGTATTATGATGAACAAAGATAGTGGAGGTGTTTGAATTTCAGCTGAACTATTTAAAATCCTAAGAAATAATGCTGTTAAAGTGTCCACTCATTATGCCAGCAAATTTGGAAAACTCATCAGGGGCCACAGACTGAAAAAGGTCAGTTTTCACTCCAATCTAAAAGAAAAGGCAATGCCAAAGAATGTTCAAACTACCATACAATTGCATTCATTTCCCATGCTAGCAAGATAATGCTCAAAACCCTTCAAGCTAGGCTTCAGCAATACTTGAACCAATAACTTCCAATTGTACAAGCTGGACTTAGAAAAGGCAGAGGAACCAGACGTCAAATTGCCAACATCTGATCAATCACAGAAAAAGCAAGGGAATTCCAGAAAGACATCTACTTCTGTTTCATTGACTTTGTGAAAGCCTTTGATTGTGTGGATCACAACAAACTGTGGAAAATTCTTCAACGACGGAAATACCATACCACCTGACTTGCCTTTTGAGAAACCTGTATCCAGGTCAGGAAGCAACAATTAGAAATGGACATGGAACAACAGACAGGTTACAAATTGGGAAAGCAGTACACAAGCCTTTTTACTGTCACCCTGCTTATTTAACTTATATGCAGAGTACATCATGAGAAATACCAGACAGGATGAATCACACACTAGAATCAAAATTGCCAGAAGGAATATCAACAACCTCAGATTTGCAGATGATACCACTCTGATGACAGAAATCAAAGAGGCACAAAAAAAGTCTCTTTATGAGAGTGAAAAAGGTGGCTTAAAACTCTACATATAAAAAAACTAAGATCATGGCATCCAGCTGCATCACTTTAAGGCAAAGAGATGGAAAAAAAGTGGAAACAGGGATAGATTTAATTTTCTTGAGCTCCAAAATCACTGTGGATGGTGACTGCTGCCACGAAATTAAAGACACTTATTCCTTGGAAGAAAAACTATGATAAAACTAGACAGCATATCAAAAAGCAGAGACATCACTTTGGCAACCATGATCTGTATGATTTTTATAGAAAAGCTATGATTTTTCCAGTAGTTATAAACAAATGTGAGAGATGGGCCTTAAAGAAGGCTGACTGGGAAAAAAAAAAATTGATGCTTTTGAATTGTGGGGCTGGAAAAGACTCTTGAGAGTCCCTTGGACTGCAAGGAGATCCAACCAGTCCATCCTAAAGGAAATCAGTCCTGAATATTCATTTGAAGGACTGATGCTGAAGCTGAAACTCCAATACTTCGGCCATCTGATGGGAAGAACTGGCTCATTGGAAAAGACTCTGATGCTGGGAAAGATTGAAGGCAGGAGATGAAGGGGGTGACAGAGAATGAGATGGTTGGATGGCATCACCAACTCAGTGGACATGAGTTTGAGCAATCTCCAGGAGTTGGTGATGGACAGGGAGACTTAGTGTGCTCCAGTCCATGGGGTAGCAAAGAGTCAGATATGACTGAGCTGCTGAACTGAATTGAAAAGGAAATTGACCCTGAGTATTCATTGCATGGACTGATGCTGAAGCCGAAGCTTCAATACACTGGCTAGCTAATGTAATGAGAGAGCTGAGTTATTGGAAAAGATCCTGATGATGGCAAAAAGTGAGGGCAGGAAGAGAAGGGGTACAAACAATGAGATAATTGGACAGCATCACTGTCTCAATGGACATGAGTTTGAGCAAACTGTAGTAGATAATGAAGGACAGGGAAGACTTGTGTGCTGCAATCCATGGGGTTGCAAGGAGTTAGACATGACTTAGTGACTGAAGAACAGCAACAAGAGCACTTCCTAATACCTTACACAAAAATAAATTCAAAATGGGTTAAAGACCTAAATATATGGCCAGATATTATAAAAAGCTAAGGGGATCCAACCAGTCCATTCTAAAAGAGATTGGTCCTAGGTGTTCTTTGGAAGGAATGATGTTAAAGCTCAAACTCCAGTACTTTGGCCACCTCATGTGAAGAGTTGACTCATTGTAAAAGACTGATGCTGGGAGGGACTGGAGGCAGGAGGAGAAGGGGACGACAGAGG
Organism: Redunca redunca; assembly: GCA_006410935.1. Taxonomy (NCBI): domain Eukaryota; kingdom Metazoa; phylum Chordata; class Mammalia; order Artiodactyla; family Bovidae; genus Redunca; species Redunca redunca. The sequence continues at coordinate 148,584 of SJYQ01009271.1, forward strand.
ATGAGATGGCTGGATGGCATCACTGACTCGATGGAGGTGAGTCTGAGTGAACTCCGAGAGTTGGTGATGGACAGGGAGGCCTGGCATGCTGCGATTCATGGGGTCACAGAGAGTCAGACATGACTGAGTGACTGAACTGAAGTGAAAAACATAGGTAGAACACATAGTAAGATCTTTATTAACTCAAATCCTAGAGTAATGCAAACAAAAACAAAACCAAACAAATGGGTCCTAATTAAACTCAAAAGATTTTGCAAAGTGAAGGAAATCATAAACAAACAAACAAAAAATCCCTCAGTATGGGAGTAAATATTTGCAAATCATGCAACTGATGAGGGGTTAATCTCCTAAATATACAAACAGCTCAAGGGGCTCAACACTAAAAAACAAGTAACCCATTCCAATAAATGGGAGGAAGAACTAAAATGTCAGGTCTCCAATACAACATACAGATGTTCAAGAAGCACATGAAAAGATACTCAATATTATTAATTATTAGAAAAATGCTAATCAAAACTACAATGAGGTACCACCTCATACCAGTCAGAATGGCTATCATCAAAAAATCTATAAACAATAGATGCTGGAGAGAGTGTAGATAAAATGGAACCATCTTATGCTGTTGATGGGAATGTTAATTGATACAGTTACTATAGACAACAGTATGGAGGTTCTTCAAAAACCTAAAAATAGAACCACCATACAACCCAGAAATCCCATTCTTGGGCATATAACAAGAGAAAACCATAATTTCAAAAAATACATGCATCCCAATTGTTCACTACAATACTATTCACAATAGCTAGGACATGGAAGCAACCTGAATGTTCATCAACAGAGAAATGGATAAAGAAGTCATGATACATATATAAGATGGAATATTACTTAGCCATTAAAGGGAACAAAACTGTGCCCTTTGCAGAGATGCAGATGGACCTAGAGATGTGGATGGACCTGCCATACAGAATGGGGTAAGTCAGAAGGAGAGAAACAAATATCATATATTGAAGCATATATGTAGAACATAGAAAAAATGTACAGATGAACGAATTGGCAAAGCAGAAATAGAAACACAGACATAGAAAACAAATGTACAGACCATAAATAGGGAGATTGGGATTGACACGTTTACACTGTTATGTATAAAACAAATAACTAATGAGAAGCTACTCTATAGCACCGGGGTAGTGGGGGGGGGGGATCGGGGAGAAAGTAAACTCTGCTTTTAAGATATATATTAAGTTAACCTTAAAAGTGTATTTCAATATATGGATAGATTCAGTTCAGTTCAGTTCAGTTGTTCAGTCGTGTCCGATTCTGAGACCCCATGAATCGCAGCATGCCAGGCCTCCCTGTCCATCAACAACTCCCAGAGTTCACTCAGACTCACATCCATCGAGTCAGTGATGCCATCCAGCCATTTCATCCTCTGTCATCCCCTTCTCCTCCTGCCCCCAATCCCTCCCAGCATCAGAGTCTTTTCCAGTGAGTCAACACTTCACATGAGGTGGCCAAAGTACTGGAGTTTCAGCTTTAGCATCATTCCTTCCAAAGAAATCCCAGGGTTGATCTCCTTCAGAATGGACTGGTTGGATCTCCTTGCAGTCCAAGGGACTCTCAAGAGTCTTCTCCAACACCACAGTTCAAAAGCATCACTTCTTCGGTGCTCAGCCTTCTTCACATCCATACATGATCACAGGAAAAACCATAGCCTTGACTAGATGGACCTTAGTCGGCAAAGTAATGTCTCTGCTTTTGAATATGCTGTCTAGGTTGGTCATAACTTTTCTACATTAGGTGCAGACAAATACTGTTTGATTCCACTGACATGAGATAGAACTGTCAAATTCATAGAGTCAGAAAGTACTTTGGTAGATGCCAGGAGCTGGGAGTTGGATGGGAGAAGAATGGGGCATTAGTGTCAAATAGGGACAGAATTTCAGTTTAGGAAGGTAAAACATTTGAGAGATGGAAGCTGGTGAGAGTTGCAAACCAATGTGAATGGACTTAGTGCCACTGAACAGTACAGTTAAATATGGTTAAAATTGCACGTTTGATAATTATGTGACTTTCACCACAATAAAACAAACAGGGTTGCTAAAATGTTCTCACTTGGGAGTCTTATACTTAATGTGAATAAGCCATCACATTTGCTTTAAAAGTCCAGAACTATTGGATGTATTTTTTGACAGAAATAGGGCTTCCCTGGTGGCGCAGATGGTAAAGAATCCACATGTAATGCAGGAGACCCGGCTTTGATCCCTGGATTGGGAAGAGCCCTTGGAGAAGGGAATGGCAATCCACCCCAGTATTCTCTCCTGGAGAATTCCATGGACAGAGGAGCTTGGCAGGCTACAATCCATGGTGTAGCAAAGAGTTGGACATGACTGAACAAATAACACTTCACAAAAATGACCAAAAATATTGTTTTATTGAAAAGTATGTAATACAGTTGAAGAATCACATTTTATCTGTAGACTATGAAGTTGCATTAGACAGAGCGATTGTACTAAATGATAAACAGCAATTTTGAACATTAAATTATTTCATTTTAGTTATTTTTCCAGAGTGGAATTTCCAGATATTCTAAAGGTCAGATTATTTCTTAAAATTACAATGGTGACTTTTTGTTCCAGTGTTTAGCACTTTCTAATTATATTTCATAGTGGAAATTTCCTCCATAAACTACTCACTCACTGTTCAAGGAAATTTGGGGAAAAAAAATATCAAATGAACTTAATAATGCTAGAATAAATGCATGACCTCTAAAATGAATTAAGTAATAGATCTTTCTTTGCAAGTTGCTTTGGTTGTGTGTTTGATTCAAATATATTTGATTCATATAAAAATGCCACAAACTCCATAATGAAACTTCAGTGACAAAAGTGATGGTCTGAGGCAAAAATGAGGCCACACATTATGGAATCCAGCAATGTAGAAGGAATTATCATTTGCCATATCACTCAGAAATTTTTATTTTCTAATTTCACAACAAAAGATGAAATATTTGATGCAATATTTAAAAAATAAAATCAACCTTTTACTGTTGGTTGCTTACACAAAACCACACACATATGCACATCCCTTAAAGTCAGGAATTAAAGTTTTTTTTAATTTATCCCCAATCCTCAAGTGTACTATCTAGCATAGATCAGAAACCTCAATATATTGAGCAAATAACTAGATATCAGAAATTAAAAGGCAAAGCCTTTAGAGTTTACATAGAAGAAATTTTGGTGTTTACTTTCAGTTTTGTTTTGATGTGAAGAGGGTTTAATATCATGCAATAGGATTTAATCCTACATAGGACTCATTTTGTGGGTGATGAGTTACGTGGAAAGCATTTAAATGGCCAGTAATTCATAGCATTTTGCTTTCTATTAAAATTGCATCTTTTCTTGATTGTGAGAAGTTGTGAGTCCTTGAAATTAGCAATATCTTCAAGATACTGAATAAAAAGAATGCGACAGTCCCATTGCCACACATAGGTAATTACAAGGTAAATCTGTAGGTCGTTATGACTCCTGTGTACTTTACCACAGACTCTAGATATCAGTTGTTCACTTTGGTGTTAGCTCTACTCCATAATGACTAATATGATTGGCACAAACAATCCCTATTGACCAGGCTAGTCTGTAGAGTAGCCACAGATGATTGCCCTGATTAAAAATCCAGGGGAAACGATTCCATACTGGCTTTTCAGCGCATTTGTTCTCAGATCAAGTCCTTGGTTCTATCAGCTGTATTTTCTAGGATGCTTTGTCACCTGGTTCCTTGCTGAGTTCAGCCAATAGAAAATACTGCAGGATAGGAGAAAAGGAGAAGGATGGAAGAAAGAGAAGCCTGTTTATTTCTAACAGTTATGATCTCTTGGGAGGAACAGTTGTTACCTGAAATTTGCATGTAACTGGCAGTCTTGTTTTTACGCTACCAACCCTAACCCAGGATTTCACTTGGAAGCCTGCTTTTTCTCTGTTGCTTCAAGTGGCAACACCTCCTCCCTTTGTCTCTTTAGCTTAGTAGTGACAGCAGATTCTAGCATTGCTGTGGCTTGGTTGTCTCTCCATCTCCCTTCTTACTTCCTGTACTCCTAATAAATGGAATTTGATACGGGAAGGAATAATTGTACAAAACTCAGGAAAAAAAGCTGCTCCACATAGAACCAGACACCACAGAGTGTGAAGTCAAGTGGGCCTTAGAAAGCATTACTGCTAAGAAAGCTAGTGGAGGTGATGGGATTCCAGCTGAGCTTTTAAAAATCCTGAAAGACAATGAATGCTGTTAAAGTACTGCCTCAATATGCCAGAAAATCTGGAAAACTCAGCAGTGGCCAAAGGACTAGAAAAGGTCAGTTTTCATTTCATCCTAAAGAAAGGCAATGCCAAAGAATATTCAAATTACCATACCATTGCTCTCATTTCAAATGCTAGCAAGATTATGTTCAAAATCCTTCAAGTTAGGCTTCAGAAGTATTGAACCAAGAAATTCCAGATGTGCAAGCTGGGTTTAGAAAAGAAAGAGGAACCAGAGATCAAATTTCCAACATCTGATGGATCATAGAAAAGGCAAGGGAATTAAAAAAAAAAATCTACTTCTGCTTTATTGACTAAAGCCTTTGACCATGTGGAGTGGATCACAACAAACTGTGGAAAATTCTTAAAGAGATGGGAATGCCAGAATACCTTTTCTGTCTGATAAACCTGTATGCAGGTCAAGAAGCAACAGTTAGAACCAGATATGGAACAATGAACTGGTTCTAAATTGGGAAAGGAGTACATCAAGGCTGTGTATTGTCATCCTACTTATTTAATTTCTATGCAGAAGACATCATGAGAAGAGCCAGGCTGGATGACTCACAAGCTGGAATCAAAATTGCCAGGAAAAATATTAGCAACCTCAGATATGCAGATGACACAACCCTAATGGCAGAAAGCTAAGAGGAACTAAAGAGTCTCTTGAGGAGAGTGAAAAATTAGAGGGGAAAGCTGGCTTAAAGCTCAGCTTTCAAAAAAATGAAGATCATGGCATCCAGTCTAATCATTTCATGACAAATAAAAGAGGGAAATGTAGAAACAGTGACAGATTTTATTTTCTTGGGCTCCAAAATCACCACAGACAGTTACTGCAGCCATGAAATTAAAAGATGCTTGCTCCTCAGAAGGAAAGTTATGACCAATCTAGACAGCATATTAAAAAGTGAAGACATCATTTTGCCAACAAAGTTATGTATAGTCAATTGAATCTATGATTTTTCCAGTAGTTATGTATGGATGTGAGAGTTGGACTATAAAGAAGACTGAACACTAAAGAACTGATGTTTTCAAACTGTGGTAATAGTGGACTCTTGAGAGTTCCTTGGATTGCAAGGAGAACAAACCAGTTAATCATGGACTGATGCTGAAGCTCCAGTACTTTGCCACTTGTTGTGAAGAGCTGACTCACTGGAAAAGACCCTGATGCTGGAAAAGATTGAGGGCTGGGGGAGAAGGGAGACTGCAGTGGATTAGAAGGTTGGATTGCATCACCAACTCAATGGACATGAGTCTGAGCAGTCAGGAAGATAGTGAAGGACAGGGAAGCCTGCTGTACTGTAGTTCATGAGGTCACGAAGAGTCAGATATGACCTAGTGATTGAACAACAACAGAAATACTGAAGGAGAGCCAAATGATAGTATTTGACTTCAGCAAAATGATGACTTTCTGATTTGTAAAGGACTCAAATCCTGTAATTAAAGAAAGGTTGGCACACTACAAGAATATGTCTGTAACATATATAATCGACACATTTTATTGACTTGAATATGAAAAGAATTGTAAAGCGCACACACAAAAAAATCAGGAAATCTAATTATGAAATGGGGAATTAAGTGAATAGGCAATTACAAAACTGAGAAGGTGCATCAAAGAAGAAAATGAATAAATCCTCAGATAAAAATTAATCCAAGTCACACAAAGTAAGATTCTACATTCTAACTATTAAGTTCACAAAAAATTATAAATTTTCATAATTCTTTCTCTGTGTTTCAGAAAATGGCTCATAAAGCATTATGTGCTGGTTCTTGCCACAACCTCAGAAAAATGTTCAATATCTAGAGCCCTTGAAAACCTGTAGAAGGGATCAAATAAACACAAATTCCTATGTGGTGGATGTCACCAAAACTGAACTTCAGAGGAAAGAGTGTACCTTCAGAAAGAAAACTGGTGGTGTCTGCAGACACTTCTACCTGAGACTCAAGCCATTGTGGCCTCTGAAAATTCATCTTCTGACAGAGTCATATCCTCTAGCGGCACCAGCCAGCATGCAGTACTCAAGCTGACAGCTGCTTCTTGATTCCAATCTACTGTTTCATGATTCATCCCCAGAGTCTCTACTAAGCAGATTCAGACATCTTTCTGGGAGATCTATCATTTGTTGAGTACAGATTCCAAGGATGAGCTCTAATCAAGGCATGTTATTGTAGACTGATCACCATGGCTCTATTTAACACATTCTCTTCTGCATTATATGATCACTGCCATACATGTAGCCACAAGGAGACACACTCATTGGGTCTGATGTAGTGGATCCTGGCTCAGAAAATCCTGCTTTCTGTGGCAATATTCCTCTTAGATGACTTGGGAAAACATACCTGTCCTCTGCTCTTATAGAAAGACTAAAGAAATTAAAGAAAAAATATGATGTTGCTGAAAATCCTATAGCCAAGGAGAAGTGTCAAGGAGAAGTGTCAAGGAGAAGTGTCAAGGAGAAGTGGATGGACTTCCTCAACTTTTGAATTTATTGCTACTCTACCTGAGGTTGCAAAATTCCTAAAGTCTTGAAGGTATCCTCTTGATCTAACAGTCAGTACTTCCCTATTAGCACTCAAAGTTCTCAGCATGGGGATGAAGACAAGTAGGCAGCAACATCTTCTCAGGCTACTGAATATTCTTATTCATTTCTCCCACAGGTTTTTGAGAAAATATGGGCTGTGGGTGGAGCCTTGTTGACAGAAAATAAGTATTAGATTCTATTTTTTAAAATCACGTGACCTTGAATACAGACAAGAAAGCAAAAAATATATATTTGTCTATTCTTTTTCCAATACCACACAGTAGTGATTACTGTAGCTTTATAGTAAGTCTGATATAGTAAGCTTTACCAGTGGTTCTGGAATGGAAATGGGCACTTTTTTATAAAAGTAAATTGCCCCTTAGCTCTAAGTCTTATACATGTATCAAAGAGTTTTATAAGATGATTTAATTTAGCATTTTTTTATGCCAATACAGTTGGAGATAGACTTTGCCATGCAGCAGTCAAATGAGTAACTAGATCTATAGAGGAGCATTGTTAAATTGGAAAAATATGGTTAAACAACAATAATAAAATAACACTAAGATTTATTATGTACACCATTTGGGTAAATTTAAAACTAAATGACTGTGATTTTCACTGATGTAAATATTTAAATAAATATACATACGAAAAAAAGTGAAAGTCACACAGTCCTGTCCTCCTCTGTGATTTCATGGACTGTAGTCTGTCCCGCTCCTCTGTCCATGGAAGTTTCCTGGCAAGAGTACTGGAGTGGGTTGCCATTTTCTTCTCCAGGGGATCTTCCTGACCCTGGGATTGAACCTGAGTCTCCTGATTGCAGGCAGAGTCTTTACCAACTGAGCCACTAGGAAAGTACACATTAAAATAAGAATGTGTACTATTGAAATTATTAAGGAGGGAGTTAAGGGAAAAATAAAACATAAAACCCCAAACCTGGCAACAGAGATACTGCTGCTGTTGTTTAGTTGCTAAGTCATGTCCAGCTCTTTGAAATCCAATAGACTGTAGCTCACCATTCTCCTGTGTCCATGGGGTTTTCTTCTGGAATAGATTGCCATTTCCTACTCCTATGAGATCTTCCTGACCCAGGGATCAAACCCATGTCTCCTGCTTTGTAGGCAGATTCTTTACCACTGAGTCATCTGGGAAGCCAGCAACAGAAATAATATGTCATAAACCTAGAAAAATGAGCAATACAGTCTATACTTCTAAGGCTGTGTATCTAAAATAGAACAAAACTAGCAGATTAGTTTAATTAACTTAAAAATGCATTCCATCTCCATTTAGTTGCATAACAACCTTGGTACCTGCTGATATAAAAATTGGTTTGTATTCATACAAGCTGCATATGGTAGGCTGAGAATATCTAATTTGTATATATTTCAGTCAAAACACACTTCAAAGTAAAATCAGCTTAAAGCTATTTCTGGTAATTTATTTGCTTGTAGATTTAAGTATTTTCAAAATCATTCTGAGATTATCTTGTTACATACAATTTATATCGGGAATGTTTTTAAAATATAGCACAGATGCAAAAGATAAGATGCAGTTAATTCAGCATATTTAAATAAATAAATAATTATAAACTAATTCCATGTTAACATTTAGTGTTAATATTTGACTCAAGAGTTTGAAAGTCATGATGAGTCTATCATTTCTAGGGTAAGATTTCGTGCAAAGTTCTTCAGAATGCTTGAGACTCCTGAAAATATCAATGACACACCTGTATACTAGCAATGAATGAGTGGGATTTGAAAGTAAAAAGCAATACCATTTACATTAGTACAAAAAATGAAATACATAGTTATAAATCTAACAAAACACATCTAAGATGTACATAAGGAAAACTAAAAAACTTTGATGAATAAAATCAAAGAACTAAATAGAGAGATTCCATGTTCATGAATAGAAAGATTTAATATTGTCAGTTCTTCCCAAGTTTATTTATAAGCTCAAGGCAACTCTGACAAAAATCTCAGCAAGTATATATGGAGAGGCAAAAGACTGTGAATAGTCAACACAATTCTGAAGAAGAACAAAGCTGGAGAAGTGATGTTACTGACTTTGGACTTACTATAAAGCTACTCTAATCAACAGAGTGTAGTATTGGTAAACAATAGACAAATCAGCGGAACAGAATAGAGGGTACAGAAACATACCCACATAAATATAATCAACCTATATTTGACAAAGGAGGAAAGGCAATCTGATGGAACAAGGACAACAAATGGTGCTGGAACAACTAGACACCCACAGGCAAAAATGAATATAGCAGAGAACTTATACCCTTCAAAAACTAACTCAGGGCTTCCCTAGTGGCTCAGTGGTAAAGCATCCACCTGCCAATGCATGAGACATGGGTTTGATCCCTGATCTGAATATCCCAGATCCCACATTCTGCACAGCAGCTAAACCCATGAGACACAATTATAGACCTTGTATTTTACAGCTTGAAAGCTGCAACTGCTGAGCCCACGTGTCACAGCTACTGAAACCCATGAGCCCTGGGGCCTGTGCTTCACAACAAGAGAAGCCAACCAGAATGAAAAGCCTGTGCATCACCACTAGGGAGTAACCTTCATTCAGCACAACTAGAGAAAAGCCCACACAGCAACAAAGACACAGCACAGCTAATAAATAAATATATAAAATAGAAAAAAAAAAAAAAAAAAAANAAAAAAAAAAAAAAAAAAACCCACTCCAAATGGGTCACAGACCTAAATGTAAAATGCAAGACTATAGAAATACTAGAAGTAACATTAGAAAAAACCTACATATCCTTGGATATGGTGATGACATTTTAGATACAATATTAAAGGCAAGATCCAGGGGGAAAAGTGTATAAATCTGAACTTCATTAAAATAAAAATTTTTTGTAAGAAAATGTGAATACAAGCTACATTGGGAGAAAATACTTATAAAGGTCACATCTGATAATTGACTGTCATCCAAAATATACAGAGAACTTTTGATTTAGCACTCAACAATGAGAAAATGAAAAACCCGATTAAATAATGGGCCATATACCCTAAGAAACACCTCACCAAAGAAAATATACAGATGCAAAAATCATGTGAAAAGATGTTCACATCATATATTTTCAGATAAATGCAAATTAAAACAACAACAAAATACCACTACAAATCTGTTAAAAGGGCCAAAATCCAGAACACTGACAACACCAAATGCTGGAGAGGATGAAAAGCAACCAGAACAACCATTCCTTGCTGATGGGAATGCAAAATGGTACAGCCACTCTGGAAGACAGTTTGGCAGTTTCTTACAAAACTAAGCATACTCTCACTGTATGATCCACCAATCACACTCCTTGATATTGACTTAAGAGAGCTGAAAAATTACATTATGCAAAAATCTGCACATGTATATTTATAGCAGATTTGTTCATGACTGAAGAAACTTGTAAGCAATGAAGATGTTCTTCAGTAGGTCAGCTGCTATGCATTCAGAAAATGAAATATTATTCAACACTAAATAGAAATGAGTTTTCAAGCCATGAAAAGACATAAAGGAACCTTAAATGCATATCAGTAAGTGAGAGTCCCTTGGACTGCAAGGAGATCAAACCAGCCAACCCTAAAGGAAATCAATACTGACTATTCATTGGACAGACTGATGCTGAAATCAAAGCCCCAATACTTTGGTTACTTGATGCAAAGAACTGACTCACTAGAAAAGACCCTGATGCTGGGAAAGATTGAAGGCTGGAGGAGAAGGGGACGACAGAGGACTAGATGGTTGGATAGCATCACCAACTCAATGCACATAAGTTTGAGCAAGCTCCGGGAGAAGGTGAAGAACAGGGAAGCCTGGCGTGCTACAGTCCACAGGGTCACAAAGAGTGAGACATGACTGAATGACTGAACAACAACAAGTAAAAGATGCCAATCTGAAAAGGCTACATAGTATATGATCTCAACTATACATAATATTCTGGAGAAGGCAAAACCCAATAAAAAGAGCAGCATTTTTCAGGAATTGGAGAGTACTTTTAGAGCAGTGAAAAAGAGAGGCAGTTGTCTTTTGATATCTATGAGGGATTGATTCCAGAATCTGCTCCTGATACTAAAATTTTCAGATGTATAAGCCGCATAGTTTGCCTTGCCCTCCATGTTGAATTCTGGGGGTTCCAATCTCAGGTTATAAACATACACACAATACCTATTTGGTTGAATCTGTGGATGCTGAAGCCATGGATACAGAGGGCTGATTGTTTGATACCATAATGTATATTGGCGTATAGGTGTCACTGTACATTTGTTAAATCTATAGAATATACAACACCAAAATTAAACCATAATATCATACTCCAGTGGTGTATGTTGATAAAAGACTATGAATATGTGGAGGGAGGAGTTATATGGGAAATTTCTGAACCTTCCCTTTGATTCTGCTGTGAATTTTAAATGGCTTTTGAGAAACAAGGCCTTAATTAAAACCAAAACATTGATTCTAAAGCTCATGTCTTTATACCCATATCCAAATAAATTGAAAATTCAATGTTAAATGCCACTGTTATGGGCTGAAATTTGTCTCCCCCTGCCCCAACAACAATTTAAAGAAACCCAAACATTTGTTGAAGCACCTATATTTGGAGATAGAATCCTTAATGAGATAATTAAGTTAAAATACACTGAATAGGGATCAAATGCCCTTGATCCCATGTGACTGGTACCCTTATAGCAAGAGTAGATTAGAACATAGATGCACAGAGGACCGTGTGAAAACAGGAAGAAGATAGCCATCTCAAGCTGAGAGAACCTCAGAAAAATTCTAACCCTGCCAACACTTTGATCTTAGATTTCTAGGCTCCAGAACTGTGAGAAAATAAATTTCTGATATTTAGGTCACCCAGTCTGAGGTACTTTAGTAGTCAGCCCTAGCAAATTAATACACCCCTGATAATATACATTTCTTCTCTCTGAAAGAGATATTGTTTAGTCATCTAGCTGTGTCTGTTTTGCAACGCTATGGACTGTATCCCATCTAGTTCCTCTGTCCATGGGATTTCCAAGGCAAGAATACTGGAGTGAGGTGTTGTTTCCTTCTCCAGGGGATCTTCCCAACCCAGGGATTAAAACTGTATCTCCTACATTAGCAGGCAGCTTTTTTTTTTTTTTCACTGAACCACCAGGAAAGCCCCATGGAAGAGATGAGAGAGTGGTTAGTTAAACTTTCGCATAAAACAGGAAAGAACAATACTCAATATCATTAAGAACATATTTGCTTTGTTTCTGTATACAGTTAAAGGACACTAGGAATTTGCTCAAAATTTAACAAAAAAAATCTTTATTATTTTAAATTTCTGTGTTCTCTGATAAAATGGGATCACACACACATTGAGGTCATTAGTGATATAGTCAAAGGGCCCCAAGAACTTTATTTTAATCATTTACTCACTTTTTCAATACAGTGAATGTGTGTATTATGGGAAGGAAATCCTGAATTTTCAGAGTTGCTAAAATATAATTAGTTTTTAGGTCAAATCCCAAATGCCTTATACATAAACATGCAATGATATAAAAACAAAGCACAGGTGCTCTGTTAAAATCTGAGGAGGATTTGAAGGCAGATCTGTGACAGCCAAGAGATAACTGACAGTGTGATAAATCTTTGCCCAGGGGAATTAAACAGATTTGAAATAAAATCAGTTATTAAAACTTTCCCCCTTGTATGAAAGTTTCATAAATATTAAACACTAAAAATATATGTTTCCTGAAATGAAGTATCTCCATGCTTAACAAACATATTTGTTGGGTGTGAAACCACAAAACATAATGGAATAAAGACACATAATATTATAGTGATATCTAACACATCCTCTTTTGTTACCCTCAATTTAATAACAAAGCCTTGCTCTTCTCTCAGTGAAAGGTGGATGTGTGTCAGCAATAAGGAAGCCTTTACTATTCATCCAACCAAATACTGGACATGGTATTATAACAGGTGTATCCTCACAAAATTCTCAGGTAGAGAATTTGCAGCTTTCTTTGTCATATATTCACTCTGTCCCATTCCTCTTGTTCTTTCCAAGTATGAAAATGTTTTTCGTGGTAACAACTAAAGGTCAGAGCTCCATTTCAGGCAACTTTGGACAACAGTGAATGCAGTAGGGTATCAGATGAGCTGCAGAAAGAGAATGAAGGATGTGGACATATGGTTTGTAACTAGAAGCACAGGGACTGAGGGATGTTGGGCAGATATAGTTCATTTGAATAGCACATTATTGAACTCTTTTTGAATGTCCTGAGATCACTTATTAAATGTTATCTGAATGTCAATGTACTTCACCAGTTGGCCAGAGGCCTCACCTCCTCCATTGTTTTTGGCCTCTGAGGGCACCTATGACTGAGATTTCAGTAGTAAGATATGTTTTTCTTCTATAAAATGTGTAATTTAGTACATCTACCCAAATGCAAAATAGATAAATTACCAAATGCATTACAAGTATATTATTATATAGGAAAAGTTAAAATTTTCATCAGTCAAGGATGACCAAGGAACAGAACCAGAGTATAAAAATACACACACGCACACACATATAATTTACTACGAGAAATTTCCTTATACAACTGTGGGAGCTGACTAAACCATCCCAAAATCCAGTGAGTAGCTGAGAAGGAAAGAGTCATGGAAAAGCGAGGATGACTGCAGATCAAATTGCTGTTTTAAGTCTTTCAATTCAGTTCAGTTCAGTTCAGTTGCTCAGTCGTGCCTGACTTTTTGTGACCCCATGAATCGCAGCACGCCAGGCCTCCCTGACCATCACCAACTCCCGGACTTCACTCAGACTTACATCCATTGTGTCAGTGATGCCATCCAGCCATCTCATCCTCTGTCGTCCCCTTCTCCTCCTGCCCCCAATCCCTCCCAGCATCAGACTGTTTTCCAGTGAGTCAACACTTCACATGAGATGGCCAAAGTACTGGAGTTTCAGCTTTAGCATCATTCCTTCCAAAGAAATCCTAGGGCTGATCTCCTTCAGAAAGGATTGGTTGGATCTCCTTGCAGTCCAAGGGATTCTCAAGAGTCTTCTCCAACACCACAGTTCAAAAGCATCAATTCTTTGACGCTCAGCTTTCTTTATAGTCCAACTCTCACAACGATACATGACTACTGGAAAAACAATAGCCTTGACTAGATGGACTTTTGTTGACAAAGTAATGTCTCTGCTTTTTAATATGCTGTCTAGGTTGGTCATAAGTTTCTTTCCAAGGAGTAAGCATCTTTTAATTTCATGGCTGAAATCACCATTTGCAGTGATTTTGGAGCCCCCCAAAAAATAAAGTCAGCCACTCTTTCCACTGTTTCCCCATCTATTTGCCATGAAGTGATGGAGCTGGTTGCCATGATCTTAATTTTTTGAAGGTTGAGGTTAAGCCAACATTTTCACTCTCCTCTTTCATTTTCATCAAGAGACTCCTTAGTTCTTCTTCACTTTCTGCCATAAAGGTGGAGTCATCTGCATATCTGAGGTTATCGATATTTCTCCCAGCAATCTTGATTTCAGCTTGTGCTTCCTCCAGCCCCGTTCGTGATGATGTACTCTGCATATAAGTTAAAAAAGCAGGGTGACAATATACATCCTTGATGTACTCCTTTTTCTATTTGGAAACAGTCTGTTGTTCCATGTCCAGTTCTTAACTGTTGCTTCCTGACCTGCATACAGGTTTCTCATGAGGCAGGTCAGGTGGTCTGGTACTCCCATCTCTTTCAGAATTCCCACAGTTTATTGTGGTCCACACAGTCAAAGGCTTTGGCATAGTCAGTAAAGCAGAAATAAATGTTTTTCTGGAACTCTCTTGCTTTTTCCTGATCCAGTGAGTGTTGGCAATTTGATCTCTGGTTCCTCTGCCTTTTCTAAATCCAGCTTGATCATCTGGAAGTTCACAGTTCACATATTGTTGAAGCCTGACTTGGAGAATTTTGAACATTACTTTACTAGCATGTGAGATGAGTGCAATTGTGTGGTAGTTTGAGCGTTCTTTGGCATTGCCTTTCCTTGGGATTGGAATGAAAACTGACGTTTCCCAGTCTTGTGACCACTGCTGAGTTTTGCAAATTGATTGACAGATTGAGTGCAGTACTTTCACAGCATTTAAGTCTTTTTCAAATTTCAAAGCATTTAAGTCTTTGGAGTTTAGAAAAGGACTTGCCTCTCTCTAAAGGGCACCCACCTGATAAAGCCACATCCATGTGGCTTCTATTTTCATTAACTATGAATTAGTCTTTTTGGGATTTTAATTATATCTATAAAATCTCTGGACAGCAGCACCTACACTCTTGTGTGACTGAACTACTGGAACAAAGTGTGTGTGTGCTACAAAATGGCTGCTGTCTCCTTTCAACTTTCTAACATAAAGGAGTGAATATCTCTTGTAATCCACTGGAAACTTACTAGGAAAAAAAGTTGTTTGGAATTTATCAGTCTAGCCAATTGATACATAACAAAACCAACAATGACAAAAAATAAACTTTCTCTATACTGACATATGTAAGTTCATTTATTTCATATTTAACTCATCAAATATTACAAGCCCATATTCTTGCTTGGAGTTCCAGAGATATAATTATATAAACACCACAAAATTTTGGACAAAATACAGATATAATTTTTGAACTGAAGAACATATTTAATGTTGTGTTATCAAGCATACATTAAATATTGAGTAGTTTCCCAATACAGTATTTTAAATAAATTAAAACAAATCTACTATTTTGTATAGAGTTCAAAGTCTATAGAGACATTTTAATTAAAAACTTAAGTATGCTATACTAGGATTATCAAAAGACAGAGAAAAGTCACTTAAACAAGTATGAGGGCAATAGAAATAACTTAAGTTATGGTTGATGCTTCAGATTAGACTTGCATGCACTTAGCCACTGAGAAACCATTAAAAAGGGAAGATTGTTTACAGGCAGAAGGAAAAATGATAAACAAAATTTTTGAAAAACTTAAATGCTCAAGAATATAGAAACAATGAATAGAAAAAGCAAAGGGCAATTTTGACTGATCTATGAGAGAAGGACTTTATTTTTAAGGGAGGATATTAAATATCTAAGGCAGTAGACAATATTGCATAATTTTAAGCCAGCAAGTAACAACTTACTTCTTAATTTCCAAAAAAGAATCAAAGAGATTAGAGACAAGATTATCAAGTTGAAGCACTTGAACTCAGCTCCTCTTGCAAAAACAAAACAAAGCAAAAAAATCAAAAGTAACTGCTAAACAACCATTTACTAAAAAGGACTGCAACCTGCAAAAAATGATATTGTACCTACAAAGACAAAGAGGAAGCCACAAGATAGTAGGAGGGGCCCATTCAATTTGCAGTCAGATCCCATACCCACCAGATGGGCAGTGAAAAAACTGGAAAATAATTGTTACAGAGGGTCTCTCACAGAATTGAGAGTTTGGAATCTCACAGCAGACTCCCTTTATAGGGGACTGTCACTGGGAGGAGAAGTCCCCAGAGAATTTGGCTTTGAATGCATGTGGGGCTTGATTGCAGGAGCTCCACAGAACTGGAGAAAACAGAAACAAAACACTTGGAGGGCACACACAAGGTCTTATTCACACTGGCACCCAGGAAAAAATTATTGACTTCATAGATACCTGAGCCAGACCTACCTGCTGGTCTTGAAGGGTCTCCTGGAAAGGCAAAGGGGTGGCTGTGATTCACTGTGGGGATAAAGATATGGTGGCTGAGATATTGGGGAGTATTCATGGGTTTGAGCTCTCACAGAGGCTGCCATTTTGACAACAATGTCTGTCTCCATTCAACAGACTGTTGGCTCCAGGGCTGGAAGGCCTCAAACCAAACAACCAACAAGGCAAAAAAAGAGCCCCACAAGGCAGAAATACAGCCCCACCTATCAACAGGCTGCCTAAAGTCTTTCTGATCTCAGAGCCATCTCTAAACACACTCCTTGACATGGCCTTGCCCACCAGAGGGACAAAACCCAGCTCTACCCACCAGTGTGAAGGCACTAATCCCTCACACAAGGAAGCCTACATAGCTTCTTGGACCAGCCTCAGCCAATAGGAATCAGAGACCAGAAGGAAGAGAACCACAGACACCAGAAGAAAGAGGACCTCAATCCTGGAGCCTTTGGAATGGAGACTGTATACAGAAAAAGAGACAAAATAAGACAGCAGAAGAATATATTTCAGATAAAGAAACAAGATAAAACCCCAGAAGAACAACTAAATGAAATAGAAATAGACAATATAATAAAAAAAAGAATTCAGAGTAATTGTAGTAAAGATGATCCCAGAACTCAGCAAAAGAATGGAGGCACAGATAAAGAAGATAAAAGAACCGTTTAACAAAGAGATAGAATATCTCAGAACAAACAAAGATAAATAAAATAACTGAAATTAAAATTCACTAGAAGCAAACAATAGCATAATAAATGAGGCAGAAAAATGGATAAGTGAGCTGGAAGGCAGAATGATGAAAATCACTACCATGGAACAGAATAAAGAAAAAGAGTGAAAAGAAATAAGGACAAGCTAAGAGACCTCTGAGTCAACATTAAGTACACCAATACTCACACTATAGGGATTCCAGAAAAAGACAGAGAGGAAGGGCCTGGGGAAATACTTGGAGAGAAAACAGCTGAAAACTTCCCTAACATGAAAAGGAAACAGTCACCCAAGTCTGGGAAGTGCAGAGAGTCTTAAGCAGGATAAATCCAAAGAGGAACACCCCAAGAAACATAGAAATCAAACTAACAAAAAATAAAGACAAAGAGCAACATACAACACACAAGGGAATTACCATAAAGTTATCAGCTGATTTCTCAGCAGAAACTCTGCAGGCTATAAGAGAGCCCCATGATATATTTAAAGTGATTAATAAAGAGAACCTACAACCAAAAATACAGCCTCATTCTTATTTAGATTCAGTGGAGAAAGCAAAAGCTTTACAGACAAAATTTAAGAGAATTCAATACAACCAGACAAGCTTTGCAACAAAAGGCAGCTAGAAAAAAAGAGAATTATGAAGGGAAAAACTCACCAGTATGGCAAATATGTATTTTAAAGGTGTATAATCATTTGCATATAAATATGATATCAAAACCAGGAATCATGAAAGAGGAGAGTACAAATGCAGGATATTGGAAGTGCATTTGAAATTAAAAAGACCAGGACATGGTAAAGGTTTGATTATATGTCGATTGCTGTGTCTAAACATCATGGAACCACAAACCAAACATATACAATAGATACACACAAAATTAGTAAAGAATTATGAGCAAAAAATTAAGTTAGTCATCAAATCATAAGAGAAGAAAGCAAAAGTCAGAGAAAATACATAGGAAAACAAATCTAAAACAGTTAAGAAAATGATAATAGGAATAAACATATTGATAATTACCTTAAATGTAAATAGATTAAGTGTTCCAGCCAAAAGAGAGAGACTGGCTGAATAGATATAAAATTAAGACCTGCATAAATGTAATCTACTAGAGACCCACTTTAGAATTAGGGACACTACAGAATGAAAGTGAGGGTAAGGAAAAAGGTACTGCATGCAAATTAAAATCAAAAGAAAGATGGAGAGGCAATACTCATATCAGAGAAAAGACTTTAAAGATTGTTAAAAGAGACAAAGAAGAACACTTCCCAATGATCAAAGATCAATCCAAGAAAAGGATATAATTATAAATATATATGCACCCAACATATATATACAAGAAACACTAACAGCTATAAAAGGAAAAATCAACAGTAATATAGTAACAGTGGAGAAATTTAACACTTCACCTACACCAATGGATAGATCATTCAGACATAAAACTAACAGGAAAATGCAAGACTTAAATGACACATTAGACCAGATAGACTTAATTGATATTTATAGACAATTCCATGTAAAAGTAGCAGAGAAGACACAAAACACTCACCAGGATTAATCACATCCTGGGCTACAAAGACAGCCTTGGTTAAATTTAAGAAAATTAAAATAATATCAATCATCATTTCTGGCCAGAATATATTGAGATAAGAAATCAATTACAAGGGGGACAAATTGTAAAACACAAAAACATGTGGAGGCTAAACAATATGTTGCTAAACAGCCAATGGATGTTCTAAGAAATCAAAAGGAAATTAAAAAATACCTAGGCACAAATGAAAATAAAAGCAAGATGATTCAAAACCAATAGGATGCAGCAAAAGCGCTTCTAGGAAGGAACATTATAGCCATAAAATCTTACCTCGGGGGGGGGGGGGAAGAATCTCAGAAAACCTAACCTTACACCTAAAAGAATTAGAAAAAGAAGAACAATAAAAAAGCACACACAGATTTAGTAGAAGGGAAGAAATCATACAATTTAGAACAGAAATAAATGAAACAAAACAGTAGCAATGATTAAGGAAACTAAAATCTGGTTCTTTGAAAAAATAAAAAAAATTAATTAAACCTTTAGCCAGACTTATCAAGGAAAAAAAGGGAAAGGGCTCAAATAAATAAAATTAGAAATGAAAAAGGAGATGTTACAATGAACACTACAGATATAAAAATGATTATGAGACTACTACAAGCAACTATACGTCAATAAAATGGGCCACCAAGAGGAAGTTGATAAATGCTTAGAAAGGTATAATCTGCCAACACCGAACCAGGAAGAAATAGAAAATATAAACAGACAAATCACAAGCACTGAAAAAGCAAAACAAACAAACAAAGAAAAAAAAAAAAACTATGATTAAAAACTTTCAACAAACAAAAGTCCAGGACCAGAAAGCTTCACAGGAATTCTATCAAACATTTAGTGAAAAATTAACACCTACCCTTCTGAAACTATTCCAAAAAATTACAGACGAAGAAACTCTCTTAAACTCATTTTATGAGGCCACCATCACCCTGATACCAAAACTACACCACACACACACACACACACACACACACACACAAAACACTCTAGGATAATATCTCTGGTGAATATAGATGTAAAATTCCTCAACAAAACAGTAGCAAACTGAATTTGACAATACATTAAAGGATCATACATCAAGATAAAGTGGAACTTAACTCAGGGATTTTTTTCAGCATTAGGAAATCAATCACGGTGATGCACATTAACAAACTGAATAATAAAAATGATATATGGGGTGCAGTCCATGCAGTCGCTAAGCATTGGACAGGACTTAGCGACTTCACTTTCATGCATTGGAGAAGGAAATAGCAACCCACTCCAATGTTCTTGCCTGGAGAATCCCAGGGACCCGGCAGCCTGCTGGGCTGCTGTCTATAGGGTCACACAAAGTCAGACATGACTGAAGCGACTCTGCAGCAGCATAATCATGTCAACAGATGCAGAAAAGGTTTCTGACAAAATTGAAAACCTATTTATGACAAACACTATCCAGAAAATTGGTATAGAAGAAACATGCCTCAACATAAAGGTCGTAAATGACAAATCCATAACATACATCATATGTAACAGTGAAAAGCTGAAAGCATTTCCTCTAAGTCCAGGTACAAGACAAGGATGTCCACTCCCACCACTTTCATTGCAGTGTTGAAAGTCTGAAACTCTGAAAGCCATGGTAATCAAAGGAGAAAAATAAATAAATGACTACAAATTATACAATAGCACTGGGAAAATTTAACTTACATCAATGGACAGATCATCCAGGCAGAAAGGAAATAAGTAAACACAAGCTTTCTCAATTTTGAACTCAGTGAGTGAGTTGTTCCATATCTAGTCTTAACTGTTCCTTCTTGACCTACATACAGGGTTGGTTTCGTTTTTTAAATTTTTTTTTCATATAAATTTATTCATTTTAATTGGTGGTTAATTACTTTACAGTATTGTATTGGTTTTGCCATACATCAACATGAATCCACCATGGGTATACACGTGTTCCCCATCCTGAACCCCCTTCCCTCCTCCCTCCCCATACCATCCCTCTGGGTTGTCCCAGTGCACCAGCCCCAAGCATCCAGTATCATGCATTGAACCTGGATATATGATATTATACATGTTTCAATGCCATTCTCCCAACTCATCCCACCCTCTCCTTCTCCCCCAGAGTCCAAAAGTCCATTCTATACGTCTGTGTCTCTTTTGCTGTCTCGCATACAGGATCATCATTACCATCTTTCTCAATTCCATATATATGTGTTAGTATACTGTATTGGTGTTTTTCTTTCTGGCTTACTTCACTCTGTATAATTGGCTCCAGTTTCATCCACCTCATTAGAACTGATTAAAATGTGTTCTTTTTAATGGCTGAGTAATATTCCATTGTACACATGTACCACAGCTTTCTTATCCATTCATCTGCTGATGGACATCTAGGTTGCTTCCATGTCCTGGCTATTATACACAGTGCTGTGATGAACATTGAGGTACATGTGTCTCTTTCAATTCTGGTTTCCTCGGTGTGTATGCCCAGCAGTGGAATTGCTGAGTCATAAGGAAGTTCTATTTTCATTTTTTAAGGAATCTCCACACTGTTCTCCATAGTGGCTGTATTAGTTTGCATTCCCACCAACAGTGTAAGAGTGTTACCTTTTCTCCACACCCTCTTCAGCATTTATTGCTTGTAGACTTTTGGATAGCACCCATTCTGACTGGCATTAAGTGGTACCTCATTGTGGTTTTGATTTGCATTTCTCTGATAATGAGTGATGTTGAGCATCTTTTCATGTGTTTGTTAGCCATCTGTATGCCTTCTTTGGAGAAATGTCTATTTAGTTCTTTGACCCATTTTTTGATTGGGTCGTTTATTTTTCTGGAATTGAAGTGCAGGAGTTGCTTGTATATTTTTGAGATTAGTTCTTTGTCAGTTTCTACATTTGCTATTATCTTCTCCCATTCTGAAGGCTGTCTTTTTGCCTTGCTTATAGTTTCTGTTGTTTTTCAGAAGCTTTTAAGTTTAATTAGGTCCCATTTGTTTATTTTTGCTTTCATTTCTAATATTCTGGGAGGTGGGTCATAGAGGATCCTGCTGTGATTTATTTCAGAAAGTGTTTTACCTATGTTCTCCTGTAGGAGTTTTATAGTTTCTGGCCTTACATTTAGATCTTTAATCCATTGTGAGTTTATTTTTGTGTATGGTGTTAGAAAGTATTCTAGTTTCATTCTTTTACAAGTGGTTGACCAGTTTTCCCAGCACCACTTGTTAAAGAGATTGTATTTAATCCATTGTATATTCTTGCCTCTTTTGTCAAAGATAAGGTATCCATAGGTGCGTAGATTTATCTCTGGGCTTTCTATTTTGTTCCATTGATCTATATGTCTGTCTTTGTGCCAGTACCATACTGTCTTGATGACTGTGGCTTTGTAGTAGAGCCTGAAGTCAGACAGGTTGATTCCTCCAGTTCCATTCATCTTTCTCAAGATTGCTTTTGCTATTCGAGGTTTTTTGTATTTCGATACAAATTGTGAAATTATTTGTTCTAGCTCTGTGAAAAATACTGTTGGTAGCTTGATAGGGATTGCATTGAATCTATAGATTGCTATAGATTCTTCCAGTCCATGAACATGGTATATTTCTCCATCTATTAGTGTCCTCTTTGATTTCTTTCACCAGTGTTTTATAGTTTTCTATATATAGGTCTTTAGTTTCTTTAAGTAGATATATTCCTAAGTATTTTATTCTTTTCGTTGCAATGGTGAATGGAATTGTTTCCTTAATTCCTCTTTCTGTTTTCTCATGGTTAGTGTATAGGAATGCAAGGGATTGCTGTGTGTTGATTTTATATCCTGCAACTTTACTATATTCATTGATTAGCTCTAGTAATTTTCTGATGGAGTTTTTAGAGTTTTCTATGTAGAGGATCATGTCTTCTGCAAACAGTGAAAGTTTTACCTCTTCTTTTCCAATTTAGATTCCTTTAATTTCTTTTTCTGCTCTGATTGCTGTGGCCAAAACTTCCAGAACTATGTTGAATAGTAGTGGTGAAAGTGGGCACCCTTGTCTTCTTCCTGGTTCAGTTTTGGAAAGTTGTACTTTTCTAAGAATTTTTCCACTTCTTTCACGTTGTCCGTTTTATTGGCATATAATTTGGTATTCCCATCTTGAATAGTTTTCCACAGTTTGTTGTGATCCACACAGTAAAGGTTTTTGTGTAGTTAATGAAAGAGAAGTAGATGTTTTCTTGGAATTCCATTGCTGTCCCTGCTGTTGCTGCTGCTGCTACTGCTAAGTTGCTTCAGTCATGTCTGACTTTGTGAGACCCCACAGACGGCAGCCCACCAGGCTCCCCGGTCCCTGGGGATTCTCCAGGCAAGAACACAGGAGTTGGTTGCCGTTTCCTTCTCCAAAGCATGAAAGTGAAGTCACTCAGTCCTGTCCAACGCTTAGCAACCCCATGGACTGCAGCCTACCAGGATCCTCCATCCATGGGATTTTCCAGGCAAGAGTACTAGAGTAGGGTGCTTTATCTATGAACCAGCAAATTCTGGCAATTTAATCTCTGGATCCTTTGCATTTTCTGAATTCAATTGTACTTCTGGAAGTCCTCCATCCATGTACTGTTTGAACATTCTTTGGCATTGCCCTTCTTTAGGACTAGAATGATAATTGACCTTTACCAGTCCTGTGGCCATTGCTGAGTTTTCCAAATTTTTATTGAGTGGAGCACTTTAACAGCTTCATCTTTGAGGATTTGGAATAGCTCAGCTGGAAGTCTATCACCTCCCAGTAGCTTTACTTGTAGTAATGCTTTCTAAGGCCCATGTGACCTCACATTTCAGGATGTCTGACTATAGACAAGTGACCACACCATCATGGTTATTGAGATCACTAAGACTTTTTTTTTTTTTGGCCGGGGGCTGGGGGGAGCGGTAAAGTTCTATGGATTCTTGCCGTCTCATCTTAATGTCTTCTGCTTCGGTTAGGTCCTTACCATTTCTGTCCTTTATCATGTCCATCCTTGTATGAAATTTTCCCTAGATATCTCCAGTCTTCTTAAAGAAATCTATATTCTTCTCCATTCTGTTGTTTTCCTCCATTTATTTGCACTGTTTATTTCAGAAAGCTTTCTTGTCTCTCCTTGCTATTCTCTGAAACTCAGCATTCAATTGGGTGTATTTCCCTTGTCTTTCATTTCTCGTCTTTCTTTGATGGTGGTTTAGTTGCTATGTCATGTTGGACTCTTGCAAACCCATGGACTGTAGCCTGCCAGGCTCCTCTATCCTTAGGATTCTCCAGACAAGAATACTGGAGTGGGTTGCCATTTCCTTCTCCAGGGGATCTTCCCGACCCCAGAATTGAACCCAGGTCTCCTGCCTACAAGGGAAAATCTTTCTGTGGCTATTTGTGAAGCCTCGTCAAGCAACCACTTTGCATTCCTGTATTTCTTTTTCTTTGGCATGGTTTTGGTGACTGCCTTCTGTACAATGTTAACAAATCTTTAGCCATAGTTCTTCAGGCATTCTGTTTACCAGACCTAATCCCTGAACCCAGAGTTCCAAAGAATAGCAAGAAGAGATAAGAAAGCCTTTCTCAGTGATCAATGCAAAGAAATAGAGGAAAACAACAGAATGGGAAAGACTAGAGATCTCTTCAAGAAAATTAGAGATACCAAGGGAATATTTCATTCAAAGATGGGCTCAATAAAGGACAGAAATGGTATGGACCTAACAGAAGCAGAAGATATTAAGAAGAGGTGGCAAGAATACATAGAAGAACTGTACAAAAACGATCTTCATGACCAAGATAAATATGATGGTATGATCACTTACCTAGACCCAGACATCCTGGAATGTGAAGGCAAGTGGGCCTTGGAAAGCATCACTATGAACAAAGCTAGTGGAGGTGATGAAATTGGAGTTGAGCTATTTCAAATCCTGAAAGATGATGCTGTGAAACTGCTGCACTCAATATGCCAACAAATTTGGAAAATTAAGCAGTGGCCACAGGACTGGAAAAGGTCAGTTTTCATTCCAATCCCAAAGAAAGGCAAAGCCAAAGAATGCTCAAACTACTGCACAATTGCACTCATCTCACATGCTAGTAAAGTAATGCCCAAAATTCTCCAAGTCAGGCTTCAGCAATACATGAGCTGTGAACTTCTAGATGTTCAAGCTGGATTTTGAAAAGGCAGAAGAACCAGAGATCAAATTGCCAACATCCACTGGATCATAGAAAAAGGAAGAGAGTTCCAGAAAAACATCTATTTCTGCATTATTGGCTATGCCAAAGCCTTTTACTGTGTGGATCACAATAAACTGTGAAAAATTCTGAAAGAGATGGGAATACCAGACCACCTGACCTGCCTCTTGAGAAACCCATATTCAGGTCAGGAAGCAACTGGACATGAAACAACAGACTAAATAGGAAAAGGAGTATGTCAAGGCTGTATATTGTCACCCTGCCTATTTAACTTCTATGCAGAGTATATCATGAGAAACACTTGGAGGGAAGAAGCACAAGCTGGAATCAAGACTGCCTGAAGAAATATCAATAACCTCAGATATGCCAAGTACACCACCCTTATGGCAGAAAGTGAAGAGGAACTAAAAAGCCTCTTGATGAAAGTGAAAGAGGAGAGTGACAAAATTGGCTTAAACCTCAACATTCAGAAAATGAAGATCATGGTATCTGGTCTCATCACTTCATGTGAAATAGATGGGGAAACAGTGTCAGAATTTATTTTTGGGGGCTCCAAAATCACTGAAGATGGTGACTGCAGCCATGAAATTAAAAAAAACGCTTACTCTTTGGAAGAAAAATTATGACCAACCTAGATAGCATATTGAAAAACAGAGACATTATTTTGCCAACAAAGGTCCATCTAGTCAAGTCTTTGGTTTTTCCAGTGGTCATCTATGGATGTGAGATTTGGGCTGTGAAGAAGGCTCAGCACTAAAGGATTGATGGTTTTGAACTGTGGTGTTGGAGAAGACTCCAGAGAGTCCCTTGGCCTGCAAGGAGATCCAACTAGTCCATTCTAGAGGAGATAGGCCCTGGGTGTTCTTTGGAAGGAATTATGCTAATGCTGAAACTCCAGTACTTTGCCCACCTCATGGAAATAGTTGACTCATTGGAAAAGAGTCTGATGCTTGGAGGGATTGGGGGCAGGAGGAGAAGAGGATGACAGAGGATGAGATGGTTGGATGGCATCACCGACTCGATGGACGTGAGTTTTAGTAAACTCTGGGAGTTGATGATTGACAGGGAGTCCTGCCGTGCTGCAATTCATGAGGTCGCAAAGAGTCGGAGATGACTGAACTGAACTGAACTGAATCCCCTGAACCTACTCATCACCTCCACTGTATGATATAATCATAAGGGATTAAAACCAGGCATGGAAAGATTAACTGGTTCTAAGTTGGGAAAGAAATCCATCCAATAAGGATGTCACCCTGCTTATTAAACTTGTATACAGAGTTACTGCTGGTGCTGCTAAGTTTCTTCAGTCATGTCCGACTATGTGAGACCCCATAGATGGCAGCCCACCAGGCTCCCCCGTCCCTTGGATTCTTCAGGCAAGAATACTGGAGTGGGTTGCTATTTCCTTCTCCAATTCATGAAAGTGAAAAGTGAAAGTGAAGTCACCAAGTCGTGTCAGACTCTTAGCGACTCCATGGACTGCAGCCCATCAGGCTCCTCCATTCATGGGATTTTCCAGGCAAGAGTACTGGAGTGGGGTGCCATTGCCTTCTCTGTGTATACAGAGTATGGCATGTGAAATGCCAAGTTGAATGAATCATGTTACAATCAAGATTACCAGAAATGTAAAGAACAGACTTTTGTATTCTGTGGGAGAAGGCAAGGATGGGATGATTTGGGAGAACAGCACTGAAGCATGTATATTACCATATGTGAAACAGATCACCACTCCAGGTCCGATGCGTGAGAAGAGCACTTAGGACTGGTACACTGGGATGACCCTGAGGGATGGGATGGGGAGGGAGGGAGGAGGGGAGTTCAGGGTGGGGAACACATGTACACCCATGGCTGATTCATTTCAGTGATGTCAGAGTATGTCAAAAATCACTATAATATTTTAAAGTAATTAGCCTCCAATTAAATAATTTTTAAAAAGAAAAAAATATTTCCATATTGACTATGTATATGAATTTTTATATCTAATCCAAAACAAAGATATGTTAATAAAAAGAAAAGATTTCCAGGAAAAATATCAACAACCTCAGATGTGAAGATAATACCACTCAAATGGCAGAAAGTGAAGAGGAACTAAAGAGCTTCCTCATGAGGGTGAAAAAGGACGGTAAAAAAAAAAAAAAAAAAACAAAAAACAAACAAAAAAAACTGGTTTGAATTTCAGCATTAAAAAACTAAGATCATGAAATCTGGTTTAATCACTTCATGCGAAATAGAATGTAAAAAGTGGAAGCAGTGACACATTTAATTTTCTTGGGTTCCCAAATCACTGCAGACAGTGACTGCAACCAGGAAATTAAAAAACAAAACAAAACAAAACAATGCTTTCTCCTTGGAGGAACACTATGGCAAATCTGGACAGTGTATTAAAAAAGCAAAGATAATTACTTTGCCAACAAAGGTCCATATAAGCAAAGCTATGGTTTTTCCGGTAGTCGTATACAGTTATTAGAGTTGGGTGATAAAGAAGGCTGAGCACAAAGACTTGATACATTGAATTGTGATGCTGGAGAAGACTCTTGAGAGTCCCTTGGACAGCAAGAAGATCCAACAGGTCAATCCTAAAGGATATTCACCCTGAATGTTCATTGGAAGGACAGATGCTGAAATTGAAGCTCCAAAAGATTGGCTACCCAATATGAAGAGCCAACTCACTGGAAAAGACCCTGATGTTGGGAAAGATTGAAGAGAAGGGGGCAGCAGAGGATGAAATGGTTAGACAGCATCACGGACTCAATGGACGTGAGTCTGTGCAAACTCGAGAAGATGGTGAAGGAGATGGGAGCCTGGAGTGCTGCAATCCATGGGGTCACAAGGAGTCAAACACAATTTAGTGACTGAACAACAACAAATACACCCTTTAAATAGCACAATAGATCAGATTCATTTAACTCAATTAATGTCCTATAAATATCAATTAAATATTAAAGCAGAATATACTTTGTTCACAACTGCACAAGGAACTTTCTCTAGGATATACTACACCTTGGGCCACAAACCAAGCTTTGGAAATCTAAAGAAAATAGAAATTGTATCAGGCGTCTTTTCTGATGCAAATGCTATAAGACTTGAAATCAATCACAGGGGACAAAAGTGTTAAAACACACAAACACACACACAAACATACTGAGGCTAAACAGTGCACTGCTAAATAACCAAGTCATAACTATGGAAATTAAAGAGGAAATAAATAGACATTTAGAAAAAAATGACAATGAAAATATGATCACCCAACACCTATGAGACACAGCAAAAGCAGTTGTAAGAGGAAGCTTATAGCATTCAATCTTACCTCAGAAAACAAAACAAAACAAAATAAAACCTCAAGTAAACAAT
Organism: Redunca redunca; assembly: GCA_006410935.1. NCBI lineage: Eukaryota > Metazoa > Chordata > Mammalia > Artiodactyla > Bovidae > Redunca > Redunca redunca. The sequence continues at coordinate 176,846 of SJYQ01009271.1, forward strand.
CTAATGTAAATCAGCTAGAGGAGGAAGAACAAAGAAATCTGGTCAGTAGAAGGAAAGAATCATAAAGATAAGAGCATAAATAAATAAAATTGAAATGAAGAAATCAATAGCAAATATCAATAAAAGTAAAATGGTTCCTTGAGAAGATAAAGAAAATTAATAAACCTTTAGCTGGACTCCTAAAGGAAAAAAAAAATGGAGAGGACTCAAATTAATAAAATTAGAAATAAAAATGGAGAAATCACAACTAACCTAAGAGATTATTACGACCAAGTATATGCCAATAAAATGGATAACCTGGAAAAAATGTATGTATTCTTGGAAAGGTAAAACCTTCCAAGACAGAACCAAGAAGAATTAGAAAACATAAACAAACCAATCACAAGTAATGAAGTCAATGAACAAATCTCCAGGATCAGATGACTTCATAGGGGAATTCTATCAAACATGCAGTGATAAGCTAACACCTATTCTTCTAAAAATTAAAAAAAAAAAAAAAAAAGCAGAGGGAGGAACACTCCCAAATCTGTTCTATAAGGTGACCATCATGCTAATAGCAAAACCTGACAAAAATATCTCAAAAAACAAATTTATAGACCAGTATCACTAATGAACATAGATGCAAAAATCCTCAACACAACAGTAGCATATAGAATGCAGTAACACATTGAAAGAGCCATACACTATGATCAAGTGAGTTTTGTCCCAGGAATGCAAGGATTCTTCAGTATTCACAAAATAATCAATGTAATACACCAAATTAAAAATTAAAAAATAACATACGATCTTCTCAACGGATGCAGAAAAATCTTGAAAAAATTCAACAACCAATTATGATTAAAACTCTCCAGAAATTGCACATAGAAGGAACCTACATCAATATCAGTTCAGTTCAGTCACTCAGTTGTGTTGGAATCTGCGACCCCATGGACTGCAGCACACAAGTCTTCCCAGTCCATCCCCAACTTCCAGAGCTTACTCAAACTTATGTCCAACGAGTTGGTGATGCCATCCAACCATCTCACCCTCTGTTGTCCCCTTTTCCTTCTGCCATCAATCTTTCCCAGCATCAGGGTCTTTTCCAGTGAGTCAGTTCTTCACATCATGTGACCAAACTATTGGAGTTTCAGCTTCAGCATCAGTCCTTCCGATGAATATTCAGGACTGATTTCCTTTAGGATGGACTGGTTGGATCTCCTTGCTGTGCAAAGGACTCTCAAGAGTCTTCTCCAACACCACAGTTCAAAAGCATCAATTCTTCAGTACTCAGCTTTCATTATAGTCCAACTCTCACATCTGTTTATGACTACTGGAAAAACCATAACTTTGACTAGATGGACCTTAGTTGGCAAAGTAATATCTGTTTTTTAATGTGCTATCTAGGTTGGTCATAGCTTTTCTTTCAAGGAGCAAGTGTCTTTTAATTTCAGAGCTGCAGTCACCAGCTGCAGTGATCTTGGAACCCAAGAAAATGAAGTCTGTCACTGTTTCCATTGTTTCCCCATGTATTTGCCATGAAGTGATGGGACAAGATTCCATGATCTTAGTTTTCTGAATGTTGAGTTTTAAGCCAACTTTTTCACTCTCCTCTTTTACTTTCATCAAGAGGTTCTTTAGTTCGTGTTCTGTCCCAAAGTGCAGTGTCTCTTGTTTATCTGAGGTTATTGATATTTCTCCTGGCAATCATGGTTCCAGCATGTGCTTCATCCAGCTCAGCATTTTGAATGATGTACTCTGGATATAAGTTAAATAAGCAGGGTGACAACCTCAATATAATAAAGGCCATATATTGACAAACTCACAGCAAACATCATTTCTAATAGTGAGACACTGAAATCACTTCCCTAAGTTCAGGAACAACACAAGGACGTCTACTTTCACCACTCCTATTCAGCACAGTTTTAGAAGTACTTGCCATAGCAATCATAGAAGAAATAAAACTAATATAAATTGGAAAAGAAGATGTAAATCTGTCACTATTTACAAATGACATGTTACTATACATAGAAAATCTTTTAAATATATCAGAAAATTACTAGAACTCAATGAATTCCATAGAGTTGTATGATAGAAAATACACATAAGTCTGTTGCATTTCTAAATGCTAAAAATGAAACATCAGAAAAGGAAAATAAGGAAACAATCTCATTTACCATTGCAACAAAAATAATAAAATACCTAGTAATGATTCTGCTTATGGAGGCAAAATATCTGTACTCCTAGAATTATAAGATGCCAATTTAAAAAATTGAAGATAACACAAACAGATGGAAGATGTGCCATGTTATTGAGTTAGAAGAATCAATAGTCTCAAAATCAGTATTCTTCCCAAGGCAATCTACAGATTCAGTGCTACCCTTGCGAAATTATCAATGGCATTTTCCACAGAAATAGAAGAAAACATTTTAAAATTTGTATGGAGGCACAAAAGATCATGAATTGCCAAAGTGAACTGAGGAAGAAAAACAGAGCTAGTGAAACCAGGCTCCCTGAACTCAAACTATATTACAAAACTACAGTGACCAAAACAGTATGGTACTGGCATGAAAATAGAGAGCCTAGAAGTAAATCCATGCCATTATGGTTAGTTCAGTTCAGTCACTCAGTTGTGTCTGACTTTTTGTGACCCCATGAACTGCAGCATGCCAGGTTTCCCTGTCCATCACCAACTCCCAGAGTCCACCCAAAGCCACATCCAGTGTCAGTGATACCATCCAACCATCTCATCCTCTGTTGTCCCCTTCCCCTGCCCTCAATCTTTCCCAGCATCAGGGTCTTTTCCAATGAATCAAATCTTCGCATGAGGTGGCCAAAGTACTGGAGGTTAAGCTTCAACATCAATTCCTCCAATGAACACCCAGGACTGATCTCTTTTAGAATGGACTGGCTGGTTGGATCGCCTTGCAGTCCAAGGGACTCTCAAGAGTCTTCTCCAACACCACAGTTCAAAAGCGTCAATTCTTCAGCCCTCAGCTTTCTTTATAGTCCAACTCTCACATCCATACATGACCACTGGAAAACCATAGCCTGGACTACACGGACCTTAGTCGGCAAAGTAATGTCTCTGCTTTTCAATATTCTGTCTAGGGTGGTCATAAGTTTTCTTCCAAGGAGTAAGCATCTTTTAAATTCATGGCTGCAGTCACCATCGGCAGTGATCTTGGAGCCCAGAAAAATAAAGTCTGACACTGTTTCCACTGTTTCCCCATCTATTTTCCATGAAGTGATGGGACCAGATGACATGATCTTTGTTTTCTGAATGTTGAGCTTTAAGCCAACTACTTTTTCACTCTCCTCTTTCACTTCCATCAAGAGGCTTTTTAGTTCCTCTTCACTTTCTGCCATAAGGGTGGTGTCAGATGCATGTCTGAGGTTATTGATATTTCTCTTGGCAATCTTGATTCTAGCTTGTGCTTATTCCATCCTAGTGTTTCTCATGATGTACTCTGCATATAAGTTAAATAAGCAGGGTGACAACATACAGCCTTGACATACTCCTTTTTCTATTTACAACCAGTCTATTGTTCCATGTGGTCAGTTAATCTATGGCAAAGAAATCAAGACTATACAATGAGGAAATTCAGTAAGTGTTGCTGTTAAAACCAGACTGCTATATATATAAAAGAATAAGATTAGAACATTGTCTAACACTATGTATATTTATCCATGTTTATTAGGTTAAAGATATTAGACATTTTGGTAACCTATAATATTCACAAATATATAAATCAATTCATTATGTTATGTACCTTAAATTTCTGCAGTGTTTTCTGTCAACTTTACCTAAGTAAAACTGAGTAAGAAAAAATTTTCTGACATTTGCCCAAACATGAAATATTTCAGTACATCTATGTCCATATACAGTTGAAAAAATATTTTTGTTATTAGGTCTGCTA
>SJYQ01009271.1:180764-194156 GCA_006410935.1 Redunca redunca
GCTCTTTACCTTAAATTGTGAGATTATGGCATGAGATTATAACTAACACATGAATTGTAAAACTAAGTAATGATTATTCAGGATCTTTGAAACTCATAATTTTTAATTTCTTAAGGATTATAGTTTTCACAGGTTTATTCTGTGTATCTAGAGTCACATCAGGAAAATATAGCATTTATTCAACAAAAATCTTCATTTTGGTTACTTGCCTTGAAAATAAGCTAAGCATTGAGTTGATGATTTGATTAAGGGACTGAAAACCAATGCTTGAAAAATCAGTAAAAGTGAAAGTCACTCAATCTTGTCCGACTCTTTGCAATCAAATGGACTATACAGGAATTCTCCAGGTCAGAATACTGGAGTGGGTAGTTGTTCCCTTCTCCAGGGGATATTCTCAACCCAGGGATCAAACCGAGGTCTCCCACATTGCAGGTGGATTCTTTACCAGCTAAGCCACAAGAAAGCCCAAGAATACTGGAGTGGATAGTGTATCCCTTCTCCAGTGGATCTCACTGACCTAGGAATCGAACCAGGGTCTTCTGCATTGCAGGCAGATTCTTTATCAACTGAGCTATCAGGGAAAACCAATGCAGTTGAGAAAACAATATTAGTAAAACAGAAAATTATTTAGGACTTGCTAGGAAAATGGCTCACAGTCTCACATAATGCTATTAAATAGAGGTATCAGCAGTCAGTTAATTGGAATTTCAGTCAATTACAATCCACCATGCTTTACATGCTTGTTTTTTTTTTAATTAACTGTAAATAATTCTATTCCACTACATAGAGGTTGCAAAGAGTAAGACACAACTTAGCAACTAAACCACCACCAACACATGAAGTTTACAGTTAAAATACCAATCATGTTCCATCTTGTGTCAAATCCTTAAGAGTTATGAAATCTTAGATTTCTATCATCAAAATTGTATTCTAAATTTGAAGACCTATGGAGGCCAAGAATTGCCTATAGTTATTAAAATATTTGGCACTGTATATGGAACTTCACAAGTTACAATTCGATAATTATTTTTAAAAATTGCTACCTCCAAAATTTTATATATTTTAACAAAATTAAAACTGTTCCAAAAGTTGCTTCACATTGCATGTCAAAAGAGAAATGCAAAATTAAAACCACATTGAAATACTATTATACATGTATTAGAATTGCTAAAATCCAGAACACAGACAATACCCAAATACTGTGGAGGATGTGGAGCAGCAGGACCATTTATTCGTTGTTGGTGGGGATGAAAAATGTTATAGCCATTTTGAAAGACAGTTTGAGGATTACCTATAAAGCTAAACGCACTTATACCATGTCTAGCAATTGCATGCCTAGGTTTTTACTCAAAGGAGTTGAAAACTTATATCCATACTAACACCTGTACAAGGATGTTTATAGCAACTTTATTCTTAATTGACAAAATTTAGAAGCAAAAAGATTTCCTTCAGTAGGTACATGTATAAACAAATGGTGGTACATCTTGATAATGGAATACTATTCAACATTAAACGAAAAAAAAAGAGCTACTAAGCCATGAAAAGACATGAAGAAATTAAATGCATATTTCTAAGTGATAAAGCCAGTCCTAATAGGATAAATACTGTATGGTTTCAACTATATGGCACTCAGGAAAAGGCAAAATTATGGGGAAAATAAGACGAGTGGTTGCTAGGGGTATGAATAGATGAATAGCTGGAGCACAGATATTAGGAACAGTGAAAATACTCTGTATGATCTTGTAATAATGGATATATGTCATCACACATTTGTCCAAACCCATGAATACCAAGGATGAACCCATATGTAAACTATGGACTTTGGGTGATTTTGATGTATCAATCATAGCTCATTCTTGGTTTAAAAAGAAAACACACTCTGGTGACTTATACTGATGTTGATAACTAGGGAGGCTATGCATGTATAGGTCATCTGGTATATGGGAAATCTCTGTACCTTGCTCTCAATTTCTGTTGTAAACCTAAAAAAATCTTAGAAAAATAAAACCTTATAAATAAAAACAAACACTGAACAAATTATGTTGTTGTTCACCAAAATAAAGAGGTAAAATAAGGCAAGCTCAAAAAGATGAGTTTATTTGGAAATAGCAGAGGAATCACAAACAAATTGTAGCAAACTACAAGTTAATTCACTACGGTTTGGGTTAGATAGCATTTATGAGCAGGAAATGTAAAGAGGGGAGAGTTCACTTGGAATCAGTGAAAATCAAACACAAATGATGACAACCTTGAAAACTTCCTGAATATACAAAATTAGTCCAGTCACACAAACAAAGTTCAGTTCAGCTCACTGAGTGAGACCAACCTAACACCTGGGTCATCTCTTCTTGATATTTATGTCAAAACTTTCTGAGGTTGATATAAGACAACCTGTGATTACCTTTCCCCCTTCCCAGGTCATCCAGTAAAACTGAATGCATCCTATCATTTTCTTGTATGTAAGGCACTTGCAGAAAATCGGTCTCTTAATCCTTAAATTTTGTCTTTTGGAAGGCATATGTGTGTGTTTCTTCATTTTGTATTCTCTGGTTCTATTTTAGATTAAAATTCTTTTACAGTGTTATTTACCTTTTATTTGATCATAGTTATTTATTCTATATGTCTCTAGCTTTAAGTCATTTTGCATGAAATATTTCACAATATGACAAAAGAAAGCAAAATGCTTATAAGTATATTAACTACAGATAAATTTAGGTACTTATGAAAAATGTCCTTTTGTAGTAGATAATAGACATTGCATATATAATAACTTTATATAACAANAGAGGGGCACAATAAAGGACAGAGACGGTATGGCAGAAGTATACAAAAAAGATCTTTACAACCCATATAATCCCGATGGTGTGGTCACTCACCTAGAGTCAGACATCCTGGAATGCAAAGTCAAGTGGCCCTTAGGAAGCATCACTATGAATAAAGCTAGTGGAGGTGATGGAATTCCAGTTGAGCTATTTCAAATCCTAAAAGATGATGCTGTGAAAGTGCTGCATTCAATATGCCAGCAAATTTGGAAAACTCAGCAGTGGCCACAGGACTGGAACAGGTCAGTTTTTATTCCAATCCCAAAGAAAGGCAATGACAAAGAATCCTCAGACTACCACAAAATTGCACTCATCTCACACACTAGCAATGTAATGCCCAAAATTCTCCAAGCCAGGCTTTAACAGTGCAAGAACCATGAACTTCCATATGTTCAAGCTGGATTTAGAAAAGGCAGAGGAACCAGGGATCAAATTGCCAATATCTGTTGGATTATTGAAAAAGCAAGTGAGTTCCAGAAAAACATTTATTTTTGCTTTATTGACTATGCCAAAGCCTTTGACTGTGTGGATCACAACAAACTGTGAAAAATTCTTCAAGAGATGGGAATATCACACCACCTGACCTGCTTCCTGAGAAATCTGTATGCAGGTCAAGAAGCAGCAGTTAGAGCTGGACATGGAACAACAGACTTGGGAAAGGAGTATGTCAAGGCTGTATATTGTCACCCTGCTTATTTAACTTATATGCAGAGAATATCATGAGAAATTCTGGACTGGATGAAGCAAAAGTTGGAATCAAGATTCCCGGGGTAAATATCAATAACCTCAGATATGCAGATGACACCACATTTAACGGCAGAAAGCAAAGAAGAACTAAAGGCCTCTTGATGAAAGAGGAGAGTGAAAAAGTAGGCTTAAAACTCAACATTCAGAAAACTAAGACCATGGCATCTGGTCCCATCACTTCATGGCTAAGAGATGGGGAAAGAGTAACAGACTTTATTTTCTTGGGCTCCAAAATCACTGCAGATGGTGACTGCAGCCATGAAATTTAAAGACACTTGCTCCTTGGAATAAAAGCTGTGACTAACCTAGATAGCATATTAAAAAGAAGAGATATTACTTTGCCAACAAAGGTCTGTCTGGTCAAAGCTACGGATTTTCCAGTAGTAATGCATGGATGTGAGAGTTGGACCATAAAGAAAGCTGAGTGCTGAAAAATTTATGCTTTTGAACTGTGGTGTTGGAGAAGACTTTTGAGAGTCCCTTGGACTGCAAGGAGATCCAACCAGTCCATCCTAAAGGAAATCAGCCCTGAATATTCATTGTAAGGACTGATGCTGAAGCTGAAGCTCCAATACTTTGGCCAGCTAATGTTAAGAACTGACTCATTGGAAAAGGCCTTGATGCTGGGAAAGATTGAAAGCAGTAGGAGAAGAGGATGACAGAGGATGAGATGGTTGGATGGCATCACTAACTTGATGGACATGAGTTTGAGCGAGCTCTAGGAGTTGGTGTTGGACAGTGAGGCCTGGGGTGCTGCAGTCCATGGGTTCTCAGAGTCTAACATACTGAGCAACTTAACTGAACTTAAAATACTTTAAATTTTTTCATGCTATTTTTCTATCTAAAATACCTAAAATATTATAGTTTATTATAGCCCATATATTTGGTGGTATTATCTTAAAATTGAGTTATTTTAAATATTTATTCTTACTTTAACACTTAAAGCAAGCTAAGAATGGCAGCAGAAAATATTGCACTTATCCTTAACTGTTTTTTAACTAAAATACTTGAATACATAAGCTTCCTCATGTGTGGTATTAAGGGAATTGTTCTACGAGACTCTGAAATCAATAGACTTGTCAAAAATGTTCTAAGTGTAGCATTATAAAAAAGATTATACTCCCCTGGATGAAACAATAAGACTTCTCATAACTTTTTAACCTCAACAAAATTATTTTTAGAGTGAAAGTGTTTTGAGATATATTTTGACATGTTTTAACAATTATGGATATGCAAAATCTGAATGCTACTACAGTCAAATAAATAAATTCAAATATTTCAGCTAGTTCGACTACTATTTAAGAGCTTTCATTATCCACCCAGGAGCCCTTCATTTTTTCATGCATGTTATTCTAGTTTTAGTTTTAAAAACACCACCCTGAAATAATTTCTATCAAAATTTTTTGATAATGATGTATTAGTTTGCTTTCCTAAAGCATTTATATTCTGAACAGCTTTTTTTTTTTTTTGGCTTTTGATAATTTCCCAATAATATTCTTTTCATATCCTTGTGGTTTTATCAAGCACCCTGCTCCCACTGAATATTTGCCTATTCTGTCAAATTTTGGCAATACCAATTTGCTGCTGAACTTTTTTCTAGATGCTAATAAATCTCAAGGAAGGTTCACCTTCCATCTTTGTCCTTTATTGACACCTGGCAGCAGCGTCTACAAAGAATGATTTTTGACCTTTCACTTTCCTTACTTTTCCCTCTCTTTTCCATTTTCTCCTCCTCTCCCAGCTTTTCACCTTCTCAAAATGCCTCAAAACTACAACTTGAGATATCCAACTTGTAAAATCATCTTTAAACTCTAACTGAATCTTGGTAAGAGCAAAGTAACTGATAGTAATAACAGCAAGTATAGTAGGCTGTTAATTTATGGTCAATTAGCTTTCCAGTGTTCATACATTTATGTGGTTCCCTACCACATTCATTCTAGTTGATTCTAGTCTGTTTTACCAAAAGAATAAAGTAGAAACTATTCTCGGCTAGCTTTGTATCCAACATTTAATTGTCTTGGAAACTCCTGCCTCCCCCTCATTTTTTAAAGCAATATTCTGTCTAGGAATGCTCTATTGTAGCCCCAAACCACTTTTCATGAAGTCTAGGCTTCTTTCTGGAGATAGGGAAAGCCATGTGGAAAGGCCCTGGAGAATAAGAGACTAAATATGTACTCCATATATGTATGGAGAGAGAAGAGGCAGTAAAGTGCAAGATGTTCAGTACCAGCTACCAGCTCAATAACCCTGTTACTCTGTCTGAGACATTTCAAGAGCAGCCAGAAAAAGGAATTGCTCCACTGAGACTCACCAAGTCTGTAGTAGGATGAATTCCAGGGATCCAAGAATGTTTCAATATTCACATATCAATATGATGTGCCACATTAACAAATTTATAATAAAATTATATAATTACATCAATAGATTCAGAAGAAAGCTTTTACAAAAATCAGCATTGATTTTGGATAAAAACTCTCAAGAAAGTGAGTATAGAGGGAACATACCTTAACTGTGGTGTTAGAGAATACTCTAGAGAGTCCCTTGGACTGCAAGGAGATCCAACCAGTCAATCCTAAAGGAAATCACACCTGAATATTGATTGGAAGGACTGATGCTGAAGCTGAAATTCCAATATTGTGGCCACCTGATACAAAGAACTGTCTCGTTGAAAAAGACCCTGATGCTGGGAAAGGCTGAAGGCAGGAGGAGGCGGGTATGACAGAGGATGAGAAGGTTGGATGGCATCACTGACTCAATAGACATGAGTTTGGGTAAGCTCTGGGTGTTGGTGATGGACAGAGAAGGCTGGCATGCTTCAGTCCATGGGGTCACAAAGAATCAGGCACAACTGAGTGACTGAACTGCACTGACCTTAACATAATAAAGGCCATACATGACAAGCCCACAGCTAATATCATACTCAATGGCAAAAAACTGAAAGTATTTACTCTAAGTTTAAGAACAAGACAAGGAAGATCTTGCTTCAACTTTTGTTCAACATAGTACTGGAAATCCTAGACATAGCAATCAGACAAGAAAAAGAAATAAAAGGAATTTATGTTGGCAAGGTCTAGTCAAGGCTATGGTTTTTCCAGTGGTCATGTATGGATGTAAGAGTTGGACTGTAAAGAAAGCTGAGCACAGAAGAATTGATGCATTTGAACTGTGGTGTTGGAGAAGACTCTTGAGAGTCCCTTAGACTGCAAGGAGATCCAACCAGTCCATCCTAAAGGAGATCAGTCCTGGGTGTTCATTGGAAGGACTGATGTTGAAGCTGAAACTCCAATACTTTGGCCACCTGATGCAAAGAGCTGACTCATTTGAAAAGACCCTGATGCTAGGAAAGATTGAGGGCAGGAGAAGGGGACAACAGAGGATGAGATGGTTAGATGGCACTACTGACTTGATGGACATGGGTTTGGGTAGACTGTGGGAGTTGGTGATGGACAGGGAGGCCTGGTGTCCTGTGGTTCATGGGGTCACAAAGAGTCGGACACTACTGAGCAACTTAACTGAACTGATGTTGACAAGGAAGGAGCAAACCTGTCATTGTTTTTGGGTGATGTATTATACATAGAAAATCCTAAATATGCTCCCAGTAAACTACTCAGTTCATCAACATATTCACTAAATTTGCAGGATACAAAATTAATTTACAAAAATCTGTTGTCTTTCTAAACTCTAACAATGAACTATCAGAAAGATAAATTAAGAAAATAATCATTTATCTTTACATCAAAAATAATATACTACCTAGGAATAAGCCTACAAAGGAGGTAAAATAAATTTTGCAAAGGAGGTATTCAATAAATTTTGACACTGATGAGAGAAACTGAAGACAGCACATATGGAAAGATATACCTTGTTCACAGATTGGAAGAATTAATATTGTGAAAATGACCATAGTACCCAAGGTAATCTATAGATGTAATGTAAACCCTATCAAATGCTAATGGCATTTTTTTTTCAAGGAACTAATACAAGGAATTCTAAAATCTGTTTAGAAACACAAAAGAACCTGAATAGACAAATCAACCTTGAGAAAGAACAGAACTGGAGGTATGAACCTCCCTGACTTCAGCCTGTGTACAAAGCTATGATAGTTTCAAACAATTGTGTGGTAAAGGCACAAAAACAGAAATATATATATCAATGGAATCAGAGAGAGAGCTCAGAAATGAATCCAGGCTCATATGGGCAATTATCTGTGACAATAGAAGCAAAAATATAACATTGGAAAATGACAGCCTCTTCAATAAATGGTGTTAGGAAAACTGAACTACTGTGTCATAGAATGCACAAAAATAAATTCTAAATAGATAAAAAATGTGAGTGGAAAACCTCTAAGCATACAACTTTTAGAGGAAAACAAGTAGCATGTGCTTTGACATTGGTTTTTGTAATATGATTTTAGATATGTCTTCTCAGGCAACAGAAACAAAAGCAAAAATAAACAAATGAAACTATATCAAACTAACAAGCTCTTTTACACTGAGGAAGCTACCAAGAAAATGAAAAGGCCATCTACTGAACAGAAGATTTGGAAACTATATATATGATCAGGTGTTAGGGTCCAAAATATACAACAAACTCATACAACTCAATATATATATTAAAAAAGCATGATTAAAAGTGGGTAAAAGGATCGTAATAGGCATTTACTAAGGAAGACATACAGATGGCCAATTGGCACATGAGAAAATGCTCAGCATTACCAATCAGGGAAATGCAAATCAATTTGAGATTTAATTTGCAAATTTGTGATCAATTTGCAAGTCAATAATGAGATATCAATTCACACTTATCAGAATGGATATCATAAAAAAGACAACCAACAAGAAGTGTTGGCAAGGATGTGGAAAAAGGGATAGTTTTATTCACTCTGGGTGGGAATATAAATTGGTACAGCCATGATGGAAAACAGTACACAGATTCCTCAAAAATTAAAAATAGAAATACCATATGATCCAGAAGTTTCACTTTTAGGTGTTTATCCAAATTAAATAAAAACACTAATTAGAAATTATCCTGCATTGGACATAGACTGGCGATTCGTTTCTTACATGATAGTATACATGTTTCAATGCCATTCTCCCATCTCATCCCACTCTCTCCCTCTCCCCCAGAGTCCAAAAGTTCACTCTACAATGTTTGGCAAAACCAACACAGTATTGTAAAGTAAACTAAAGTTAAAATAAAAATTAAAAAAATATATATTTTAACTTGAAGACTGGGACTAATAAAATAAAAAAAGAAAGAAATTATCCATGTGCCCCAATGTTCATAGTTAAAATTGCCAGTATTATTACATTAATAATGTATTATTAGCAATATGTTACATTATTAAAATAGCATTATTTATAATAGCCAAGATATGGAAGAAGTCATGTGTCCATCAACAGATGAGTAGATTTAAAAAATGTAGTATATAACTGAAGGTGAAGGTGAAGTCGCTCAGTCATGTCCGACTCTTTGCGACCCCGTGGACTGTAACCTACTAGGCTTCTCTGTCCATGGGATTCTCCAGGCAAGAATACTGGAGTGGATTGCCATTTCCTTCTCCAGGGGATCTTCCTGACCCAGGGATCGAACCTGGGTCTCCCGCATCAAAGGCAGACGCTTTAACCTCTGAGCCCCCAGGGAAGCCCATGTAGTATATAACTACATGATTGAATATTAATCAGCCATAAAAATGAATAAAATCTTGCCATCTACAACAACATCGGTGGACCAAAAGGGTATCATGCAAAGTGAAATACCTCAGAAAGAGAAAGACAAATGCTTTTTCATTTCACTTGTATTTTGAATGGGCTTCCCAGGTGGTGCTAGTGGTAAAGAACGTGCCTGACAATGCAGGAGTTATAAGAGATGCAGGTTCAATCACTACGTCCAAGAAGTCCCAAGAGAAGGGCACAGCAACCCTTGCCTGGAGAATCCCAGACAGAGGAACCTGATGAGCTAGGTCCATAGAGTCACAGAATTGGACACAACTGAAGCAACTTAGCATGCATATATGCATATTTGGAATATGAAAAACAAAACAAATGGGCAGATATAAAAAACATAAAAAGGGCCATAGATGCAGAGAACAAATAGGTGTTTTCTAGATGGAGGAGTGGAAAGAGGAGGAAAGAGATAAAAATTTACCTGGAGTAACAGGCAAATTTGGCCTTGGAATACAAAATTAAGCAGGGCAAGGGCTAACAGGGTTTTGCCAAGAGAACACACTTGTCATAGAAAAACCCTTTCCAATAACACAAGAGAAGACTCTACACATGGACGTCACCAGATGGTCAATACCGATATCATATTGATTATATTCTTTGCAGCCAAAGACGGAGAACCTCTATACAATCAGCAAAAATAAGACTGGTACTTGACTGTGGCTCAGATCATAAAATACTTGTGCCAAATTTGACTTAAATTGAAGACAGTAGGGAAAACCACTAGAACATTCAGGTATTACCTAAATCTAATACCTTACAATTATGCAGTGGAAGTGACAAGTAGATTCACGGGATTAGCTCTGATAGACAAAGTACCTGAAGAACTATGGATGGAGGTTTGTGACAGTGTACTGGAGGCAGTGACCCAGACCAAGCCCAAGAAAAAGGAGTGAAAAAAGGTAAATTGGTTGTCTGAGGAGACCTAAAAATAGCTGAGAAAAGAAGATAAGCAAAAGGCAAAGGAGAAAAGGAAAGATATACCCATTTGAATGCAGAGTTCCAAAGAATAGCAAGGAGAGATAACAAAGCCTTCTTCAGTGATCAGTGAAAAGAAATAGGGTAAAACAACAGAACAGGAAAGATTACAGTTCTCTTCAAGAAAATCAGAGATACCAACGAAACGTTTCATGCAAAGATGGGCACAATAAAGAAGAGAAATGGTGTGGACCTAACAGAAGCAGAAGATATTAAGAAGAGGTGGCAACGATATACAAAACTGTACAAAAAAAGATCTTCAAGACCCAGATAACCACAATGGTATGATCACTCATGTAGAGCCAGAAATCCTATAATGTGAAGTCAACTGGGCCCTAGGAAGTACCATTATGAACAAAGCTAGTGGAGGTGATGGCATTCCAGTTGAGCTATTTCAATCTGAAAAGATGATGCTGTGAAAGTGTTGCACTCAATATGCCAGCAAATTTGGAGAACTCAGCAGTGGCCACAGGACTGAAAAAGGTCAGTTTTCATTCTAATTCCAAAGAAAGGCAATGCCAAAGAATACTCAATTACCACAAAATATCATTTTAAGAGGCAGATTTTAACAGCCATGTTGAGTACCTTTTTTTCAACTATGGGAAGTTTTTGAATTATTTAAATCAGGGAAAATAAACATAGCTGAGTAAGAATTTTTCAAAGATAACTTTGGAATTATTCAGGAGAAATTACTGGAAGTATATGTAGTATTGGAAGGAGGGATTTTTCTGTTGGGAATATTGAATATTTGATTTATAGAAGTAGCAATGGGAAGGGAGAGATATACATATGCTTGTTAGGTTACTTACAAGTAAAAAATGTTCTATTCTTTCTAAAAACGGGATTCCCTAATGAAAAAGAATTATGTCAACATAATATTATTTCTAGATGGAGACATAATATTAGTGGTGGGACATTTAAATGCAATAAATATATAGACAAGGAGTTAATTTGAAGGCAAATTAATACAAACAGTTTGGTTATGTTAACTCACAGTGATATAGTTTACCCTTAGGACTGCTAAGACTACCTTTGCAAGATAGCCAATTAAGTATTCAGTTCATTTAATTATGTTGTAAAGAAAATATCTTTAGAGTAAATATTGCAGTACAGTTCACCACTCAGGTTAACCTAAAAACCCACTTGGGCAAAATATTCCTCACTTCTTCCTGTAGTAGCTCTCATTCTATTTATCAGTACATGAAAGAAAGGTTTTCTCTGTTCAACAGCTAAAGGAAAATATACTGCCAATCTAAAACTGAATCTACCCTGGCAGCTTGGATTTGTTATCAATTCCAAGTAGTTCTCTTCTTTTATATTGTCACTGAGAAATTTCTTTATCCTTTGGATATGGATGAAAAGCTTTTAAATTGTGTCTTGGTATTACTGACATTTTCATTATGCAAATGCAACATGAAGTAGTGGGAAAATGTACAGGGGCAGTGATTGGTTATAAAAATTCAATGTGGAGAGGTGTTATATACCACAAGCATTATTCTCTATAGACTTCCAAAGAAGCTAGTTGACCAGCACAGGATTTCCTGCAAGGTAAATGCACATATTCATTCAAATATTCAAGATATGTTCCACAGCACTGAGAGATTTAACAGTTGTATTTCAGTATAAATGTCAAAGAGGACATGATGTGCCTGAAATGGTGCAAAGAAGAGATGCCAGTTTAGACATCTGGTTAAACCAGTAAAAGATTTGAGTTACTTGACCTACAAATTAGACTATTTGACATGGGGACTGTTGATGAGATTTGAATATGGAATATAGATAATAGAATTGTATCAAAGTTAAATGTTGATAATTTGATACAGTTAAGTAAGGGAATATGCTTCTTTTGAGGGGGAAACACTGAAATATTAAAAAACACAAATATTTATAGGTAAAGGAACATCATGTTTTCAATTCACTGTAGAATAATTCAACAAATTTCTATACAAACACACATTCATATACTATTTAAACACACGTGTATATACAAGGAGAGAAATAGAATGCTAATCCAAATGTAGCAAAATGCTAGTTGGTCATTCTGTGTCATATACACTATCAGGTGTAAAATATATAGCTAGTGGTAAGCTGAGACATTACTTTGCCAACTAAGATCCGTCTAGTTAAAGCTATGGATTTTCCAGTAGTCGTGTGTGGATGTGAGAGTTGGACTGTGAAGAAGGCTGAGCACCGAAGAATTGATATTTTGAACTGTGGTGTTGGATAAGACTCTTGAGAGTCCCTTGGACTGCAAGGAGATCCAACCAGTCCATTCTGAAGATCAACCCTGGGATTTCTTTGGAAAGACCGATGCTAAAGCTGAAACTCCGGTACTTTGGCCACTTCATGAGAAGAGTTGACCCACTGGAAAAGACTCTAATGCTGGGAGGGATTTGGGGCAGGAGAAGAAGGGGACGACAGAGGATGAGATGGCTGGATGGCATCACTAACTCGATAGGCGTGAATCTGAGTGACCTCTGGGAGTTGGTGATGGACAGGGAGGCCTGGCGTGCTGTGATTCATGGGGTCACAGAGTCGGACACGACAGCGACTGAAGTGAACTGAACTGAAAGCTGCTATATAACACAGGGTGTCCAACTTGGTCCTCTATGACAACCTGGAAGGAAGGGAGCAAGAAGAGAGTCTCAAGAAGGAGGGACTATACATATAATTGTAGCTGATTTGCTATATACAACAAAAACCAACACAACATTGTAAAGGAATTTTCCTCTAATTGAAAATTAAATATAGGGTTCCTTATATTGTTTAATAGTTTTACAATCCTATAAGTTTGTAACTATTTCAAATTTTTAAAATAGCAAATATAACTTTAATAATAGAGTTGGGCAGCTCTAATATAAAGCTCAGTGGCAAAAAAATAAAAAATAAAAAAATAAAGCTCAGTGGCATACTTTTTGGAAATACTTCCAGTGCAGTTACAATTGAAGAAATATATGACAATATTCTCTTATTTATCAAGTTATATAACAGATTTTGAACTTCACTTCATGTAGATAGATAGAATGAATATCACTGAATAATGCTATTTAAAAACAATGATTTGTGACCATGAAATATTTTCTGACTTACCATTAGGATACATGAATTTATAGAAGTTTTGC
>SJYQ01009271.1:194261-213168 GCA_006410935.1 Redunca redunca
ACTTAATTACTGAGAAATTTGGGATTGTATTGAAAAACCATGTATTATTTACACCAGCCCCTGTGGGGGCCTACAGGCCCCATCTGCCACAGCTCTGCCACCGGCCAGCAAAACATGTGTGTGTGCTCCTAGGAAGCCTTGGGAGCAGACACCAGTGGGAATTCTAAACAGAGACGTGAGGCTGAAACCACAGCTGAGCCCTAGGAGCTGTGCAACTGAAGAAGAGGAGTTGAAATCTCCCCTCACAGATGCAGGAACCACAGATTTACAAAGCCCACTAATGGTTTTGTAAACTCAGTGCCTCTGGAACATTCAAACAGATGAGTTCTGTCCTGCAGCAGAGATGGGTCTAGCTTTAGCAGCACTGGGATTCGTGGGCACATACATGGGGGGGTTGGATAAGGCAAGAATTCTGAGCCCCCCCATAGATCCCACAGTGGGTACAGGTACACAATTACTGCAATTTTGGAACTTGACTTCACTGGATAGAGCATCCAGACAGAAAATCAATAAGGAAACACAGGCTTTAAATGACATATTAAATCAGATGTACTTAATTGATACCTATAGAACATTCTATCCACAAGCAACAGAATACATTTTCTTCCCACATGCACATGAAACATTCTCCAGTACTGAATCATATATTGGGCCATAAATCAAGCCTTGGTTCAGTTCAGTTCAGTTGCTCTGTTATGTCCGACTTTTTGCGACCCCATGAATTGCAGCACGCCAGACTTCCCTACCATCACCAACTCCCAGAGTTCACCCAAACCCACATCCATTGAGTCGGTGATGCCATCCAGCCATCTCATCCTCTGTCGTCCCCTTCTCCTCCTGCCCCCAATCCCTCCCAGCATCAGAGTCTTTTCCAGTGAGTCAACTCTTCACATGAGGTGGCCAAAGTACTGGAGTTTCAGCTTTAGCATCATTCCATCCAAAGAACACCTAGGAGTGATCTCCTTTAGAATGGACTGGTTGGATCTCCTTACAGTCCAAGGGACTCTCAAGAGTCTTCTCCAACATCATAGTTCAAAAGCATCAATTCTTCGGTTCTCAGCCTTCTTCACAGTCCAACTCTCACATCCATACATGACTACTGGAAAAACCATCAGTTCAGTTCAGTCGCTCAGTCGTGTCTGACTCTTTAGGACCCCATGAATCGCAGAAGGCCATGCCTCCCTGTCCATCACCAACTCCCAGAGGTCACTCAGACTCATGTCCATCAAGTCAGTGATGCCATCCAGCGATCTCATCCTCTGTCGTCCCCTTCTCCTCCTGCCCCCAATCCCTCCCAGCATCAGAGTCTTTTCGAATGAGTCAACTCTTCGCATGAAGTGGCCAAAGTACTGGATTTTCAGCTTTAGCATTATTCCTTTCAAAGAAATCCCAGGGCTGATCTCCTTCAGAATGGACTGGTTGGATCTCCTTGCAGTCCAAGGGAGTCTCAAGAGTCTTCTCCAACACCACAGTTCAAAAGCATCAATTCTTCAGCACTCAGCCTTCTTCACAGTCCAACTCTCACATCCATACGTGACTACTGGAAAAGCCATACCCTTGACTAGACCAACCTTTGTTAGCAATGTCTCTGCTTTTTCATATTCTATCTAGGTTGGTCATAACTTTCCTTCCAAGGAGTAATTGTCTTTTAATTTCATGGCTGCAGTCACCATCTGCAGTGATTTTGGAGCCCCCAAAAAATAAAGTCTGGCACTGTTTCCATTGTTTCCCAATCTATTTGCCATGAAGTGATGGGACTGGATGCCATGATCTTCATTTTCTGAATGTTGAGCTTTAAGCCATCTTTTTCACTCTCCTCTTTCACTTTCATCAAGAGGCTTTTTAGTTCCTCTTCACTTTCTGCCATAAGGGTGGTATCATCTGCATATCTGAGGTTATTGATATTTCTCCTGGCAATCTTGATTCCAGCTTGTGTTTCTTCCAGTCCAGCGTTCCTCTTGATATACTCTGCATAGCCTTGGTAAATATAAGGAAATTTAAATCATATGAAGTATCTTTTCTTAACTTTATGAGATTAGAAATATATTATATTTTAAAAAATATACAAAGCACAAACACATGAAGGCTAAATAAAATGTTATGAAACAACCAACAGATCACTGAAGAAATGAAAGAGGAACTCAAAAAATACCTAGAGATGACTGACAATGAAAACGTGAAAATTCAAAATCCATGGGATGCAGCAAAGGAGTTATAAGAGGAAAGATTATTGCAATACAATCTTACCTCAGGAAACAAACAACTAAAAAAAATCCCAGATATATAATTTAACTACACATAAAGCAGCTAGAGAAAAAAGAACAATGAAAATCCAAAATCAGTTGGAGGAAAGAAATCATAAAGATAAGAGCAGAAGTAAATGAAATGTAAATGAGGAAAACAAGAGAAAAGATCAACAAAACTAAAAGCTGGATCTTTGAAAAGATAAACAAAATTGATAAATCTTAATCCAGATGCATCACGAAAAAGTGAGAGGGCTTAAATCAATAAAATTGGAAATTAAAAGTGAAAAGTTACAACTAACACCACAGAAATATAAAAGATCATAAGAGACGACCACAAGCAATTATATGCCATGAAAAAGGACCACCTAGAAGAAAGGACAAATTCTTAGGCACAAACTCTCAAGTTTGAACCAGGAAAAAATAGAAAATATAAGCAAACCAATCATAAGTACTGAAATTGAAACTGATTCAAAATCTTCCAACAAACAGAAGTCCAGGGACATATGGCTACAAAGGGAAATGCAATCAAACATTTAGAGTTAGCACTTATCTTGCTTAAAATTTTCCAATAAATTACAGTGGAAAGAACACTCCTAAGTTCGTTCTATGAAGCCATCATCACCCTGATATCAAAACCAGAAAAGGATATCACACAAAAAGAAAATTACCTGCCAATGTCACTGATGCAGACAAACACAAAAATACTTGACAAAATATTAGCAAACGGAATCCAACAACATATTAAAAGGATCATACAACAAGATTAAGTGAGGTTTATCCCAGGCATACAGGATTCTTCAATATATCCAGATCATCCAGTATGAATAAAACAGGTTAACAAGCTTGAGAATAAAAATCCTATAATCATGTCAATAGATACAGAAAAAGGTTTTGCCAAAACTCAGCATCCATTTATTATTAAAGGCTCTCAATGAAGTGGGCATATAGGGAACGTATCTCAATGTAATAAGGTCTGTATATGACAAACCCACAGCAAACCTAATCCTCAATGAGAAAAAACAGAAAAAAAATTCCTCTAAGATCAGGAACAAAACAAGAATGTCCACTCACAACACTTTTATTCAATATAGTTTTTTTTTTTTTTAATTCTTATATTTACTTTATTTTACTTTACAATACTGTATTGGTTTTGCCATATATTGACATGAATCCACCTCGGGTGTACATGAGTTCCCAAATATGAACCCTCCCTCCCACCTCCCACCCTATAACATCTGTCTGGGTCATCCCCGTCCACCAGCCCCAAGCATCCTGTATCCTGCATCGAACATAGACTGGCAATTCATTTCTTACATGATAGTATACATGTTTCAATGCCATTCTCCCAAATCATCCCACCCTCTCCCTCTCCCTCGGAGTCCAAAAGTCCACTCTACACATCTGTGTCTCTTTTGCTGTCTCACATACAGGGTCATCATTACCATCTTTCTAAGTTCCATATATATGTGTTAGTATGCTGTATTGGTGTTCTTCTTTCTGGCTTACTTCACTCTGTATAATCAGCTCCAGTTTCATCCATCTCATTAGAACTGATTCAAATGTATTCTTTTTAATGGCTGAGTAATACTCCATTGCCACAGTAGTCAGAGAAGAAAAAGAAATAAAAGGAATCCAAACTGGAAAAGAAGTAAAATTGTCACTGATTCCAGATGACATGATACCATACATAGAAAATCCCAAAAGTTTCTATCAAAAAAACTAGAGTTCATCAATGAATTTTATAAAGTTGCAAGATATATAAAATTAATACATAGAAATGTCTTGAATAAAATCATGGCATCTGGCCCCATCACTTCATGGCAAACAGATGGGGAAACAATGAAAACAGTGAGAGACTTTGTTTTCTTGGGCTCCAAAGTCACTGCAGATGGTGACTGCAACCATGAAATTTAAAGAGGCTTGCTCCTTGGCATGGAGAAGGCAATGGCAACCCACTCCAGTACTCTTGCCTGGAAATCCCATGGATGGAGGAGCATAGTAGGTTGTAGTCCATGGATTCTCTAAGAGTCAGGCACGACTGAGTGACTTCATTTTCTCTTTTCACTTTCATGCGCTGGAGAAGGAAATGTCAATCCACTCCAGTATTCTTGCCTTGAGAATCCCAGGAATGTGGAGCCTGGTGGGCTGCTATCTATGGGGTCGCACAGAGTCAGACACAACTGAAGCGACTTAGTAGCAACAGTAGCAGCTCCTTGTAAGAAAAGCTATGACCATCCTAGACAGCATACTAAAAAGCAACATTACTTTGCCAACAAAGATCCATCTAGTTAAAGCTATGGTTTTTCCAGTAGTCATGTACAGATGTGAGAAAGAAAGAGAGAAGTCGCTCAGTCATGTCTGACTCTTTGCGACCCCATGGACTGTAGCCTACCAAGCTTCTACGTCCATGGGATTTTTCCAGGCAAGAGTACTGGCGTAGATGTGAGAAAGTTGAGTAATGAAGAATTGATGCTTTAGAACTGTGGTGTGAAGACTGTTGAGAGTCCCTTGGACATCAAACCAGTCAATCCTAAAGAAAATTAGTCCTGAATATTCATTGGAAGGACTGATGCTGAAGCTGAAACTGCAATACTTTGGCCACCTGATGTGAAGAACTGACTCACTGACTCCTCATGCTGGGAAAGATTGAAGGCAGGAGGAAAAGGGGATGACAGAGGATGAGATGGTTGAATGGCATCAATGACTTGATAGATGTGAGTTTGAGCAAGCTCTGGGACAGCTGGCGTGCTGCAGTCTATGGGGACACAAAGAGTTGGACATGACTGAGTGAACTGAACAGTGAAAAATAAGAAAGTGAAATTAAACAAATGGTCACATTCACTATCACATCAAAAAGACAATAAACCTACATAAGGAGGCAAATTCCAGTTGAGCTATTTCAAATTCTAAAAGATGATGCTGTGAAAGTGCTAAACTTAATATGCAAGCACATTTGGAAAACTCAGCAGTGGTCACATGCCTAGAAAAGGTCAGTTTTCATTCTAATCCCAAAGAAAGGTAATGCCAAAGAATGTTCAAACTACTGCACAATTGCACTCATCTCACATGCTAGCAAATTAATGCTCAAAGTTCTCCAAGTCGGGCTTCAACAGTACATGAACCATGAACTTCCATATGTTCCAATGGATTTACAAAACACAGAGGAACCTGAGATCAAATTGCCAACATCCGTTGGATTATTCAAAAAGCAAGAAAGTACCAGAAAAACATCTATTTCTGCTTTATTGACTATGCCAAAGCCTTTGACTGTGTGGATAAAAAAAAAAAAAAAAAAAAACTGTGGAAAATTCTTCAAGAGATGGGGATAGAAGACCACCTGACCTGCCTCCTGAGAAATCTGTATGCAGGTCAGGAAGCAACAGTAAGAACTGGACAAGGAAAAACAAACTGATTCCAGATCGGGAAAGGAATACATCAAGGCTGTATATTGTCACCATGCTTAGTTAAATTATATGCAGAGCACATCAAGAGAAATGCTGGACTGGATGAAGCCCAAGCTGGAATCAAGATTGCTGGGAGAAATATGAATAACCTCAGATATGCAGATGACACCACCCATATGGCAGAAAGTGAAGAAGAATTAAAGAGCCTCTTGATGAAAGTGAAAGAGGAGAGTGGAAAAGATGGCTTAAAGTTCAACATTCAGAAAACTAAGATCATGGCATCAGTCACATCATTTTATGGTAAATAGTTGGGGAAACAATGGAAACAGTGAGATACTTTATTTTTTGTGGCTCCAAAATCACTGCAGAGGGTGACTGCAGCCATGAAATTAAAAGACACTTGCTCCTTGGAGAAAAATTATGAGCAACCTGACAGCATATTAAAAACCAGAGACATTACTTTGCCAACAAAGGTCTGTCTAGTCAAGGCTATGGTTTTTCTGGTAGTCATGTGTGGATGTAAATCAGTCCTGAATATTCATTGGAAGGACTGATGCTGAAGCTGAAATTTCAATACTTTGGCCACCTGATGTGAAGAGCTGACTCACTGGAAAAGACCCTGATGCTGGGAAAGATTGAAGGCAGGAGGAGAAGGCGATGGCAGAGGATGAGATGGTTAAATGGCATCACCAACTCAATGGACATGAGTTTGAGTAAGCTCTGGGAGTTGATGATGGATAGGGAAGCCTGGTGTGCTGCAGTCCATTGGGTCACAAAAATTTGGACATGACTGAGGGACTGAACTGAACTGAACTTCACCCCCTTTTTTCAGGTTGGAAATTTTACACTGAAGAGACTTGCAAACAGAGGAAGCCAAAGTAAACAAAGAAGGGGGAATGGTCTGGATGTAACAGGTGCAACAGATTAAAATCCTGCTTTTGATACTGGAGATATTTGAGGGGCACCTATACACCTTGAGAACATGTACAATCTGGAACAAGGGACTATCTTACATGGAACTGACCCCACACTGCCCACAACAGTTCCAGAGAAACTACTAGATATATATTTTATTATCACTTTTTAATTTAAAAAAAGATAAAACTTAGCTATTTATTACTTCTTTACNAATATGTTTGTATTTTTATATTGTATTTTTCTGACAGGGAGGCCTGGCGTGCTGCGATTCATGGGGTCGCAAAGAGTCGGACACGACTGAGCGACTGAACTGAACTGAACTGATCCTCTATTGTAGGTTCTTAATTTTTGCTTTTTCATATTTCCTATCATCTTTGTACCTCTAAGAATCTAATCTTCAGTATACATTTTCAATTAGGGATTTAATCACTGGCTTGATTGCTCTCTTCTCTCTTGACTCTCCCTTTTCTCCCCCAGGTCACCTCTATCTCCTTCCTCCCCCTTCTTTTCTCTACATAACTCTGTGAATTTCTCTGGGTGTTCCAGGCTGTGGTGAGCACTTAGGGATTAGATTAATTGCTAGATTCCTCTCTCCCTTTATGACTCTCTCTCTTTTCTCCTCCTGGTAATATCTATGTTCCTTTTCCCTCTTCTCATCTCTATATAACTCTGAATCTGTCTGGGTATTCCTGGCTGTGGAGAATTGTTTCACCAATAAATCTAGGGGTTTTAAATTCTATGCTCTATGGATAGAGAAGTCTTGAGGGAGGGCCAAAAGCCAGAGGCAGTAGGTTTAACTCCCAAACTTTACAACATCTTAAAACTCCTGACTCCAGTGAACATTAATAGATAAGAGCTCACTCCAAAGTCTCCACAACTACACTGAAACCAAGCTCCACCCAAGACCCAACTAGATTCAGTACAAGACACAACATGACAATTCTCTAGAAAAAGAGGAACAAAACCCTGAACATTAAAAGACGAGCTTCCCAAAACCATGCTAAACCCATAGACACCCCAAAACTTACTATGAGATACTTCACTGCACTCCAGAGAGAAGAGTTCCACCCACCATAACACAGACACAACCTCCCCCAACCAGAAAATCTGGACAAGCCATTGGTCAAACCCCACCCACAGGGATCAGACTCCACAATTTAGAGAAACCATGAACTTCCAGCCTGCAGAAAGGGCACCCCAAACATAGCAATCTAAAGAAAATGAAAAGGCAGAGAAATATCCAGCAGGTGAAGGAACATGACAAATAATCACCAAACCAAAGAAAAGAGGAGGAGATAGGGAGTCTACCTGAAAAAGAATTCAGAATAATGATAGTAAAGATGATCCAAAGTCTTGAAAACAAAATAGAACTATAGATAAACAGACTAGAGACAGGGATTGAGAAGATGCAAGAAATGTTTAGCAAGGATCCAGAAGAAATAAACAGTAACCAGTCAATAATGAATAATTCAATAGCTGAGGTAAAAACCACTCTGGAGGAAACTAACAGCAGAATAACTGAGGCAGAAGAGAGGATACATGAAGTGGAAGATAGAATGGCATAAATAAATGAAGCAGAGAGGAAAAAATAAAAATAGAATCAAAAGAAATGAGGACAACCTCAGGACGTCTGGGACAATGTAAAATGCCCCAACATTAGAATCATAGGTGTCCCAGAAGAAGAAAACAAAAAGAAAGGTCACAAGAAAATACTTGAGTAGATAATAGTTGAAAACTCCCCTAATATGGGGAAGGAAATAGCCACCCAAATCTGAGAAACCCAGAGTCCCAAAGAGTTTAAACCCAATGCAAAACACCTCAAGACACAAATTAATCAAATGAAGAAACATCAAACACAAACAGCAAATATTAAAAGCAGCATGGGAAAAGCAAAAAATAACACACAAGGGGATCCCTGTTAAGACAGCAGCTGATCTTTCAATAGAAACTCTTCAGTCCATAAGGGAATGGCAGGAAATACTTAAAGTGATGAAAGAGAAAAACCTACAACCAAGATTACTCTACCCAGCAAGGATCTCATTTACATATGAAGGAGAAATCAAAAGCTATACAGACAAGCAAAAGCTGAGAGATTTCAGCACCAGTGAACCAGCTCTTCAGCAAATGCTAACGGATCTTCTCTAGACAGGAAACACAGTAAAGATTTATAAAATCAAACCCAAAACAACAAAGTAAATTTTAATGGGAACATATCAATAATTACCTTAAATGTAGATGGCCTAAATGCTCCAACCGAAAGACAATGACTGGCTGAATAGATACAAAAACAAGATCCCTATATATGCTGTGTACAAGAGACCCACCTCAAGCTTAGGAACACATACAGACTGAAAGTGAAGGGCTGGAAAAAGATATTCATACAAATGGGGGCCAAAATAAAGCAGAAATAGCAATACTCATATCAGAAAAAATAGACTTTGAAATAAAGACCCTGATAAGAGACAAAGGAAATTATATAATGATCAAAGGATCAATCCAAAAAGAAGGTATAACAATTATAAATATATATGCATCCAATACAGGAGCACAGCTATATGTAAGGCAAATGCCAATAAGTATGAAAGGGGAAATTAACAGTAACACAATAATAGTGGGGGACTTTAATACCCACTCACATGGATAGGTGAACCAAACAGAAAATTAGCAAGGAAACATAAGCTCTAAATGATACAATGGACCAGTTAGACCTAACTGATATCTATAGGGCATTTCACCCCAAAGCAACGAACTTCATCTTTACATCAAGTGCACATGAAACATTCTCTAGGATAGATTATGCTAAGCTGTTAAGTTGCTTCAGTCTTGTCTGATTCTGTGTGACCCCATAGACAGCAGCCCACCAGTCTCCCCCGTCCCTGGGATTCTCCAGGCAAGAATACTAGAGTGGGTTGCCATCTCCTTCTCCAATGCATGAAAATGAAAAGTGAAAGTAAAGGCACTCAATCCCGTCCAACTCTTTGAGAACCCAGGGACTGCAGCCCACCAGACTCCTCCATCCATGGGATTTTCCAGGCAAGAGCAGTGGAGTGGGGTGCCATTGCTTTCACCAGGATAGATCACATTCTGGACCATAAATCTAGCCTTGGTAAATTTATAAAAATTGAAATCATTTCAAGCATCTTTTCTGATCACAATATGGTATGATTAGATGTCAACTTGAGAGTCCCTTGGATGGCAACGAGATCCAACCAGTCCATTCTAAAGGAGATCAGCCCTGGGATTTCTTTGGAAGGAATGATGCTAAAGCTGAAACTCCAGTGCTTTGGCCACCTCATGTGAAGAGCTGACTCACTGGAAAAGACTGATGCTGGGAGGGATTGGGGGCAGGAAGAGAAGGGGACGACAGAGGATGAGATGGCTGGATGGCTTCACTGACTCGATGGAGGTGAGTCTGAGTGAACTCCGGGAGTTGGTGATGGACAGGGAGGCCTGGCGTGCTGCAATTCATGGGGTTGCAAAGAGTCGGATATGACTGAGTGACTGAACTGAACTGAACAGGAAAAATACTATTAAAAATGCAAACATTTAGAGGCTAAACAACACATTTCTGAGCAAGCAACAGATCATGGCATAAATCAAGAAGGAAATAAATATATGCATACAGAGAAGTGAAAATAAAAATGTGACAATCCAAAACCTATGGGATTCTGTAAAAGCAGTTCTAAGAGGGCAATACATAGCAATACACGTTACCTCAAGAAACAAGAGAAACATCAAACAAACAACCTAACTTTACATCTAATGCAACTAGAAAAAGAAGAAAAGAACCCCAAAGTTAGTAGAAGGAAATAAATCATAAAAATTCAGAGCAGAAATAACTGAAAAAGAAATGAAGGAGACTATAACAAAAATCAGCAAAACTAAAAGCTGGTCCTTTGAGATGATAAATAAAATAGAAAAAACATTTGCCAGACTCACCAAGAAAAAAAGGGAGAAGAATCAAATCAACAAAATTAGAAATGAAAATGGAGAAATCAAAACAGACAACACAGAAACACAAAGGATCATAAAAGACTACTATCAGCAACTCTATGCCAATAAAATGGACATGTTGGAAGAAATGGACAAATTCTTAGATCATTATAACCTTCCAAAACTGAATAAGGAAGAAATAGAAAATCTTAACAGACCCATCACAAGCATGGAAATCAAAGCTGTAATTAAAAAATCTTCCAACAGACAAAAGCGCAGGCCCAGATAGCTTCACAGGTGAATTCTACCAAAAATTTAGAGAAGAGTTAACACCCATCTTATTCAAACTCATCCAGAAAATTGCAGAGGAAGGCAAACTCCCAGACTTAATGTATGATGCCATCATCATCCTAATAACAAATCAAGACAAAGATGCTACAAAAAAAAAAACCTACAGGCCACTATCACTGATGAACATAGACGCAAAAATCCTCAACAAAATAATAGCAAACAGAATCCAACAATATATTAAAAAGGTCATACATCATGACCAAGTGGACTTTATCCCAGGGATGCAAGGATTCTTCAATATTTGCAAAAAATCAATGTGATACACAATGTGAAAGATAAAAGCTATATGATTATCTCAATAGATGCAGAGAAAGCCTTTGACAAAATTCAACATCCACTTATGATAAAAACTCTCCATAAAGCAGGCATAGAAGGAGTGTAGCTCAACAAAATAAAAACTGTATATGACAAACCCAGAGCAAACATTATCCTCAATGGCAAAAATTTGAAAACCATTTCTGTTAAAATCAGAAACACGACAATGTTGCCCACTCTCACCACTACTATTCAAAACAGTTTTGGATGTCCTAGCCACAGCAATCAGAGAAGAGAAAGAAATTAAAGAAATCCAGATTGGAAAAGAAGAAAAACTCTCACTGTTTGCAGATGACATGATCCTGTGCCCTAAAGACACCACCAGAAAATTACTAGAGGTGCACCAGAAAATTACTAGAGCTGATTGATGATTATAGTAAAGTTGTAGCATATAAAATCAATGCACAGAAATCCCTTGCATTCGTATACACTAAGAATGACAAAGAACAAGAGAAATTAAGGAAACAATCACATTCACCATTGCAATGAAAAGAAAAAAAAAATACTTATGAATAAATTTGCCTGAAGAAATAAAAGATCTATACCAGTACTCTTGCCTGGAAAATCCCATGGACAGAGGAGCCTGGTGCGCTGCAGTCCATGGGGTCGCGAAGAGTCGGACACGACTGAGCGAATTCACTTTCACTTTTCACTTTCACGCATTGCAGAAGGATATGGCAACCCACTCCAGTGTTCTTGCCTGGAGAATCCCAGAGACAGGGGAGCCTGGTAGGCTGCCGTCTCTGGGGTTGCACAGGGTCGGGTACGACTGAAGCAACTTAGCAGCAGCAGCAGTATATATAGAAAACTATAAAACACTGATTAAAAAAATTACAGATGACACAAATAGATGGAGAAATATACCATGTTCGTAGATTAAAAAAAAACAATGTAGTGAAAATGAATATATTACCAAAAGCAATCTATAGATTTAACACAACCCCCATCAAGCTACCAACAGCATTTTTCACAGAATTAGAACAAATAATTTCACAATTTGTATGGAAACACAAAACAACCTCAAATAGCCAAAGCAATCTTGAGAAAGAAGAATGGAACCAGAGGAATCAACCTGCCTGACTTCAGAATACACTACAAAGGTACAGTTATCAAAACAGTATGGTACTGGAACAAAGACAGAAAAATGAAACACAATAGAAAGCCCAGAAACAAACCTATGTACCTATGGACACCTTATCTTTGACAAAGGTGGCAAAAATATACAATGGATTAAAGACAATCTCTTTAACAAGTGCTGCTGTGAAAACTGGTCAACCACCTGTAAAAGAATGAAACTAGAACACTATCTAACACTATATAAAAAGATAAGTTCAAAATGGATTAAAGACCTAAATGTAAGACCAGAAACTATATAATTCTTAGAGGAAAACATAGGCAGAACACTTTCTGACATAAATCACAGCAAAATCCTCTATGATCCACCTCACAGAGGAATGGAAATAAAAACAAAAATAACAAATGGGACTTAATTAAACTTAAAATCTTTTGCACAAGGAAGGAAACTATAAGCAAGGTAAAAAGGCAGCCTTCAGAATGAGAAAAAAATGATAGCAAAGGAAGCAACTGACAAAGAATTAATCTCCAAAATATACAAGCAGCTCATGCAGCTCAGTAACAGAAAAATAAACAACACAGTAAAAAAATGGGCCTAAGGAGTAAACAGACATTTCTCCAAAGAAGATACATAGATAATAAACAAACACATGAAAAGATGCTCAACATCACTCATTATCAGAGAAATGCAGATCAAAACCACAATGAGTTACCATCTCATATGGTAAGAATGGCTGCCATCAAAAAGTCTACAAACAGAAATCTTCCAGCTAAAAAGAAAGCCCAGGCCCAGACAGGTTCACAGCTGAAGTCTACCAAAAATTTAGAGAAGAGCTAACACCTAGCCTACTCAAACTCTTCCAGAAAATTGCAGAGGAAGGTAAACTTCCAAACTCATTCTATGAGGCCACCATCACCCTAACACCAAAACCTGACAAAGATGCCACAAAAAAAAAGAAAACTACAGGCCAATATCACCAATGAACATAGATGCAAAAATCCTTAACAATATTCTAGCAATCAGAATCCAAAAACACATTAAAAAGATCATACACCATGACCAAGTGGGCTTTATCACAGGGATGCAAGGATTCTTCAATATCTGCAAATCAACCAATGTAATATACCACATTAACAACCAATTTTTATTTTGAAAAAGAAAAGCCATATGATTATCTCAATAGATGCAGAGAAAGCCTTTGACAAAACTCAACATCCATTTATGATACAAACTCTCCAGAAAGCAGGAATAGAAGCAACATACCTTAATATAATAAAAGCTATATATGACAAACCCACAGCAAACATTATCCTCAATGGTGAAAAATTGAAAGCATTTTCCCTAAAGTCAGGAACAAGACAAGGGTGCCCACTTTCACCACTACTATTCAACATAGTTTTGGAAGTTTTGGCCACAGCAATCAGAGCAGAAAAAGAAATTAAAGGAATCCAAATAGGAAAATAAGAAATAAAACTCTCACTGTTTGCAGATGACATGATCCTCTACATAGAAAACTCTAAAGACTCCACCAGAAAATTACTAGAGCTAATCAATGAATATAGTAAAGTTTCAGGATATAAAATCAACACACAGAAATCTCTTGCATTCCTATACACTAACCATGAGAAACAGAAAGAAGAATTAAAGAAACAATTCCATTCACCATTGCAACGAAAAGAATAAAATACTTAGGAATATATCTACCTAAAGAAAATAAAGACCTATATATAGAAAGCTATGAAACACTGGTGAAAGAAATCAAAGAGGACTCTAATAGATGGAGAAATATACCATGTTCATGGATTGGAAGAATCAACATAGTGAAAATGAGTATACTACTCAAAGCAATCTACAGATTCAATGCAATCCCTATCAAGCTACCAGCGGTATTTTTCACAGAACTAGAACAAATAATTTCAAGATTTATATGGAAATACAAAAAACCTCGAATAGCCAAAGCAATCTTGAGAAAGAAGAATGGAACTGGAGGAATCAACCTGCCTGACTTCAAGCTCTACTACGAAGCCACAGTCATCAAGACAGTATGGTACTGGCACAAAGACAGAAATATAGATCAATGGAACAAAATAGAAAGCCCAGAGATAAATCAACACACCTACGGACATCTTATCTTTGACAAAGGAGGCAAGAATATACAATGGATTAAAGACAATCTCTTTAACAAGTGGTGCTGGGAAAACTGGTCAACCACTTGTAAAAGAATGAAACTAGAACACTTTCTAACACCATACATGAAAATAAACTCAGAATGGATTAAAGATCTAAATGTAAGAACAGAGACTATAAAACTAGAGGAGAACATAGGCAAAACACTTTCCGAAATAAATCACAGCAGAATCCTCTATGATCTACCTCTCAGAATATTGGAAATAAAAGCAAAAATAAACAAATGGGACCTATTTAAACTTAAAAGCTTTGCAAAACAATGGAAACTATAAGCAAGGTGAAAAGACAGCCTTCTGAATGGGAGAAAATAATAGCAAATGAAGAAACTGACAAAACTAATCTCAAAAATATACAAGCAACTCCTACAGAAAAATAAACAACCCAATAAAAATAGGCCAAAGAACTAAATAGACATTTTTCCAAAGCAGACATACAAATGGCTAACAAACACATGAAAAGATGCTCAACATCACTCAGTATCAGAGAAATGCAAATCAAAACCACAATGAGTTACCATTACATGTGAGTCAGAATGGCTGCGATCCAAACGTCTACAAGCAATAAATGCTGAAGAGGGTGTGGAGAACAGGGAACCCTCTTACATTGTTGGTGGGAATGCAACCTTGTACAGCCACTATGGAGAACAATGTGGAGATTCCTTAAAAAACTGGAAATAGAACTGCCTTGCTGCTGCTAAGTTGCTTCAGTACTGTCTGACTCTGTGCGACCCCATAGACGGCAGCCCACCAGGCTCCCCTGTCCTTTTGATTCCCTAGGCAAGAACACTGGAGTGGGTTTCCATTTCCTTCGCCAATGTATGAAAGTGAAAAGTGAAAGTGAAGTCGCTCAGTCATGTCCTGCTGCTGCTGCTAAGTCCATGACCCAGAAATTGCACTGCTGGGCATACACACTGAGGAAACCAGAATTGAAAGCGACACGTGTACCCCAATGTTCACTGCAGCACTGTTTATAACAGCCAGGACATGGAAGCAACCTAGATGTCCATCAGCAGATGAATGGATAAGAAAGCTGTGGTACATATACACAATGGAGTATTACTGAGCCATTAAAAAGAATACATTTGAATCAGTTCTAATGAGGTGGATGAAACTGGAGCTGATTATACAGAGTGAAGTAAGCCGGAAAGAAAAACACCAATGCAGTATACTAACGCATATATATGGAATTTAGAAAAATGGTAACAATAACCCTGTATGTGAGACAGCAAAAGAGACACAGATGTATAGAACAGTCTTTTGGATTCTGTGGGAGAGGCAGAGGGTGGGATGATTTGGGAGAATGGTATTGAAGTATATATAATATCATATATGAAATGAATCGCCAGTCCAGGTTCAATGCATGATACTGGATGCTTGGGGCTGGTGCACTGGGATGACCCAGAGGGATGGTACAGGGAGAGAGGAGGGAGAGGAGTTCAGGATGGGAACACGTATATACCTGTGGTGGTTTTATGTTGATGTATGGCAAAACCAATACAATATTGTAAAGTAATTAACCTCCAATTAAAATAAATATTTACATTAAATAAGTCTACAAACAATAAATGCTGGAAACGGTGTGGAGAAAAGGCAACCCTCAATTCCTACCTACGGAATGCAAATAGTACAGCCGTTGCAGAGAACATTGTGAATATTTCTTTAAAAAACTGAAAATAGAACTGGCATATGACCCAGCAATCCCTCTGCTGGGCATACACACCAAGGAAACCAGAATTGAAAGAAACACATGTACCCCAATATTAATTGCAGCATCGTTTACAATAGCTAGGACATGGAAGCAACCTAGATGTCCATCAGCAGACGAATGGATAAGCAAGTTGTAGTACATGTACACAATGGAATATTACTCAGCCATAAAAAGGAATGGATTTGAGTCGATTCTAACGAGGTGGATGAAACTGGAGCCTATTATACAGAATGAAGTAAGCCAGAAAGAGAAACACCAATACAGTAAATTAATGCATACATACTGAATTTAGAAAGACGGTAATGAATGCCCCTATACAAGACAGCAAAAGAGACACTGATATAAAGAACAGACTTTTGGACTATGTGGGAGAAGGCGAAGGTGGGACAATATGAGAGAATAGCATTGAAACATGTGTATTGCCATATGTAAAACAGATGAACAGTGCAAGTTTAATGCATGAAACAGGGCACTCAAATCTGGTGTTCTGGGACAACTCAGAGGGGTGGGGTAGGGAGGGAGGTGGGCGAGGCATTCAGGATGGTGGGACATATGTACACAGATGGCTGATTCATGTCAATGTATGGAAAAATCCACCACAATATTGTAAATAATTAGCCTCCAATAAAAATAAATAAATTAATTTTAAAAAGGAAAACGACACACACAATAAAAGATTGCAGGCAAAATATCAACAACCTGAGATGCAGATAATACAGCCTAATGGTAGAAAGTGAACAGGAACTAAAAGAGACTCTTGAGGATGAAAGAGGAGAGTGAAAAAGCTGTCTTAAAGCTCCATTTACAGAAGACTAAGATTATGGTATCTGGTTCCATCACTTCATGGCAAATAAACAGGAAAAAATGGAAATAATAGCAGGTTTTATTTTGGTTTTGAAATCACTGCAAATGGTGACTGAAGCCATGAAATTTAAAGTTGCTTGCTCATTGGAAGAAAAGCTATGACAAACCTGAACAAGGTATTAAAAAGCAGATACATCACTTCGCTGACAAAAGTCCATATAGTCAAAGCTATATTGTTTCCAAGTAATCAAATCTATGATGTTTCCAGTAGAAATGTATGAATGTGAGAATCAAGACCATAAAGAAGACTGAGCACAAACAAATTAATGCTTTCAAATTGTAGTGCTGGGGAAGACTCTGTAGAATCCCTTGGACCACAAAGAGACCAAACCAGTCAATCCTAAAGGAAATCAACCCTGAATATTCATTGAAAAGACTGAAGCTGAAGCTCCAATACTTTAAGCACCTGGTACAAATAAGCCAACTCATTGGAAAAGACCCTGATGCTGGGAAAGATGGAGGCCAGGAGGAGAAGGGGATGACAGAGAATTAGGTGACTGAATGGCATGACCGACTCAATGAACATGAGTTTAAGCAAACTCCAAGAGACAGTGAACGACAGGGAAACAGGCATTCTGCTGCCCATGGGGTCACAGTCAGACATGATTTGGTGATTGAACATCAACAACAGCAGCTCTGCATATAAGTCAGATAAGCAAGGTAACAATATACCGCCTTGATGTGCTCCCTTCCCAATTTTGAATCAGTCCATTGTCCCATGTCCAGTTCTAACTGTTGCTTCTTGACCTACATACAGGTTTCTCAGGAGACAGGTAAGGTGGTCTGATATTCCCATCTCTTTAAGAATTGTCTACAGGAAAAGGAGAGATTAAAAAAGCCTTCTTAAGTGAACAATGAAAAAAAAATAGAGGAAAACAATAGAATGAGGGAGATCACCGATCTCTTGAAGAAAATAGGAGTTACTGAGGGAACATTTTGTGTAAATATGGACACAAAAATGAGAGAAATGACAAGGACCTATAAGAAGCAGAAGAGATTAAAAAGATGTGATAAGGACACACAGAAAAAATATAACAACAACAAAAAAATGTCTTATTCACCTGGTAACCACGATGGTGTGGTCACTCACCTAGACCCAGACATCCTGGAGTGTGAAGTCAAGTGTACTTTAAGAAGCGTTACTATGACCAAAGCTAGTGGAGGTTATGGAATTCCATCTAAAGTATTTCAAATTCTAAAAGATGATGCTGTTAAAGTCCTACACTCAATATGTCCACAAATTTGGAAAAATCAGCAATGGCCATAGGACTGGAAAAGGGCAGTTTTCAATTCTAATCCCAAAGAATGTTCAAGCTACCATACAGTTACACTCATTTCATATGCTAGCAAGGTTATGCTCAAAATCCTTCAAGCTAGGCTTCAGCAATACATGAACCAAGAACTTCCAAGTGTTCAAAATGGATTTAGAAAAGGCAGAGGAACCAGAGATCAAATTGCTAACATTTCCATTGGATCATAGAAAAAGCCAGGGAATTCCAGAGAAACATCTACTTCTGCTTCATGTTTATTAGTAATATATTCTAAAATTTCCTTTTCATCTGCATTATGCTCATATACCTTTTTTCAGGCACACAACATTTCTGTGCGAAACTATAGTGATACAAACAACTTTAAATAAAAATTTAGAATGCAACAATTTTTTGCTGAGACTTGATTAATCTATAGAGCTATATGGCTGTCAGTCAAGAGTTCAAGGTTTGTACGTCTATGATAATTGCTTAGGTTTGAAAACATTTTTATTTTCATATAACCAATACCAGATTTCAGTTTTTATTTCACAATCAAAATAGGTAGAGATTCTTTTATATTTTCACTGACTTTGTCATATGAAAAGTTTTTTTCCTACTTCAATATTTTTATATTATCTTAAACCTCTAATGTCTATA
>SJYQ01009271.1:214087-257906 GCA_006410935.1 Redunca redunca
ATATGCATTTTGAAATGCAAAGAAAACATTAGGGTACAGGTAGTGAACTCTTTCAATTACATTTTATGATTATGACCTTTGTTTCAAAAATAATTTGACATTTTAATTAAATCCATACCTCTTTCATTTCTAAAAGATGTCCTTCATTCTTTATTACTAAAACTTAATGAAGTGTTTCTTTATTGCAATTTATAATAGCTGGCTATAAATTTTAATATCATTTCTCAATGACAAATGAACTATTTAAAAATTATGTAAAATTATGAAAAATATATAAAATATGAAATTGTTAATCAGCTCACACATCACTGACTATATTTTAGGTGTCATATATTAGTACTCAAGTGTAACTGTCTTTTAAACTCTCATGCCACAAATAGGTACATAAGATAAAGTCTGTGTCAATTTGGTATTAGGTTGGTGAAAAGATAATTGTGGTTTTTGACTGTGAACTTTAAATAATTATAACTAGACTCAAACACATCTTTATTAATCAGAATAGGTTAATCAAAATAGGAACAATTACATGCAACACATTTTTTGCTGATGAGAAATAAATTTGTTTATTCCTGTAGTGTAATAATCCATGCTTTGGGATTCCGTGAACTCCTGGAAAGCATTTTTCTACTTCCTGCTGTTTGTGGAAGCATTTTCCCTGTAAAAAGTTGTCAAGATGCTTAAAGAAGTGGTAGTTGGTTGCTGAGAAGTCAGGTGAATACAGCAGATGAGGCAAAACTTTGTAGACCAATTCATTCACTTTTCAAGCACTGGTTGTGTGATGTGTGGTTGGGCCTTATCTTGGAGAAGAATTGGTCCCATTCTGTTGACCAATGCTCAGTTCAGTTCAGCCGCTCAGTCATGTCCAACTCTTTGTGACCCCATGAATCGCAGCACTCCAGGCATCCCTGTCCATCACCATCTCCCGGAGTTCACCCAGACTCATGTTCATCGAGTCAGTGATGCCATCCAGCCATCTCATCCTCTGTCGTCTCCTTCTCCTCCTGCCCCCAATCCCTCCCAGCATCAGAGTCTTTTCCAATGAGTCAACCCTTCGCATGAGGTGTCCAAAGTACTGGAGCTTCAGCTTTAGCATCATTCCTTCCAAAGAAATCCCAGGGTTGATCTCCTTCAGAATGGACTGGTTGGATCTCCTTGCAGTCCAAGGGACTCTCAAGAGTCTTCTCCAACACCACAGTTCAAACGCATCAATTCTTTGGTGCTCAGCCTTCTTCACAGTCCAAGTCTCACATCCATACATGACCACAGGAAAAACCATAGCCTTGACTAGACGGACCTTACTTGGCAAAGTAATGTCTCTGCTTTTGAATATACTATCTAGGTTGGTCATAACTTTTCTTCCAAGGAGTAAGTGTCTTTTCTGTAGGCATTGTGCAGTTTTAGGTGCATCTCACTGATTTGCTGAGCATATGGCTCAGATGTAATGGTTTTTCCTGATTCAGAAAGCTATAGTGGATCAGATGGGCAGCAGACCACCAAACATTGACCATGCCCATTTTTTCGTGTAAGTTTGGCTTTGGGAAGTGCATTGGAGCTTCTTCTCAGTCCAACCATCACTAGTTGTCATATACCATCCACTTTTCATTGCACATTGCAATCCAACTGAGAAATGGTTCATTGTAGTTGCATAGAATAAGAGGACGCTTCGAAATACCGATTTTTTTTTTATCAGCTTATGAGATATCTAATTAAGCAAGCTTTTTCAACTTTCCAATTTGCTTCAAATGCTGAATGACCATAAAATGGCCAATGCTGAGCTCTTTAGCAACTTCTCAGGTAGTTTTAAGAGGATCAGCTTCAGTGATCCTCTCAGACGGTCATTGTCAACTTCTGATAGCTGGCCACTGAGCTCTTCATCTTCAAGGCTCTCATCTCCTTTGCAAAATTTCTTTAACAACCACTGCACTGTACATTCCTTAGCAGTTCACAAATGCACTGTTGATGTTGCAAGTTGTCTCTGCTGCCTCATAACATATTTTTAACTCAAATAAGTAAATCACTCAAATGTGCTTTTTGTGTAACATAATTTCCCTAGTCTAAAATATAAAATAAATAGCAAGAATGTTATTAGCAAAAAAACATACACATAGAAGTGTGCATTAAAACGATGTATAACATAACCACATTTATTTAGGAATGTATTCATTATCCAACTGCAAAAATCAACAATGCAAAACCACAATTGCTTTTGCACCAACCAAATCATTTTAATTTAAAAACATAGCAAGTCTCAGAAACCCAAGAAAATCAGATAGCGTTGGTGGTGAACAAGACAATGCCTTGTTTCCAGTGAGCATACTCAGTGTTCTCTTTGATCCATTTTGAAGACTTTCAAATGTTTCATTAATTGTATTTGACTAAAGAGTTACTTTAACATAGCCCCAGGTAGTGCAGTGGTAAAGAATCCAACTGCCAACTCAAGAGACTCAGGTTTGATTCTTGGGTAGAGAAGATCATGACAGAGAAGGAAATGGCAAAACCCACTCCAATATTCTTGCCTGGAAAATTCCATGGACAGAAGAGTCTGACAGGCTACTGTCCATGGGGTCATAAAGATTTGGACATGATTGAATGACTGAACACACAAGCATGCAAAAGAATTCTTCCTGGTGTTACTATTTACATGTTTGTTTTTATTATATGATATCCCTTTTGAGAGTATGGAGGGCTGATATTTTTTAAAGATATATGCATGATCTTACTATTTTTTTCAACTATATTCTTCAAAACACATTCCCATTCATTATAATGCAACACTGCACCATCAATGAAGAATACAATTTGGATAATAAAATTTTAAAAACCATGAAACACTTTTAAGAAAAAAATTTATTCTGCAACATGGTTTCCTTTGTAGCTTCTAAATACCAAAATTGAACACTACCATTTGGTCCTACACACACCTCTCTCTTATATTGAACATAATGCTGCTTTTTTTGTAATTGCAAGAATTTTCTCTTGCAATTAATATCCTGTTGTGATCAAACTCTAAGATGGTTTACAATGATTCTGAAAGTGAAGTAAAAGTAAAAGTCACTCAGTTGTGTCTGACTCTTTGCAACCCCATTGCCTATATAGTCCATGGAATTCTCCAGGCCAGCATACTAGAGTGGGTAGCCATTCCCTTCTCCAAAGGGATCTTCCCAACCTAGGGACTGAACCCAGGTCTCCCAGTCTGCAGGTGGATTCTTCACCAGCTGAGCTACCAGGGAAGCACACAGTGATCTCTATCTTTGGCATTCAAGTTGTTACATAATCCTTTACCCTGAACATGGGCTGGCCTGGTAACTTGCTTCTAAACAATAGAATACAGCAATGGTATACCTTCTGGGATTAGGTTAAAAGAGAATTATAGCTTCTATCTAGTAGATTATTTTATTCCTCTCTCACTTGCTGGTTTGATTAAGCAAGTTTTCATGGCAGGGAAGCTATGTGGCAGAGAACTGAGGATGACCACTGGTCATCAGCCAGCTAGAAAACAGAAATCCTCAGGTTAATATCCCCAAATCAAGTCAAGCCTGGCAACAGCCCTGTAAGTGAGTTTGGAATTGAATCCTTCCCCAATTAGATGTGATAGAGCCTACATGGAGTCTCACTGATAAGCTGGCTCCTCAACCTCACAAACAAAGAATAAAATCACTGTGATCAGTGAGACTGACAAAATTGCCCAAATGGCATCCTGTTATCTCACTGGCACCTATCTTCTCAAAGCTGCGAGACCACCATATTCCAGACCTCCGGCAATGTGACCATCCCTTCAGGGAATTTTTCATTGATGGGGTACAAGAAGGACTCCATCAGAAAGGGAGGACCTTCAGTTCAGTTCAGTTGATCAGTCGTGTCCGACTGTTTGCGACCTCATGAATTGCAGCACACCAAGCCTCCCTGTCCATCACCATCTCCCTGACTTCACTCAAACTCACGTCCATCGAGTCAGTGCTGTCATCCAGCCGTCTCATCCTCTGTCGTCCCCTTCTCCTCCTGCCCCCAATCCCTCCCAGCATCAGAGTCTTTTCCAATGAGTCAACTCTTCGCATGAGGTGGCCAAAGTACTGGAGTTTCAGCTTTAGAATCATTGCTTCCAAAGAACACTCAGGACTGATTTCCTTTAGAATGGACTGGCTGGATCTCCTTGCAGTCCAAGGGACTCTCAAGAGTCTTCTCCAACACCACAGTTCAAAAGCATCAATTTTTCATCGCTCAGGTTTCTTCACAGTCCAACTCTCACATCCATACATGACCACAGGAAAAACCATAGCCTTGACTAGATGAACCTTTGTTGGCAAAGTAATGTCTCTGCTTTTGAATATGCTATCTAGGCTGGTCATAACTTTTCTTCCAAGGAGTAAGCATCTTTTAATTTCATGGCTGCAATCACCATCTGCAGTGATTTTGGAGAACAAAAAAATGAAGTCTGACACTGAAGTTCTCCTTGAGAGCCATTGAGAGCCATTCACCCTCTCTTTTCCCTCTAATAAATTCCCCTTTTCTTGCCTGACTGCCTTGCTTGCTCTCTTTTTCTCTGCATTTGCCTTACAAGATCTTCATATGAAACCCAGGAAATATTGACAACTTGACTGTAGTTTCATGAGAAACCCTAAAGCCAAGGACCAAGAAACATAGTATCCAGATTCTTGACACACAAACACTATGAAATTACAACTGTGTATCTTGTTAAGCCATTAAGTTTGTCATAACTTTTCACATTGTACACATAATAAATATACTTGTCTATAGTTGCAGAAAGAAATGTATCAGTTTTATCCATTGTTTTCCACAACCACACCAACTTTTTGGTGTTCAGTCAATTTTTAAATGAATCATCTCTTTTTAAGTTGCAAAACTAGGAAATAATTACAACTATTAAATTGAAGAAACCATGTGTTTTAAAAAATTAATCTAGTTAAGTCCTTAATCAATTAAGAGAAATTGGATGAACAGGTTTCATTCCAATATTTTAAAATTTAAAAACAAAACACTTTGACTACCAAGGGAATATATGTATATGTATTAGAAGAAAAAATTATTTTCCTGTATTTGAACAGACTGAGACTCAATTATATTTAATGGAGAAGGAAAAGTAATACATGGAGTTCATAGTTGATGTATACCTTTAAGATATTGAATCTTTCTAGGAATGCCAATTACCATGTATATGAGGTCTTGTAGAGAGCTTCTTTATCTCAACAATATTAAGGAATATGGATGGTTTTTATCAAAGTCCAGCAGTTTTGCAGAAATTTAATATACTATTAATTGAAAATGCTGAATCATTGATTTCTTTCACATTCTTTCTAATCCATTATGTTCAGCCTTGGTTCTCCTATCTTAATTTAGTCTGTGTATGATAAATTTAATGCTCCATTTGAAAGTATGTGAAATTTTAATAGATGATGTTTCACAATCGGTGGGTTTGTTAAGTGCTTTAAAAATGCATGTACAACAGAACACTAATGCCAGACAATATTAAAAATGCTTAGCTTGAGCACTGTTAAAAGTTTACTTTAAGATTGGAAAATCCGGCTGAGGGAAAAGAAAACTCCGATTCAAAGAGACTGTTTATGTATAAAGGAAGCTATCTTGCAGAAGGAAAAAAAAAAGTACCTGCCTATTATAAGGATCTCAGTGGAAATGAACAAGGGGAATTGCCAGCAGCCATCTGAGTGATGCTTAACAGAACTCAGTCAAAAGTATTAGGTCAATGAATGTGCATGTGTTATTTAACATTAAATAGGGAACTATTTAGTCACCTTATCTGATAGTTATTCATTTCACATTTATTCATAGTGTACTTGCACAGCCTCCAGCTATTTTATGCATTGGCTCTTGTTTTGCTCTCAAAAACTTACCATCTGGAAGGAGAAACGTTAAAGATTTGCACGAGTTACTAGGAATTTTAGATTATGAGCATTTAACTTATGGTGGGGATTCCCTTATTTTTCTTGCTAATTTTCTGCTAAAGCAGGTAAAATTAATTGCATGTGTGTGTAATTTGGGGGTTAAAAGTAGGAATAAAAATGTTAAATATTTTGATATTAACCATAAAAGGCCAAAATCAAGAATGATAAAACTTCAAATAAAGGGAAATAAATTCAAATGAAGTTTAAGGAATTGAAATATTGTAATAAAAACAAATTTTAGGGGGAGGAAGGCTCAAGAGGAAGGGAATATATATATATTTATGTATGTATGTATGCATGTGTGTATATATAAAATCATGACTGATTCACATTGATGCATGGCAGAGACCACAACATTGTGAAGCAATTATAGCCCAGTTAAAAAAAAAAATCAGAAAAGTTGTCCATTATTTTGAAAGGAACTAATTTTCAAAAGAGAGAATTATCAGTATCATTTTATTCCTTAAACATATTAGTTGTGGAGAGATTTTTCAGTATCCTCATTAATGAGATGTCTAAATCTGTGATACAGTAAGACAAAAGAAATTTCTTATCTTGACTTTTGCAGAGGAAATAAAATGAAGCTTGAAGGTGCAAATTTGATGTCTTTCTTTGGGATCTTTTCTCATTTGCATTTCCTACCATCTCCTTTGCATTTTCATCCTAATTTTGTTTCCTATGCTCCATAGTCTCTGTTTCTAGAAGTTCCAATCTAGCTGGGAGAAGTCCTCCATTCCCTCTGGCATACCAAGGCCTATTTGTTCCCACAGCACCTTTTGTTTTTCTTCTGAGAATTGTTCAACTCATTGCTTCAAGCTCTGGCTGGCTTTTTTCTTTCAAGTGGTATTTCTTCGACTGAGAAGTAAAATTCACATTAACTCCTGAATTTAGAAGTACCTCTGTGCCTAAGGGGCTTCCCTGATAGCTCAGTTGGTGAAGAATCTGCCTTCAATGCACGAGACCCCATATTGATTCCTGGGTCGGGAAGATCCACTGGAGAAGGGATAGATTACCCACTCCAGTATTCTTGGGCTTACCATGTGGCTCAGCTGGTAAAGAATTCGCCTGCAATGTGGGAGACCTGGGTTCGATCCCTGGGTTGGGAAGATCCCCTGGAGAAGGGAACTGCTACCCACTCCAGTATTCTGGCGTGGAAAATTCCATGGACTTAGTCCATGGGGTGGCAAAGAGTTGGACACGACTAAGCGACTTTCACTTTTAATTTCTATGCCTAAGTCATTCTTTGCCTCCTAAAATTGTAACTATAGCCTTTAACAAAATCATGTAACACATTTGTAGTTTAGTATTAAGAAATGACCATGGGTGAAAGTTATATACACTAT
This sequence comes from Redunca redunca, assembly GCA_006410935.1. Lineage (NCBI taxonomy): Eukaryota > Metazoa > Chordata > Mammalia > Artiodactyla > Bovidae > Redunca > Redunca redunca. The sequence goes on from SJYQ01009271.1 coordinate 221,349, forward strand.
AGGAGGAGAAAAATGTCTAATAGTAGATCAATGGGGAATAATACATTGGTACAGGAAAAATAAAATGACATCTTTTGAACATATGTGACCACAGCTAGATTTGGCTCAGTGATTAGCAAACAAAAAATTGTGTTGCGTATAAGCATGAATATATTGTCTCATCTGTTCATCATTTACATTCATTACAGGAAAATGCTACAAAGTACCAAATTCACAAAGTAATTTGGTCAGAGAATATTGATTCTTGACAAGTTATTATCTACAAAAAGAAATTATTTTCAAGTTATTAATTTATGTCATTTATATGCTAAATCATTATTTTTAATCTATAAGGTTTACCTTAAATATCATAGGAATAAGGTAGGGCCAACATGTGTTAATATATATATTTTTTCAGATATATATATATAATTACACTTTACATGAGATGACTTTGAAGACTTTTATAATCTTTGATGTCTAGTATTGCAAATTCCCTTCCAATATAAAATCCATAGCAGAAGCAGGTGTTTTTGTGGACTTAAGTACACCCCTAAAATAAATATCAGTGAAAATTTGTTTTGGATGGTTAACGTCAACATACTAGCTTTAGTTTAATTTTCTGCTTAAGCCACTTGTTTCAATGTTCTTGTAAACATTTGTTTTTAACTACTGTGAAGTGAAAAATGAAGGGTGAAGAAAATTCAAAGAAATTATTCATATCCATTATACTTTCAAAATACTTTTAAAACCAGAAAGGTTTTTGCACTTCTTGGACTTGGATGACTAGTTCCATATCAGAAAGAGAAATTAACAAAGCAACCTTGTTTACCATCATATTAAAAAGAATAAAATATATAGGAATAAATTTACCAAAGCAAGAGACCTATACTCCAAAAGTTATAAGATGCTGATGAAAGAAATTAAAGATGACATAAACAGATGAAAAGATATACCATGTTATTGGATTGGGAGAATCACTGTCATTAGAATCACCATACTACCCAAGGCAACATACAGATTCAATGCAATCCCTATCAAATTACCAATGACATTTTTCACAGAACTAGAAGAAAATATATTTTAATTTATATGGATATACAAAAAAACCCAAACAGCCAAAGTAATCTTGATAAAGAAGAGTGGAACTGGAGGAATCAGGTTCCCTGACTTCAGACTATACCACAAAGGTACAGTGATAATAATAGCATAGTACTGGCACAAAAACAGAAATATAGATAGATGAGACAGAACAGAAAGTCCAGAAATAAATCCATGCAGTTGTGGTCAATTAATCTTTAACAAAAGCAAGAATATACAATTCAGAAAAGACAGACTTCAATAAGTGGTTCTGGGAAAACTGTACAGCTACATGTAAAAGGATAAAATTGGAACATTTTCTAACACCATATATACAATAAACTCAAAATGGATTAGAAACTTAAATGTAAGACCAGATACTATGAGTCGCCTACAGGGAAACATAGGCAGAACTTTCTGACATAAATTGCAGCAGTACCATTTTGGATTTGTCTCCTAGGCTAATGGAAATAAGTGAGATCTGATTAAATTTAAAAGCTTTTGTGCAGCAAAGGAACCAAACAGAACAAAAAGACAATCTATGGAATAGGTGAAAATATTTCCAAGGATGCAACTGACAAAGGGTTAACTTCCAAAATATACAAACAGCTTATACAACTCAATAGCAGCTGAGCCACTAGGGAAGCCCCTAATAACAAACAGCCTAATAAAATAATTTGGCAGAAGATTTAAATAAACATTCTGCAAAACTATATACACAGATGGTCAAAAGATACATGAAAAGATGCTCAGCATCACCAATTGATTTACATTTCTCTAATGAAACTACAATAAGTATTACCTCACGCCAGTCAAAATGACCATCATCAAAAAGTCTACCAATAATAAAGGCTGGAAAGGGTATGGAGAAGAGGGAATCTTTTTTTATTGTTTGTAGGAATATAAATTGATGCTGCCACAATGGTGAACAGTATGGAGTTTCCATCAAAAGGTAAAAAAAGGGCTGCCATATTTTCCAGTGACCCCACTCCTGGGCATATATATGGAGAAAATTACAGTTCAAACAGGCACATGCACCCCAATGTTCACTGCAGCCATATTTGCAATAGCCAAGACATGGAAGCAACCTGAATGTCCATGGACAGATGAATGGATGAAGAAGATGTGCTATATTCACACAATAGGATATTAGTCATAGAATATAAAGAAACAATGTCATCTGCAGCAACATGGATAGATCTAGAGCCTGTCATACTGAAGCAAGCCAGACAGAGAAAAGCAAATATTATATGCCTTTGCTTATACATGTAACCTAAAAACAACAACAAAAGATACAAATGAACACATTTACAAAACAGAAATAGAATCATAGACATAGAAAACAAACTTATGATTGCAAAGGATAAATACAGGGAGCACGGGTAAATTAGGATTTTGGGATTAACATATACACACTATTATATATGAAAGAAATCCCCAACGAGGACTTACTGTATAGTACAGGAAACTATACTCCATATCTATGAGGAAAAAGAATCTACAAAAGAATATATATACATATACATCTATACATATATATATGTGTATATATATATATATACATATTCAAAACTGAATCACTTTGCTGTACACCTGAAACTAACACATTGTGCATAAACCATATTTCAATTAAAAAACAGAAAGATTTTTAATAGCCTCAGAAGTTCTTCTTGACTTTTAACAACACCCCTGTCTTTGCTCATTTTTGGTATGCATTTTTTCTTGTTCCTTTTGTCTTCTTGAACCCCTTCTGAGAAGTGAAAATGTTTGCCAAATAAAAGGCTCTTCTGAATAGGTTGATAGATGGTTTTAAGAAAAGTTTCCTCAAGTATGCTGGATAAGTGAAATGAAAATCAATATTCTTTCATAAAAGATCAAAAGCTTTTAGGTCTTTAGGAATACTTCAGTTTACAAAATTATCTTGGATTTTTTTCAGGTTTATATAAATATCTCTTTCATAGTGGTATTTCTTATAGTATTTTTTTACTGCCTGTACACCCAGCTCAAAATGTTGCTCCTGATTGTGATGTCCTGACTCCTTTACAGAAAACCATATCCAACAACATATAAAATATCTATAGATTTTGTAGAATTTAAAGAAAATAATTTATTTTATGGTACTGGTTAATGAAACTAAAGATGAGAAAGAAAATCTGGAAGTGTTGGGGAAAGCATTCCCATTTTGTTTGAGAGGTGGCATACCACTTTCTATGAGGAATCCAGGAAACTAAAATAGTCATCAAAATCACATTTCCCACCGACTTCTTACTTTGTAGACCCTGTACACTTTCCTGAAATTCACATGTAAGGATGAAACTATCATTCTCTTAGTACTTACTCTGTTACAAAAATGATAGTCACATGATCCTGAACATAAGGGATGATGCTTGTATTTTAGTTAGACAATTTAGTACAAAGAAGAAGAAATTAGTCCCCAGTCACAACATTATAAAATACACATGTTCATTCACACACACACACACACACACACACACACACACACATCAAAGGGTGAGAAGTTGGGGATGAAATTAGTCATGTCTCATTTAACTGTCCATTTTTTAGTACACTCAATAGTGCCACATATTGGATTCCCAGGAAAGAAGTACATGTTAAATATTAAAGCATATCATAAGAAACTCCAATAAATTCTGTGAGATATTATACCTGTCACCCATTCCTATAACAAATTGAATGAGCTTTTCTTCTTGAAGTTGCTCTAGATACACTTTTCATAATTATTGTTTTTGTCCTTCCAAGACTGTTAAAGATCAAGATAGAAAGGACAGAAAATTAAAAATAAATATCCTATGTATATTTCTAGGTTTTAGTCCCCAGTAGATGTAATAGCAGCACCTAGGCATAATTGATGTTCAATATTGATAAATGAATTGATTGTTTACAGTGACAGGGAAAAAGTTCATTCTCTCAATGATAAGGTTCTTTAATTTTTATTTTTACTTTATTTTACTTTATAATACTGTATTGGTTTTGCCATACATTGACATGGATCCACCACGGGTGTACATGAGTTCCCAATCCTGAACCCCCCCTCCCACCCCATATCATCTCTCTGGATCATCCCCAAGCATCCTGTATCCTGCATCGAACATAGACTGGCGATTCGTTGCTTACATGATAGTATACAGGTTNCATCCCACCCTCTCCCTCCCTCTCTCCCCCAGAGTCTTTCTGGCTTACTTCACTCTGTATAATCGGTTCCAGTTTCATCCATCTCATTAGAAATGGTTCAAATGTATTCTTTTTAATTACTGAGTAATATTCTGTTGTGTATATGTACCACTGCTTTCTTATCCACTCATCTGCTGATGGACATCTAGGTTGTTTCCATGTCCTGGCTATTATAAACAGTGCTGCGATGAACATTGGGGTACACGTATCTCTTTCAATTCTGGTTTCCTCAGTGTGTATGCCCAGCAGTGGGATTGCTGGGTCATAAGGCAGTTCTATTTGCAATTTTTTAAGGAATCTCCACACTGTTCTCCATAGTGGCTGTACTTGTTTTCCCACCAACAGTGTAAGAGGGTTCCCTTTTCTCCACACCCTCTCCAGTATTTATTGCTTGCAGACTTTTGGATCGCAGCCATTCTCACTGGTGTGAAATGGTACCTCATTGTGGTTTTGATTTGCATTTCTCTGATACTGAGTGATGTTGAGCATCTTTTCTTGTATTTGTTAGCCATCTGTATGTCTTGTTTGGATAAATGTCTATTTAGTTCTTTGGCCCATTTTTTGATTGGGTTGTTTATTTTTCTGGAATTGAGCTGCATAAGTTGCTTGTATATTTTTGAGATTATTTGTTTGTCAGTTGCTTCATTTGCTATTATTTTCTCCCATTCAGAAGGCTGTCTTTTCACCTTGATTATAGTTTCCTTTGTTGTGCAGAAGCTTTTAATTTTGATTAGATCCCATTTGTTTATTTTTGCTTTTATTTCCAGTATTCTGGGAGGTGGATCATAGAGGATCCTGCTGTGATTTATGTCGGAGAGTGTTTTGCCTATGTTCTCCTCTAGGAGTTTTATAGTTTCTGGTCTTACATTTAGATCTTTAATCCATTTTGAGTTTATTTTTGTGTGTGGTGTTAGAAAGTGATCTAGTTTCATTCTTTATAATTTTGTTAGCTACCTAAAACTTTGGTAAGCAACAGTGCATTTAGAAATATTTAAGTTTCATGGGGAAAAATGAATATTTACTCATTATTTTATGCTACTTACATTTACTAAACACTGCATAACTGCCAGCCTAGTTATTAATGAGGAAAAGTTTACCCTATGAGAAGCAAAAATAATATACCTTAAAAAACTTGAGATAACCAAATTCTTTCTAATACTTGCCTGTATAAAATGTTCATTTCAGCTGTAGTTGCAAGATCGAGACTCAGAGTAGATTCAGAAGACCAAATTGTGTGACAAGTAGATGACATGCAACAGCTTTGACATTATTTTGTTTTATGATATTTTTCAATTTCAATCTTGATCTCTCAAGAAGAAAAGCTTTTTTATTTTAAAATATTTCTAGTATTCCTAAAGTAGTATTTAAAAATTTAAACTTATTGTTAGACCGAGATACACTTGTCCCTGAATTCATTTAAAATAAAAATTTAGAACATTTTTTTTTGAGACAGTAATCTCCTAGACACTATATTACTTTCTAATTCATGTTAATTGTAGTGCTATTTTCTATATGAGTGGTCAAACTAAATCCAAGGTGACTCCAGTTTTATCAAGGAAAGTTTTATCACAGAACAGGCAGGCTCACTTTCTTAAATACTATCTCTGATACCCTGCTAAAAATAGCCTGTTTGAGTGGTTGTTACAGGGACTCTATGGCCCAAGAAGCTGAAAATATTACTTGAGTTTTACATAAAACATTTTTCAGCCCTTGTGTTATACCATCAGTTTGAACAATGCTAAAAATCAGATTAAATATTTGATTTATTGTATTGTCAAAAAGAGGGGTAAACCTTAATATACTTGTTTATATTTAAAGAATCTATAGTCAATGCCTAAACAAAATTAGCTCAAAACTATACTTTAGCACCATCGTTCTCAGTTTAACTACAGAGAAAACAATAAATTATTTATCTTCGAACAGTTAAATTACTTTCAAATACTAACAACTGTATACAAACAAATTAAATACTTATTTAAGCAACCTAATTACAAGTGTTATTAGGTCTTATTGATCTGACCAACACATTAATTTATATGTTTTTTTTTTTTTTTTTTTTAGTTTTTGCTGCCCAAAGAAATTGCAAAAATCCTTAGAGCTTTGCATGTTATAAATCCCTGGAGTAACATCTCCTAAATAGATAGATACTGGTCTTATACCAATACCTGAATCATTCTGGGGTTAACTAGGAACATGCATATACTTAATTCACTCAAAGAATACTTAAATTAGAAATCAATCCTTCAAGCCCCAGTAACTCAAGTCAATTAGACATTAGGTTTAAAAGCTGAGTCATTATATAGTAATTTTATATCCCATTTCTACCAAAAAGCCATGCTTTTCCTGCTCATTTGAACAGTGAAAAATAACTATTACCACCCCACAAAGACTAAAATAGAGCAGTTCTATTTTAGCACATAAATATATATTAAAACCAAAATTTTTTAGTACTAGTCTTTAAATATTATTTTACACAGAGTAAAGCCTAAGCCACAGTTTCATTCATAGAGCATTTAAACAATGCCATGAATACAGCAAACACTATGGTAACAAAAATAATGGTGGCAAAAAATATGCAAATAAGTGATTTGATGATTAGACCTGAAATTAAAACAATTCTGTAAAATGAATGTTAATATATGTGTTGATTTCTCATAGACTCTGGAGTGTTTTATCTATGTTAACAAAACTCTCGTTTTAAAAGTTTTATGTGAAGCAAAGTTTTCACACTTATTGCTAAGTTAGAAGATAATCTTAAGAGAATCACAACTGTTCAGTTTCTTCCAACTTAATTCCTGACCCTTACATGGAGAGACTAGCACTCTCACGTTGCACACAGTTGCTTATCAATCTGCAAAGTCATTTAAACAATGTACTTACTGACAGGATGTATCAGCACTTTGAATAATATTATTCTGGATGTACATCATATTATTTCAGGAAGCAAATTTTCAGTAAAGGAAGAAGCATACATACAAAAAGATAAAAATTCAAAAAATATTTTACTTTGCAATGAAAATTAATGAATTAGCAAAGAAAGAAAAGTATCCAATCTATTTTAAAATGTGTTCAACAGTATACAGATTATGTGTTCTTTTTTTCTTGATGACAAAAAGTAGTGTTGGTCTAAATAATTTTTGAATCACCATTTTCTGAACTCTAGTCTAAAATGTTCCATATGGAGCTGGGAAAATGGCAGGCTCACAATCTATATTTAACGAACCTAGATTATAAAGCCTATAGAAGAAATTCATTTCATTTTTTAACTATGATGGTAGTGTTAATGTTTCACTCAATACTTTTGAATTTCTAAAACACCTGTATTTCTTTAAAAATAAAATTGTCTATGGTTCTATAAAGAAAGGCACATTATTTCAACTCTGGCAATTAATTATGTTTCCCGAGGACTACTACATAGTAAAGTCACTATTATTTTGCTATTCTGATAATATATCTGTTGATTGAATGAAATTGCCATGATCTATCAGTAAATCATCAATGCTAATCACTGTCAAAGTCATTCCACTGGGTTGCTGGAAGTAAAGATTGCTGTGAAGTGAGGGGTAGACAAATGTTAAAGAAATGAAACAGGTAAATACTGGAATATGTTTGGCTGTTTCAAAAGAAAAATGAGGCTGTAATTGTGGAGACCAATATGAGGGTGAGAATACAATAACTGTGTACATTGTTTTAAGGAGAAGAAGGTAGGGTGTGATCGTTTAACATGTAAGATATGCTGAGATGTTAAACTTTTCATTAAAGAGTTAGAAGGGTGGTGGTATGCAAGAGAAAGACCTCCTCCAGAATATAGATAATCAGTGACTATAAAGAGAATCAGGAGGAAACACAAAAATAGTGAGTGGTAATACAAATATATTTGTAGGTTTAATGGCAGGAACTTAGATAATATTTTCTCTGTAAAGAGATTTGAGTTTTTCTGTTGCTAGAGGAAAATTTGTAGGGTTCAATGCTTAAAGAAATTGGAGAATAATTTAAATAGCTATTGTGAAGAATCTGAATGAAGTAGATGATTATCCCACAAGATGGAGGGCACAACTGAGGATGAATCCTCTGCATTCAAATTAGCAATATGTTTAAAATTTTGTAACAAGATATATTTGGAGTTCCCATGACTGGAGTTTTGCCAGGTGACCTTAAAGGAAGGATAATGTGAAATGAGGATTTAGGTTCTTTTAAGACTGTACCTAAACTGGAAAGCTAAGACATACATAAACATAATTGTTGGCAACAATAGCAAAACAGAAACAGAAAACTTAGGGGGTCACAAAATTGGAGTTCTCAAAGTTAAGACAGAAAGGTAGTAGGGGTAACTGAAGGAGAAAAGACATGGAACTATAAGTTTGAACATAACATTTTAAAAACCTACAACTTCATTATTAAAAAGGAGAAAGATCATTGAGACTGGCCAACTAGGGAGAAAAAGTGAATGCAACTCTATCAGGTAACTAAGGCCAGGTGTTCTTTGATATTCTGGATGGAATATCAGCAAAGTTGATGACAAATCTTTAAAAAGCATGGAAGATATAAGTTAAGCTACAAAATCAACAAAATTGAAGTTTACTTGAAAATAAAGAGAAGAGATGACTGTAGCTGAGTGGCTTTTCTCTCAATGGGGCCCAGCTATTTAAGGATGGGCAGGGAGGGGCTGGGGAGAAGTTTAAAAGCAACAGGGCATCAAGCTGGGCTCAGTCCCCACCATCCAGAGAGTGTAGCAAAGGAAGCAGCACAATGAATCTAAGTTACAGCAAGGAGAAGAAACAAGTTAGGAATTTGAGTTTATTTTCTAAGGAACAGATGTTCCATAGATTTCTGAGTACATGGTGAAATTATTTCGGTGTAAATGAGAAAATATTTGGGTGACATGAAAGGTATTTTAGAATGATATAGGGATGCAAGTGTGAGAGGTGATGACAAATTTAAATTATAGTGCAGTGATTGTAGTTTGGTCAGGCAACCAATAAGAATCTGGTCTCAGACACATTCCTGCACCACTGAGAACTTGAACTCTCTCTGAACTATAGCAAACCCAAGGACACCACCAGGCATATTTGGAAAAACATCTACCAGCTGAAAATTTATGTTTTCAACGTCCCCCTTAGTTGGTCCAGTTCAGTCACTCAGTCATGTTTGACTCTCTGCTACCCCGTGGACTGCAGTATGACAGGCTTCCCTGTCCTTCACCAACTCCTGGAGCTTACTCAAACTCATGTCTGTTAAGTCAGTAACGCCATCCAAACATCTCATCCTCTGTCGTCCCCTTCTCCTCCTGCCTTCAATCTCTCTCAGCATTAAGGTCTTTTCCAGTGAGTCAGTTCTTTGCATCAGCTGGCCAAAGTATTGCAGTTTCAGAGTTAGCATCAGTCCTTCCAATGAATATTCAGGACTGACTTTCTTTAGGATCGAGTGGTTTGACCTCTTGGTAGCCCAGGGGACTCTTAAGAGTCTTCCCCAACACCACAGCTCAAAAGCATCAATTCTTTGACATTTAGCTTTCTTTATGGTCCAACTCTCATATCCATACATGACTATTGGAAAAACCATAGCTTTTAGTAGATGGAAATTTGTCAGCAGAGTAATCTCTCTGCTTTTGAATATGCTGTCTAGGTTGGTTATAGCTTTTCTTCCAAGGAGAAAACATCTTCTAATTTCGTGTCTGCAGTCACCATCTGCAGTGATTTTGGAGCCCAAAATCAGAGAAAATAGTCTGTCACTGTTCCTCTTAATACTAGGCAACCATTTCAGACCCCAACCAATCCTAGCTTAACAAGGTTCTTTACTTGTTGCCAGCTCCAATTATGGCCTTCCAGTAGTGAAGAACCTGCCTGGCAATGCCAAAGATATGAGAGATGTGCATTTGATTCCTGGGTCTGGAAGATCCTTTGGAGGAGGGCATGGCAACCTACTCCAGTATTATTCTTGCCTGGAGAATCCCATAGACAGAGGAGCCTGGTGGGCTACAGCCTATAGGGTGGCAAAGAGTTGGATACAACTGAAATGACACATATGCACACATAGCTCCAATAATAATTCTTGACAAACAACTTATTTTGCCTTTATAAGCTTCCTCCATTTTTTAGTCCAGGGGAGCACCATTCAAGTGTTTCTGGAATTTGTGTCTCTAGGTTATAGCCCTGACAGACCCCGAATAAACATCTGTTTATTTTACCCAGGTCTTTGTTTCTGAAATTTTGATTACAAAAGGGATGTAAAATCAGAGAAGACCCCTCCAAAGATAATAAATACAGATATCAGGAATATAAGGTCTGGTAGTTTAACTGTCACAGCACTTTTTCGAGTACTAGTTAACAGTACTTAGGTGGATTACAACACAAGAGGATGTTCAGGAGTCTCACCAGCAGTGACTGGAATGGGCGGCACCTTGGTGGTAATGGAAATTCCTGCTCACTTGGAAGGACAGTTGTGTGGATTCGTGGCTTGTTCTAGTTGTGTAACGGACCATTGTTAGAGAGCCAGCATTTACTGCTTATATTCAGGCTTATGGGGTGTGGGCTCTTGCTCTTTCACATCATATATCTGTCTTTATCTGCACACTTTATTCTTTACTTGATATAAATTAACTAAATTTGGTGTGTCTCAAGTTTCTGTTCAGCCATAATTTTTAGTTGTATATACTTAGCATGACTTTTTTTAGCCTCTTTCCCTAGAACATCATCTAAGCACTTCAATTCTCACCGCTAATTAGCACATTCTTCCCATATTTCTGTGTTTAGAGGCTGAGAGGCCTAGTTCCTTTTCACTCCTTGCTGAGAAACAAAAGGCCCTGGCAGTCCATGGTAACCCTTGGGTTACGTCTACTCAGGTGACTTGTGTACAAAGCCCACAGCTTTAAATCACAGCAAAACCCGAAGCCAGGGAACATTTTGTTATAGACCTTCAGATCAAAGATAAAAGAATTCACATTTTAAAATACCATATAGAGGATTACATTTTTGCATTGAACACATGACAAAACTAGAATTAGACCAAAGAGTGTACCATGGCTTGCAAAAGCTTTAACTATATAGACTTTTTTAAGAACAATGAAGCAAATTGAGAAATTAATAACATTATCAGATTCCTGGCAGAGGTGGGTAAGATAATTTTTCAGGAGTGCCGGGGTCCAGCCCCAGTGGATCCAGGGTAATTCGAAGGGGAGACGGAATCGGTGTCCTAGGAAAAAACATTTAATTACAGATATATAGAGACATTAGAAACGTTAGTGTAGTAGGAAATATTAGTGAAGAAAGAGAGGCTGAATAACTTGGTTTATGTGGGATACCAATAAAATTCCAAGACAAGGAATTTGCACCATCTACGTTGGGCCACTGGTGCCTGTTTGAATATCAGAGGGTACCCCGCCTTGGGCTCCGTCTATCACAGATCTTAGAAGCCAGGGCAAGTAAGTAGACGTGGTGAGCACCCACGCTTCAGATGGGAATTCAGCCAGAAAAATGGGGAGCAAGAAAGAAACGACATGGGGGAATCAGTCTTTCTAGAAGCTGATCCGATTTCTTTATTTTTTAGATTTGCTTATATACCTTTTGTTACACATAGAGACAAATGGAAATTTTAAAGTCACGCAGGGGTCAGCAGTCCTGACCTTTATCAAAATCAGGTGCTTCACATAAATGTATAAAAAAAAAAGGTCTTAGGGGTTTTACATCATCTTCTGGCCATGAGTCCTGCTGACATTTTAAAACCCTTTCTTTCTGATAAGCAAAAAACTTATTTTCCAGGGGTGATTTTTCTTAAACCAGGCACCACCCTCCGAAGGTACCAGATAAAGTTGCATTCCTATAGGGTGAGGGTGTAGTGGGTTACAACTAAGAAAGGGATTTATTTAACCTAAGGTTAACATGATTAATCTTAAAGGTTAATACTTATTTCTCCTATATGCTAGTTATATTCATTACAAGGGCAGGGAATATGGAGATTTAGCAGCAAACATCAGCCCAACAAATGAAAACCCTTAAGATCTATTCAGTCTTAAGACAGTGATAAAGTTACATTTTTACATAGCAAGGACACAGTGATTTATAACAAAGTACAGTGATCTATAACAAAAGAGAAAATTCATTAACTCAAAAAGTCTAGTATTGCTAACATCAAAAACTACTATATTTCCTTTTCTATATTCCAAATACATTAATATATTCCCAGGTGCCTAAGGATATGGAGGCCTGGTGGCAATCATTGACTCAACAATGAGAAAAGCCCTATGCTAATTACGATTTTCAAAATACTCCAAACTCTCTGTGCTGTTTATGGTTGAGAGGTAGTAAACCATCATGTGCCTAGTGGCAGGAGTGTGGATAATCCTGTCACACAAGCTAGTCTGCCAGCAGAGAGGTTTGACCTGAGACCCCCTTGTCATGCCCAGGAATTTTTATTGACTAGAGCTGCAAGTTTACTCCTTTTCCAAGAGAACCGGTGGGGAACAGTCCCCCATAAAGTCAGAGATGTAGGTGAGAGCGTGAAACAGTAAAGTAGGTAGACTCTGGTTTTGGGGGTAGATGCTTGGGAACAGGGGGTTTCCTGAGGCTCGATCCCACCTTTGTGTATGCTGAGGCCTTCTTCCTCATGACCTTTGCCATGGGCGGAGTTCCTCACCCTGGCTCCTGGCACAGGAGGTTATTTGTCCACCTAACTACTATTCTGATGGAGCATCAACCCAAATCCGAAGCTGAATACAGTTTTAAGCTCTCTTATGACTGGATGATAGAAAGGCCATATTCCCTATCTTTTTCAGAGAACACATTCTTTACATTACTTCTACCTGGAAATTGTTGGAAACATTTATTTGGGGGAATCATTCTATTAACAATTGCCACTATTTCTTCAAATAATCTATGTATCTGTTAACATAAGGAGGACTATAGAGAATTGTGTACATGCATCTGTTTCCATACAAATACATTTACTGAAATTCATTTCATGTTAATAACTTTCTACAAAGTGTGTTATGAGTAAAAACCCTAGATTAAAAATCTGTTTCTGTAATAGGATGTTCTTCAAAGAATCATTCTTTCATTTGCACAGAGAGTATCTAATGAAAATACAAGACATACTTTCACTATGGTATTTTTAAAACTTTATGTACACTGAGAATCATACAACACATGCTGTGGAAAACAAAGCTGCATACTCAGAACTTAAAATAAATAGGACTGTTTTCTGAGAACCAAATACAATAAGACAAAAATAACAGTGTGAGTATATGTTGTCTGAAAGTTGCTCAGTCATGTCTGACTCTTTGAGACTCCACGGACTATACAGTCCATGGAATTCTCCAGGCCAGAATACTGGAATGGGGAGCTATTCCCTTCTCCAGGGAATCTTCCCTACCCACGGACAGAACCTAGGTCTCCTGCATTACAGGCGGATTCATTACCAGCTGAGCCACAAGGGAAGTCCAAGAATACTGGAGTGGTAACCTATCCCTTCTTCAGTGGATCTTTCCAACTTATTGTCTAAGGAGTTTATTTTTACTCTCCCTCAGCTACTAAGAGTACATGGACACCACACAGCAAGTTTCTCTGGCAGACCCTCCTGACTGTTCACACCAGATGTTCCTGAGCCAAAGCTAATCCCCACTTCCCAGCTACCCTCGTGGTCACTGTGGCCATGTGATTAGATCTTGCCATGTGATATTTGCAAAAGTTCAGGCTGAAATTTTAAGGAAGCAAATGTGTCTCCCACATTCTTTTGCCATTGGCCTTTAGGATACAGATGAAAATGAGACCTTAAGAAATGACAGATAAAGACACCACTTATGGTCCTTAAATAATCTCTCCCCCCTCCAAATTAGCCTTTCCACTTACACACAGGCCTTGGACTCTTACATGAAAGAAACATACACTATCCTGATATGCCCTGATTTGCCAAACCAATTTATTTTAAAGTTTCTTTTTGTCCAGTAGGGGAAAGAGGACTGTGACATCATGAGAAAGGGAAAAGGAGACTTTATTAACACACAATTCTATTTTTTATAAGATGTGATTCTTCCTTCACAGACCCAGTTTCTCTTTGGTTGCTCACTAGAAAAACCTTATGTAAATAGATGACACATAGTAGGTTCTTAAAAGTTCATTGCCTTGAACACTCAAGTTATTAATGCCAGCTGCTAATAAGATGGGTGTTAATTTTGTCTTACTAATCATCATAGTCAAATTTAAAGACTACAACTACACCTATTAAAGGCATTTTGTTTGTTACACTTAGTCTTTCATGTTACGTTTTGGATCATCTTCCTTTCGTTTCACAAGTGTCACTTTTTTAGGTCCATGTTTTGCTATTAACTGCCTTTATACAAGACAACTAGAAATAAGGCATTTGGTTCCTTCAGGTAGTTACCCATTCTACAACTCAACTCCTGTATGATGGAGTTCTCCAGGCCAGAATACTCAAGTGGGTAGCCTTTCTCTTCTCCAGGGGATCTTTCCAACCCAGGGATTGAACCCAGGTCTCCCACATTGCAGGCGGATTTTTTACCAGCTGAGCCACAAAGGAAGCCCAAGAACACTGGAGTGGAACTGAGCTATCAGGGAATCCCTTAAAACAAAAAACAAACAAACAAAAACTATTATAGATAATTCAGAATTCATTCTGGGAAATTTATGCAGTGAAAGTAGCAGAGATCATGACACTGACCAATAGGAAAGACAAAAAAATCCTATCAATATTTGTCTATGAAGTAAGTCATATTTAAATATCATGGTACTACAGGGGAACATCACCAATTATCCACTTTTTACAACCAATTTAGAGAACATCTTGGAATGTTCTATAGTGGTTATAATTTTGACAAAGTAAAAGTTTAATTACAGCTGTGAGGGTCTGGAAGGTGAAAGGGAATGAGGACTTATTACAAAATGAGAACTGGAATCTGTGGTATATATAAAAGTAGGGCTTTAGTTATATTAGTTGAAGATGAAATGGGACCTGTGAGAAAATTAAAACTATTAATGTATTTGAAGATTTGTTTTAAAAAGGTGGAGAGTAGGGTAAATTTTAGCCAACTTTTCTATGTGCATATTTAAAAGAATTGTAATTTAAAGAAGGCAGTAAATTTTATAGAAATAAAATATGGCCCAAAATGCTCACTGCTAGGGAGTAGGTCAGTGGGTAGTGAGGATAGTGATTCTCATTGCCCCTTTATTATATTAATAATATAGTATGAGAATGTGTTGCTGTGATCATTCTCATGGGGATAAAGAGAGACTGGAAAAATTTTAATGGATCTAAGTTTTAAGATCAGTCTTTGAGAGATGTCCAGTGAGGTTCACAGTATGTTGCAATACCTGCTCAACATTTGAACACATCACATTTACATAAGAGAAATCTGCCCGTGACCTTCAAGGATAACTTCAGCTTATCATTGACTATAGATAAGACACAACTATATAACTTCACTATATAAAGGTAGGTAGCATTTTGTATATGTACAATGAGACTAAATTTATTTTTAAAATTATAACCAATATTGAAAAATATATTTTAATTATTGAACATTGAATATAAATATTTAATAAATATTATAGACATCAGTTAAAACTCTTCAAAAAGACACATTTTAAACAAAATGTAGGGGTCACAATAGTTTAATATTTTCCACATTCCTACAGCCTATTTCTATTGTTGAGACCCATAGCATCATAAGTGTGTTCTACTATTATAAATACCTAGAAATACAGAAAGACTTCCTAGCCTAGCTGATGAAGACCAAGAGACTGTTTTTTAACCATTAAATACATCTGTCCATTTTCTACCTAATCACACCAAGGCCCTCATGTTAAGTGAGAATTCACATCCTCATTAGAACAGCTAGCCATTACGAGACTCTTCCTGTTACAACGGTACTACACAGGTACTACAGGTACTACACAGGTACTACAGGTACTACACAGGTTGCATGTTTTCCTGGTTCATTGATTCATTGATGGGCAGGTTTTTCTTCTTCAGACTCATGTGTATTGTCAGTACCTCAATAAGAGAGAAAATGTTTGCTCAGATTTGCCAGCTTATTTGACATGTACCAGAGCTCTTTTCATCTGATAGAATTCCTGATACACACATGTATGAGGGTCCAACCTAAATACTTAGAGTTAACTAAAATGGATCTTTAATAGTTGAATAGATTGTATCTGTCTGTTAGTATAGTAATAGTATTTCCTTCAGTAGGACACTAGAAAAGTTCCAGCCCACATTTTCTCTCAACATGGCATTAGGATCCTCTAGGTTTACCTAATGTCAGACTGGTGTAGCTCAAAAAGTAAAAAGCACCTTCATCTCACATTTATTAGGGATTCTGTGGTTGGCTTTGATGTAAATTGGGCATGAAATAGATATCTTACTGCTAAAGCAGAGAAGCAAAGTCTATTATGAACTTGAAATGGATCTCAAAATAGCAAATCATTTTCTATGGTATAGTATTTTCTCTGCTATTGTTTTGCTTTATTCATCTTTAAAGCTTTGCTGAGAAGCAATTATGTTACCCTTTCTCTTTGCTTTCATTACTTATGAATTCGATATTAACTTCTACTTATTACCACTTGGCTTTATTTTTAAAGAACTATAAGAATTTTAAGGACATTAAAGGCTTTGTTGACTAGGTGACTGTTAATATATCGTCTTTTAACTATCTTCTCACAGATTAGCATGGTCTGAAATTCATAATACCTTAAAATGCACAAATAATTTAAATTTGTAGAATTCCTTGATGATTACTTGATGACACTTTAGTTATTTACAACAGATGTAAAAAGTAAACAAGCAATCATATTTCCACAGCTTTTTAATGTTATGGTTCCTAAATAGCTTTTTGTCATAGTGTTAAGACAACTTATTTAAAAAAGCTGCAGGTCAGCGCATTTCAGTGAGTTTATGTGAAATCAATATACTTTCAGTTTCATTTTTTGATGTTGATGAAAAATCAGGTTAGGCATTCATGTATATATAAAGTACACCTCCTTCAAATGATTTAAAAGTATACTAATTTTTTTTTAATTTTTATTTTAACTTTAGTTTACTTTATAATACTCTATTGGTTTTGCCCTACATTGATATGAATCCATCACGAGTGTACATGCATTCCCAAACATGAACCCCCTCCCACCTCCCACCCCATAACATCTCTCTGGGTCATCTCCATGCACCAGCCCCAAGCATCCTGCATCCTGTATCGGACAAAGACTGGCGATTCGTTTCTTACATGATAGTATACATGTTTCAATGTCATTCTCCCATCTCATCCCACCCTCTCCCTCTCCCCCAGAGTCCAAAAGTCCACTCTACACATCTGAGTCTCTTTTGTTGTCTCGCATACAGGGTCATCATCACCATCTTTCTAAATTCCATATATATGCGTTAGTATACTGTATTGGTGTTTTTCTTTCTGGCTTACTTCACTCTGACTAATTGGCTCCAGTTAGAACTGATTCAAATGTATTCTTTTTAATGGCTGAGTAATACTCCATTGTGTATATGTACCACAGCTTTCTTATCCACTCATCTGCTGATGGACATCTAAAATAAAAGCCATATGATTATCTCAATAGATGCAGAGAAGGCCTTTGACAAAATTCAACATCCATTTATGATAAAAACTCTCCAGAAAGCAGGAATAGAAGGAACATACCTCAACATAATAAAAGCTATATATGACAAACCCACAGCAAACATTATCCTCAATGGTGAAAAATTGAAAGCATTTCCCCTAAAGTCAGGAACAAGACAAGGGTGCCCACTTTCACCTCTACTATTCAACATATTTCTGGAAGTTTTGGCCACAGCAATCAGAGCAGATAAAGAAATAAAAGGAATCCAAATTGGAAAAGAAGAAGTAAAACTCTCACTGTTTGCAGATGACATGATCCTCTACATAGAAAACCCTAAAGACTCCACCAGAAAATTACTAGAGCTAATCAATGAATATAGTAAAGTTGCAGGATATAAAATCAACACACATAAATTTTAATGATATGTTTGTGATTATGTGAGAAAGTCAAATGGTCTGAATTTTTAAATTCAGTAAAGGAGTATAGGAGTTTCTGCTCTAATATTATTTAAATGCTTTTGGAAAAGTCTTGGTGAGGAAATACCAATAGATTAGAGGGTCAAAATTTGAAATTTATGGAACTTTGTAACAGGAGCAATAGCAAAATCATAAATCAAAATAATAATGCAATAACATTTCTAGTAAATGAAGAATATCCTAGTAAATATAGAATTTATCTTCAAAAATAGACTGTGAAGTTTGATAGATAGGATGATGAAGCAGGATTGGAGCTGAGGAAAACAAGAGCAGAAAAACTTCCCCAAAAAGGACAGGTGGAGCAGTACTTTCTTTCACACACACAAATGGTGAAATGAACACTTCCAAAGCAGAATATAAAGTTAAGCTAACCCATGGAGATCTGTGGGTATGACATCATGCCACATTTCTATTTCAGTGGGATTTTACTGCCTTTAGCTATCTGAGGGAAACTTGCTTTCAGCTACAGGTTCTTTGTAGTAAAATGCTTGAAGGTGTTGAGAAAAAATATATACAAATCGATGCTATTTCTGAATTATCGTGTCACTCATGTATTGTCAGTTGCATTTTATATTTACCTTTTTCTTTGTGGAGTTATGCATCGTTGAAAAGCAGACTGTACTTGTTTTAAGGAATTAAATTGCATTTTCCTCTTTAATACAAAAGTGCATATGAATTTCAAACAATTTTCAAATCAATGTTGGACTCATACTTATGTTCCCACAGTACCCTCGAGATTAATAATGCTCTTACATTAACTTTGTTTAGGAAAATCTTACCTGAGCAATGTTTTAAAAACCTCCTTAGCAAAAGCTCTATGTAGGCAATGTCATAAAAATGTACACCAATTTCTTTAATACTTTGACTCTCTTTGAAGCACCTTCATGCTCTCTGATAAAGTCAGTGTATTCTAGGGTTAAAATTCCACACTGCAGAGAAATAGTTATCAACTAACATTTTTTTATTAATAAAATACTTCTATATTTTTAATTGTACTATTAATTAGAGATAAAAATGAGTAAAAGACATTTTGACACTCAAGATTGAAAACAAAAATGGATGTCAAGCAAACAGTAATTGTAAGAAAACTTCTGCATTTTTTTTTTGAATCTTAAGACCATGAGAAATACAGAGATAAATAAGGTCATTTTGAAATGAATAACCTGATGAAGTTGTTTATAAAGTTACTAAAAACTAAGTACTTATACAATTAATAGAATTTCAAAATAAAAATGGATTTAAGGAGGGATAAATCCATAACAATAGTTACTCTAACACTTTTCTTTCAATAATTTATTCAATGAGTAAATAATCTCTAAGGATAGAGAATATTTGCAAAACACAGTTAACCAATTTGAATCAATTGCATTTAGGACACTATACCTAATAGTAACAGAAAACATATCCAGTTTAAGTATACAAATAACTTTTATCAAAAGAGACCGTCTGCTGGACCATTAATTAAACTCAATAAATTTCAAACCATACTGAAAGATGGGATCAAAGTTATATAGAAGATGTTCTCTGACCACAGCAGTGTTAAATTGATCAGTAAATAAAAGGTGTCTAGAAAATCCCTAAGTGTTTAAAAAGCACACCACATAATTTTAAGTAAGAATTATAAGAAAAATCACAAAGCAAAAAAAAAAAAAAAAAGGAACTAAATGAAAATGAGAGCACAATGAGTGAAAAATTGTCTCTGCAACTAAATCATTCTATAGAAGGAAACGGAACTTTCTAGACTAATATGAGATGAGTGCATTAGTTTCCTACAACTACTGTAACAAATTAACACAAATTTAATAACAACACACAGTTACTCTCTTAAAGTTCAGGAAGTCAGAAATCCAAAACCAGTTTCACTTCACTGTCAGAACTCACAATGTGGGCAGGGCTGCTATTTCTCTGGAGGCTTTGGGGAAGAATTCATTTCCTTGGTTTTTACAGTTCCTGGAGTTGTATTATTTGTACCTCTGGCTGCAGGGTTCCTGGCTGTTCTTCCATCTTTAAAGACAGAAGCGCAACACTTCCCCTGGCCTCCATTTGCCTTCCATCTCTCTAGTACCGCCCCTACCTGCCTCTCTCTCACAAGGATGCTTGTGATTTCATCACTGAACCCACCTGGATGATCTAGGCTATTCTTCCCATCTTAAATCATTAACCCTAGCACAACTGTGGAGAAGGCAATAGCACCCCACTCCAGTACTCTTGCCTGGAAAATCCCATGGATGGAGGAGCCTGGTAGGCTGCAGTCCATGAGGTCGCCAAGAGTCAGACACGACTGAGCGACTTCACTTTCACTTTTCACTTTCATACATTGGAGAAGGAAATGGCAGCCCACTCCAGTGTTCTTGCTTGGAGAATCCCAGGGACGGGGGAGCCTGGTAGGCTGCCGTCTATGGGGTCGCGCAGAGTTGGAAACGACTGAAGTGACTTAGCAGTAGCACAACTGTAGAGACCCATTTGCTATGTAAAAGGTAACATTCCCAAGGCCCAGGAAGCAGGACTTGGATGGATGTCTTGGGGGTCACTACTCAGCCTACTTGGAGAGGGCAGTGGTATCCCACTTCAGTACTCTTGCCTGGAAAATCCCATGGACGGAGGAGCCTGGTAGGCTGCAGTCCATGGGGTTTCTGAGAGTTGGACACGACTCAGTGACTTCACTTTCACTTTTCACTTTCATGCAACCCACTCCAATGTTCTTGCCTGAAGAATCCCAGGGATGGCGGAGCCTGGAGGGCTGCCATCTATGGGGTCGCACAGAGTCAGACACAACTGAAGTGACTTAGCAGCAGCAGCACTCAGCCTACCAGAGGAGGCAAAGTGGCTTAAAATTAATAATCCAAGATTCCATAATAGTATGGCAGATAAAAACCAAAAAGAAGTCACAATGAAGATAAAAACAAAGATGGATAAAATAAAGGCAGTCATTCAAAACAATATATTAAAGACAAAACTTATTTCTTTAAAATGGTTGTTAATAAACTCTAAGAGATTCACAAAGACAATTAGGAAAAAAAAATGAAAATAAGGATGGTACCGTAGATCTGTCAAATATAGAAAAAGAAAATACTGAGTATGTCATAAGCAAATTAAAAAAAATAAATTTGACAACATAGATAAAATCATTAGTGTTTGTGTGCTTTAGTTATTTTGGAATGTGTTTGGCTATTTTTTAAATGAGATATAAAATAATTAGAGAATAGGAAATGAGAGGAAAAAAAGTTCAGAGGTATTCATGTTTCATATATAAAGACCACCAGGGACCCACCTGTAGATTAAAAGTTCCAAGAGGCCATTCATGCATCACAGGGGACCATGAACCATCTCAATTAAAGGGTGATATTCTATACAGGGGTCCCCAAGCCCTTGGGTATGTCCACAGCCTGTTAGAAGCCTGGTTACAGAGCAAGAGGTGAGGGGCAGGTAAGCAGAGCTTCATCTGCTGCTTCCCATAACTTGCATTATCTCCTAAACTGCAACCCCCAAACCCCACCACCCATCGATGGAAACAATGTCTACCATGAAACTGGTCCTGGTACCAAAAAAGGTTGGGGGCCACTGATTCTGTAGGGATTGGGTTTGCACTCAGTGGTTTTGAGCAAGGTTTAAAAAAGCAAGCATTTCCTCTGATATCAGAAAGTTGGGGTAATTTCATGACTAATTTCCTAATAAGTTTCACCTAGGAGACAGGTGACATGAATTGAGGCTAATGTAATTGGGAAAGGAGTTTTTCAGCACAGGTACCCAAAATAGAAAGATGTTTGGTTACTTTTACGGTTTTATCAGTGTTCTTGTTTCTGAGTTTAGACATGATTACAGAGTGAGCTGCTTTTCTTCTGCTTCTACACATTCTTGGACTGGTCTCTTAATGGCAGCCTGAGGACTTTTCCACATTAGCAAGGAAATATCTTGGTGCAACTGTTAGTGTTCAGGAACCAGCTGACAGCTGTCATGTCTGCCTTTTTTTTTTTTCCTCAGAGGCCTGAAATGTCTAGAAGCAATGAATACATTGCATTTCCCTTGTGGATCAGTGGTAAAGAATCCACTTGCAATGCGGGAGATGTGAGTTCTATCCATGGGTCTGGAAGATCCCTGGAGAAGGAAATGGCAACCCACTCCAGTATTCTCGCCTGAAGAAATCCCATGGATAGTGGAGCCTGGCAAGTTACAGTCCACGGGTCACAAAAGAGTCTGAGGCTGAGTTAAATGACTGAATGACTAAACAACAACAATGAATGCATTGCTTTCAAAAGTAGAGAAATATTTTCAAACCCTAGAGAAAGGAGAAACCCTGTGGGTTTTAGAGCAAGTTGAAGGTTGAATGGGGTGGTAGCTACATGGACCATCAGCATTTGGTGACATTCACACTAGTTCAGTATCTTCCCAAAAGGTTCTCGTGTCCAACCTGCAGATAATACGTTAGACATCATCTAGAAGGAGCTGTGAGGATGGTAACAAAGAGCATCGATACAGTAAAGACTGTGAAAAAATCAGTTACCAATGGCTTTGAGCTGCTTCCTGCTACCCTATTAACATGTGGGCAATTTTAAGACAGAAACCCAAATTTAGTGGCTGGGGAGAATCTTTATGAATGACTGTGTTAATATCTGTTTTATCTTAAGGATTTTGGAAGATTTGTAATCAGAGATTAACCGGTCTCCAAAACAAAAATTACTCTGTGAAACAAAATAAGACAATATAAAAACTTCTATACAACCCATCAATTCCACTGCTGGGCATACACACTGAGGAAACCAGAATTGAAAGAGACACGTGTACCCCAATGTTCATCGCAGCATTGTTTATAACAGCCAGGACATGGAAGCAACTTAGATGTCCATCAGCAGACGAATGGATAAGAAAGATGTGGTACATATACACAATGGAGTATTACTCAACCATTAATAAGAATACATTTGAATCAGTTCTAATGAGGTGGATGAAACTGGGGCCTATTATACAGAGTGAAGTAAGCCAGAAAGAAAAACACCAATACAGTATATTAACACACATATATATAGAGAGAATTTAGAAAGATGGTAATGATAACCCTGTATGCGAGACAGCAAAAGAGACACAGATGTATATAGAACAGTCTTTTAGACTCTGTGGGAGAGGGCGAGGGTGGGATGATTTGGGAGCATGGCATTGAAACATGTATAATATCATATGTGAAACGAATCATGAGTCCAGGTTCAATGCATGATACAGGATGCTCGGGACAGGTGCACTGGGATGACCCAGAGGGATGGTACGGGGAGGGAGATGGGAGGGGGGTTCAGGATGGGGAACACATGTACACCCATGGCAGATTTATGCTGATGTATAGCAAAACCAATACAATATTGTAAAGTAATTAACCTCCAATTAAAATAAATAAATTTATATCAAAAATTATAATTGTGAATTTGAAGTCTAACCAGATAAACCCACACAGTTCACATCAGATGATACTTCTTGCCAATTTTACATGCATTTATACAGTATATCTCCTGGTAGCTCAGCTGGTAAAGAATCTGCCTGCAAAGCAGGAGACCTGGATTCAATCCCTGGGTTGGGAAGATCCCCTGGAGAAGGGAAAGGTTACCCACTCCAGTATTCTGGCCTGGAGAATTCCATGGAATGTACAGTCCATGGGTTTGCAAAGAGTCGGATTCAACTGAGAGACTTTCAGTCACATACTGTATATAATGGATCTTCACTATGTCATGAGGTTATTTTGGGAAAGTCAATACATTTCCATGGGCTTTAATTATGACACCTCTAAAATAAGATGCATGCACTAATATATCCTTTGTCTCTATTCTTTTGTTGAAATATGTACATTGGTATCTATATTTAACTTCAAATGTTTATTCATATTTGGAAGAACCACAGAAGAACAAAACTCAGTTCCTGAAAATATTAAGCTGTATTTTGAGGCTGACTAGAGAAAGCAAAATAAATTTTCACCCAAGAATAATGTTAAAATAAAATTAGCCAAACATTCTATAAATAACCCAATGTCTTTTTCTTCCCCCAACTACAGCTTTCTCTTTCTTTCCTTTATAGACATGCTTACTATTTAGAGTCAAGACTAATAAAAATGAGTCAACAAAGGAATTGGGAAAGTACATTACTAGCACCAGCAGCAAAACTGAGTGCATGCTTGTGGCCAGCTCCTATCTTTCACTCATGGCATCTTAGGAATTTATAGCACCAGAGCACGGCTGCACCATCGTATTCCATGTATTTTCTGAATCTACATATGCTATCAAATTAAAACACAACTAAATGTGTGAGAATGATAAATGTTTTATTAAGTAAAAATATGTTTATTCTACAAATAAAGGAAATTCTCTAGCTCATGAAATTATACAGAAGAGACATAAAAATACTAACAACATCTATAAAAACTTGATTTGCAACTGATGATTATGAACTCTGTAAGGGAGGTGGCTTGAGTGCTCAGTTGCTTCAGTCATGTCTGATTCTGTGACCTTATGGATTGTAGGGGCTAGTCTCCTCTATCCATGGGATTCTCCAGGCAAGAGTACTGGAGTGGATTGCTATGCCCTTCTCCAAGGGATGTTTTACCCAGGAATCGATACTGTTCCTCTTGCGTCTCCTGCATTGCAGGTTGATTCTTTAACCACTGAGCAACCTGGGAGGCCCAAGGCAGGTGGCAGATGGAAAAAACTACTTGCAGGCCACGGGGTTTATTATTGGCTATCTACCACTGATCAACATGACCCTGGATGGGTTATTTTACCAATTTTCTCATTTGTAAAATAAATATGTTAATATATACACCAGAGTGTTCTGATTTAAAATTTAAAAGCACATGCAAAGTGATTAAATTATTTGGCAAATAGCAAGCACTCAATATCTGTCAGCTATTAGATTGTTCCTGCTCACTTCTGGCCTCTGTGGAAATTTATTTTTCAGGTTTGTCCTTCCAGTGTTTATTTACATTCTTTTTGGCTTGACTTCCTTAGATCTTTGACACTTTTTACATGAACCAGGAATATTTAATGTAATATAAACACTCAAACAATGAATGTTTTTAGATAAACCAAGGGGAAAGAAAACAATGGGGTAATCTATTCACTCTATCAGTAGAGTTACTATTTAAATTCAGTGATGTCAGCTGGTCTGTCCATAATATAATTCACATGCCTCTATTGCAGATGGCGACTGGAGCAATGAAATTAAAAGATGCTTACTTCTTGGAAGGAAAGTTATGACCAACCTAGACAGCATATTAAAAAGCAGAGACATTACTTTGTCAACAAAGGTCCATCTAGTCAAGGCTATGGTTTTTCCAGTAGTCATGTATGAATGTGAGAGGTGGACTATGAAGAAAGCTGAGCATCAAAGAATTGATGCTTTTGAACTGTTGTGTTGGATAAGACTCTTGAGAGTCCCTTGGACTGCAAGGAGATCCAACCAGTCCATCCTAAAGGAAATTAGTCCTGAGTGTTCATTGGAAGGACTGATGTTGAAGCTGAAATTCCAATACTTTTGCCATCTGATGCGAAAAGCTGACTCATTTGAAAAGACCTGATCCTGGGAAAGATGGAGGGCAGGAGGAGAAGGGGATGACAGAGGATAAGATGGTTGGATGGCATCACTGACTTAATGGACATGGGTTTGGGTAAACTCTGAGATTTGGTGATGGACAGGAAGGCCTGGCATGCTGCAGTTCATGGGATCACAAAAAGTCGGACACGACTGAGCAACTGAACTGAACTGACTCATATCATAAAATATGATCCCTATGCTTCTGATCGTCTGAACAAAGCAATTTCTCTGTGTGTCTATATTAAAAATATCAAGTGTGGTGGACATTAGTACAATTTACTGATATTTGTAGTTTTCCTCCTTCCAATTATACAAGGTATTTGTATCACCTGCTATGTTAAGGCTGTTGCTCAGGTGGCAACAACCTTTCAGGTGGATGCATCTAATGTCTGGTGCTCAACTCTGCAGCCCATACAGTCTCTACATGGGTGATTGTGGAAAAAAGTGATAAGAAGATGCCATAAGACTGAGACTGTGAGGACCACTGGGTCTACACATAGACAACAACTATCTTAAATTGAGGCCTAGATGCACAGCAGATTTTGAGTGAGTATATATATTCTGTGTGAAGCCACTGACATTTGGAAGTTATTTGCTACCATAGCATAGACTAGCCCAACATAATTTTATATTATATAAACTAAGCATTTTGATATTAATGTTAAATCTGCTCTTAAGGTAACATAATTTTTAATTATTAAAATTATCTCTGTACTAATGTTCTTAAAAAGATATTTACAGGATTGGATAAAATATTTAGAAATCAGAGAGGTGCTTAGGAATATATTATCTATGTATAATGATTTGAAAGGGTAGAGGAACTTGAGCTATTACCACTCATTGACTTCAGAATGTACCTTTTGCACAATGTTTGTGCAAAGAGATTGGTCTGTTCACAGTGTTGCAGATTACCAGTATGATTTTAATAAAGTAAGGTAAACTGATTTAAACAAAATTTAGAATAACAACTTACCACTTGTTACCTGGATTTGTACTTAATATCAAATACAGAGCTTATTTCATATTATTTCTAGCATATCTTTCCCTGAGCTCTTCAAGATAAATTTTTGGGACACTTTCATGAATCTATAGGTTGGCAGAAAATCAAGGAAAGGTAAATCAGATTTGTCTTACTTCCTTCCCAGCTGAATTTACTATGCAGGATTGTCCTGATCAAAAGATATCACTCTCTTAGGCAAATAGCATAATGTTACATCAGTATTTGACCGATAGCCGAGGTGACTTGAAGCCTCTTCTATTTCTAGCAGTACAGCAGTTTTTTTCTATTTTACTATTTTACTATTATCAATTCATCAAGATTCCAAGTTTATTGACATATTTTTATTCTTACATTTCCAGCAATCTTTAATTTTATAGGGAGTGATAGTATTTCAAATTGGAAAGCTGCATAATTTAGGTATATATTCAGGGGAAAGATTACTGAGTGTTATTGAAAAGGCTTTTACTGAATGACATTCTTGAATTTTCTACTCTGCTCAGCTCTCAACTTAGCAGCCTTAAAGCAGAGAGTTTAAGACACATAGAGTGAATCCATTTACGAGTCATTATGTTTAATATATCTCATGAGGCTAACTTTAACCCAATCTTCCTGCTAATTTTGAACAAGTGACATTATAATTGTTGGTTAGTATACTATATATGTTTTTCATTAATGTGTTCTTAAGACATGCTGCTAAATTATAATACTACATGTAATATACAGGTCAATTGCATTACTTGTTTCTGAAATATTAGAATACTTTATCCCTCTTTTCAGGCCTACCTGGAAGCCAAATTAAAATAATAAATTTTGTTGCTGCACAGACTTTCTTGCATCAGCCAAAAGTAACAGAAAGTCCAAATCAGCACTGGTTTTGACAAAATACAAAACAACAACAACAACAACAACAAACTGATTTCTCTCTCAGAAAATTGAGAGTTAAATTGGGTAAGTTAAACTGAGGCAGCTGCCTCAGAGCTGGAAAGGTGCCCAAGTGTTCCGGTGGCAGGCTTTTTTGAACTGGTTATTGTAAGATCTCCCTTACTCAGTATGTTGCTGGTTTAGAATTGCTGTTTCATCTGTAACTTTCATATCTACATTACAATCAATAAGAAGAAATAAAAAAGCAATAATAGACATGGTTCTTCCCTTTAATAACCTTTTTTCTGTACTCTATACATACATTTGCATTCTGTTGGAATGTAACATAGTTACATAATCATTACTACTTGCTAAGGCAGTAGAAAGTAAAAGCTACATTCTGAAAGGCCAGGTGTCCAACTGGGACATTTTGAAAAGATAATGGTTTTTAGGGGATCTCAAAAGAAAGATTTTATCATTTAGGTATTTTATAAATTACAGTCACAATACCTAATGTCTGCAATGGGAAAGACATGGGCAGTTACAGTGGAACACACTGAATCTTTGCTCAAGACTGTATCCTACAAATTGCTTAGATGGATACTGCCAACATGCAACTCTACTCAAAGCTACTATAGATAACCAAGATCTGTTGGGACCGATATATTTTTACTATATCTAGGATTTTTTTTCTTTTTTTCCGGCTTTATTGAGATATAATTGACATATAGCATTGTGTAAGTTTAAGTTGTATTATGTGAAGATTTAGTACCATATATGTTGTAAGATGATTACCAAAATTAGAATAAGATGTTAACACATGCTTGCTGCTACTGCTGCTGCTAAGTCACTTCAGGACTCTGCCGCCCCTGGGATTCTCCAGGCAAGAACACTGGAGTGGATTGTCATTTCCTTCTCCAGTGCTTGAAAGTGAAACGTTAAGGTGAAGTCGCTCAGTTGTGTCCGACTCTTCGGGACCCCATGGATGGCAGCCCACCAGGCTCCTCCGTCCAAGGGATTTGCCAGGCAAGAGTACTGGAGTGGGGTGCCATGTTGCTGCTTTTGCTATTATTTTAAAAACATTAGAGTTCTACTTTCATAGTAACTTCTCTGTATGTGTATATATCAGTTCAGTTCAGTCAGTCAGTCATGTCCGACTCTCTGCAACCCCATGAACTGTAGCACGCCAGGCTTCCGTGTTGATCACCAACTCCCGGAGCTTACTCAAACTCATGTCCATCAAGTCGGTGATGCCATCCAACCATCTCATCCGCCGTCATCCCCTTCTTCTCCAGCCTTCAATCCTCCGAGTATCAGGGGCTTTTCCAGTGAGTCAGCTCTTCGCATCAGGTGGCCAAAGTATTGGAGTTTCAGCTTCAGCATCAGTCCTTCCAAGGAACTATTAGGTACACCTTAATAAAAGAATGGATACTAATGGAGCACTCTATGTATTTGTGTATTTGTTTTATTGCACTTGCCAAGAAATGCACATGAAAATGTTTATGTATTCACATTAAAATGATAACTTTATTAGATATTTGTTGTTCTTGCTTTCTTCTTTATATATAATCTAACTTATTTTTCATTTAAACAGACTTATTTTATCTATGTATTGTAATTGAGTTTACTGAAGTCTCTTTTTGAAGCAGGCTATATAAAAATTGGATGGACAGTAGAAGGTAGGTAGAGAAAAGAAAACAAAAGAAGGAAATAGTAAGATTAACTATTTCTAGATTTTTCACAAGTCCTGGGAATCTCGAGATATGAAACCTGAGACTTTGGCCAGCTAATATCAGATTTCCTGGGAGGGCAAGAAGAGGAGGTTGTGTTCAGTCACTGGCCAGTCAGTCAGTCAGCCAAGCCTATGCAATTAAAGTCTAATAAAATCTGAACCATACAGATAGAGTGTCCTTGCTGGTGGGTGACACATGTTGATGTGCCAGGAAAGTGACACATCTTGAGGACAAAGAAGCTCCATGTTTGGAACCCTCCTATCCTCACCCTTTGAGTCTCTTCATTTCATTGATTGTGATTTTTATCCTTTATAATAAAACTGCATTCATAATTATAGCACTTTCTTGAGTTCCATGAATCATTCTAGAAAATTACCAATATGAGAGGACAGTGAGAATCACCACATTTGTAGCCCATTAGTTATACAGGTGGTGATGAACCTCGGAGCTTTCAGCTTCACCTCCTCTGAAGAGGAGAGTCTTCTGGAGACTCAGAGGTCAACCTGAGAAGTCTACACTAACTCCAGGTAGTTAGTGTCAGAATTACATTACAGAATTTAATAAAAATGAAGAGCAAAAAGAAGGCAAAATTGTATTTAGAAAATAGCAAGAAAGAAGGAGGTAGGTATAGACCAAACCAGCGGGAGCTAAGCGTATGCAAAATACGGAATTTGAACATTTTTCCTAAGTGCAATAAAAAGCTTTTAAAAATTTAAAGCAGATAAAAAATGAAAATAGGATTATGGTTAAAACATTACCCTGGATGCTGTGTGAAAAACTGCAGACTGTTTGGTGGCTGCAATGACCATCCAGTGAAGATAATCCAGGCATGGATGTGTGTAGTCACAGTGGAAAGGGAGATATTGGGATTTATGTTGATTTTAGAGCCTCAAGTCTTGCAGCTGGTTGGATGACGAGTAAAGAAACTGAGAGGAGACAAGGGGCTATTTATTCTTAGGTATTGACCTGAATTGGCAATGCAGGAGACATGAGAAACAGATTCAATCCCTGGGTAAGGAAGATCCCCTGGAGGAGTGTGTGGCAACCCACACCAGTATTCTTGCCTGGAGAATTTCATGAATAGAGGAGGCTGATGGGCTACAATCCACAGTTGCATAGAGTCAGACATAACTGAAGTGACTTAGGATGAATGCATGAATTGGCCTGAAAGTAGTAAGTACTCAGATGGGGGGAAAAATGGGTGGAAGAACTGACCTATTAGGAGAGATAGAGATAATTTTGTATATCTTAAGGTGGTTTTTTGTGGCAGCAGATTGATGACTTCCCCATAGATTTTTACATCCAGATTTGGAAACTGTGAGTACAGTACTGTATATATTAGTAGGGAATTGAGTGAACTCTGGAAGCTGGTGATGGACAGGGAGGCCTGGTGTGCTGCGATTCATGGGGATGCAAAGAGTCAGACATGACTGAGTGACTGAACTGAAGGTTTCAAATAAGTGGACATTAAAAATAGAGAAATTAGTGTGTATTATCTGGATGGGTCCAATGTAATTATGGTTTTCTAAAAGTGGAAGAGAGAAGTACAAGAAAGAGAACGAGAAAGATGGCAGAGTGAGGACTCAACTTAATGATACTGACTCTGAATATGGTTAAGTGGGACATAATCCAAGAAATGCAGTGGCTTCCAGAAAAGGCGAGGAAATGGATTTTCTCAGAAAATCTCAAGAAGGGAACTCAACACTACTGACAGCTTGATTTCAGGCCAGGAGAAGCCTGTGATAGAATTCTAATCTATAGAAATACAATACAATTATGTGGTTGAAATCAATAAATTTGTCATAATTTTTTATAGCAGCAATAAAATACTAATATACCTGTTAATCATACAGTTAGAGGTTTTCAGAAAGAAGTTATTTTATAAATATTTAGTTCAGAGAAGGTTGGATAAAGAGATGTAGACATGAGGATCAAGGACATATTGACAAAAAGGCAGATAGACAAAGGAGAGGCTAATTTAGATAATACATAGGTTAAGATAGTACAGCTTAGCATTTTCAAAGTCTGATACTACACAGTTCTGTGTAGTGTAATGAGGGAATTACTTAAGGTATGTTTTGTGTCAAGTCACAAGTGTGAAAACTTAATTATTGTAATTGCTGGTATATTTTTTACATTGTGTATTATTTTGTTTAAGGCATTCAAATTTATATTTTTATCTAGTACAATTTTTAACATGGAAGTGAGCATCAGAATGCAAACAACTGAGAAAAAAAGAGAAGCTCAAAGCAAAGGAGAAAAGGCAAGATATACCCATCTGAATGCAGAATTCCAAAGAATAGCAAGGAGAGAGAAGAAAGCTTTCCTCAGTGATCCATGCAAAGAAATAAAGGAAAACAATAGAAAGGGAAAGACTAGAGATATGCAGATGACACCATCCTTATGGCAGAAAGCAAAGAGGACTGAAGAGCCTCTTGATGAAAGTGAAATAGGACAGTGAAAAAGTTGGTCTAAAACTCAACATTCAAAAAACTAAAATCATGGCATCTGGTTCCATCACTTCATGGCAAATAGATGTGAAACAGTGGAAACAGTGTCAGACTTTATTTTCTTGGGCTCCAAAATCACTGCAGATGGTGATTGCAGACATTAAAAGACACTTGCTCCTTGGAAGAGAAGCTATGACCAACCTAGACAACATATTAAAAAGCAGAGACATTACTTTGCCAACAAAGGTCCAACTAGTCAAAGCAATGGTTTTCCCAGTAGTCATGTATGCATGTGAGAGCTGGACTATAAAGAAAGCTGAGTACCAAAGAATTGATGCTTTTGAACTATGGTGTTGGAGAAGACTCTTGAGAGTCCCTTGGACTGCAAGGAGATCCAACCAGTCCATCCTAGGAAATCAGGAAATTAGTCCTGAATATTCATTGGAAGGGATGATGCTGAAGCTGAAACTCCAATACTTTGGCCACCTGACGTGAAGAACTGACTTATTGGAAGACCCTGATGCCAATAAAGATTGAAGGCAGGAGGAGAAGGGGAAGACAGAGGATGAGATGTTTGGATGTCCACTGACTCGATGGACATGAGTTTGAGCAAGCTCTGGGAGTTTGTGATGGATAGAGAAGTCTGGCGTGCTGCAGTCCATGGGGCTGCAACGAATCTGACACAACTGAGTGACTAAACTGAATTGAACTGAAGCATCAGAAAATAATTAACATAGAGGTTTAGATACTAAAGGAAACTTTTAAAATGTATTCTATATTAGGAAGATTGGAAGATTTTTTGTTTTCTTTTTCTTCTTAGAGATAATTTCATACTTCTTGAAAACTACTGAAGAAATTCCAAGAGAGCACTGACAGAGTACCAGTACGAATGATTCTGTTTGCCAAATGATAATTATTATGTCTCAAAGGGTTACATAATGTATAACAATGAATTTTTAAAAATCATTTCTGGACTCTGCCTTGTCAATTATTTTGAGAAATGATAAAAATTGTTCCCTACAAATAATTGACAAATATCAGCAATTAGAGTCCGTTTCCCTGTATTTGGTACACATATTTCATATTATCCTATAGTGACATTATAATTGACTAAAGTGTTTAACCAATTGTACTCTGAGGGTTATTTTCCCTGGCTCTAGAAGTATCTTACTGAGACAATAATGAATTCTGTGCAGCCAGTCTTATTCTCTCCGGTTGAAAAGACTTTATTATTTATCACAGATAGAGAAAGGCCGTTTTCTTCACTTAAAAAAGCAAATTAAAGTGAAGTGAAAAAAAAAAAGAGGGTTGCTGGAACAAGAATTTGAGAAAGCTGCTTCATGAGAATAAAGTGGGCTGTGTAGAGAAGCTGGCCTTTTACAGTCAGATGTTGCCTTTCACTGGTATTTGTTAAATTTAAAGACACCATGAAAATTGTGTGACATTGCATTCAAATGCTTTTAGACCTCTCTTTGGATACAAAATGTAGGTTTCATGTAGCCTTTTATCTCTCCAAGCTAGTGGACACTAGGGAAACGCTGTTTCTGCTTCAGAAAACTGCGAGTTATTTACAGAATCCAAATACAGCCACACAAGAACTTGGGCAGCTTATTTTCAATGGTACTTTTTAACTGCAATGGTTTAGTATTTCTTCATACTAAAAATTAGCTGCTGTATGGATAGTTTACTCAAACCCAGTCGCATTATTTATGTACCAAAATTAATTTTTTAAGCTCATCTATCAAAGCATTTTTAGCATTTGCAAAAAATCTTGAAACACTCAATCATACGAGGAGTTTCCTGGTTCTGGAATATCCTCAAGTGTTGTGAAAGTAAAAGCACACCCCCTCGACTTCCTAAAAGGTGGAGGGCTTTACTTCATCCCTCTCCTGGACCAGGGTCCTTTTCTGTTTGTTTTCCTTTTTTTGTTTACTGAGACAATGCTACTTGAAGCACATATTTAAATACAGTTTTCAAAGCTCGAATAAATATGTTAATTTCTTTAACCATTAAGATAACAAGCATATTCATTATTCCCCAAAGTT
This sequence comes from Redunca redunca, assembly GCA_006410935.1. Classification (NCBI taxonomy): domain Eukaryota; kingdom Metazoa; phylum Chordata; class Mammalia; order Artiodactyla; family Bovidae; genus Redunca; species Redunca redunca. The sequence continues at coordinate 255,308 of SJYQ01009271.1, forward strand.
TCTTTTGTTTCTTTGCAATGCCTCCCTCCTACCTCTATAGCCAATCCCCAGGCAATGACTGATCTGCTTTGTCAAAGTGGATCAGTGTGTATGATTTCAAATTTCATATGAAAGAGTTATAGAGTATGCATCTTTAATTTTGTTTTTCCTTTTTTTTTTGCTCACTTTTTTTGAAATTTATTATGTTGCAGCATGAGTCAATACTTAGTTTATTTTTAATGCAGTGCAATATCCTATCTTATTGTTGTTCAGTCACTAAGTCGTGTCTGGCTCTAAAGTATGGAAACCTTACAATTTATGTGTCTATTCCATATGTTGAAGGATATTACAAATAATATTGCTGGGTGGTTATAAGTTGCATTTGCCCAGGGACTGATGATGTCAAATATGTTTTCATGAGTTTGTTGGTCACCTATCTTTGGGAAAGTGTCTGAATCTTTTGTCCATTAAAAAAAATTGGATCATATTTTTTATGAAATTTATTATATTCATTAAGAGTCTGAGCTTCTAAAATTATTTTAAAGACCATATTCAGGATACACACTCATTATGAGACACATGATGTACAAAGAGCAAATATTTTCTCCATCTGTGGCTTGTCTTTTCATTCAACTCTGAAGGAAGAAAACAGAAGTGTCAAATTTAAATTCTGCAAGTGTACACTACACACTTCCTTCTCAGGAATACTCAGGAGTAAAATATTATTACATCAAACAACAACCATAATGATAGAATTTGGATAATTAGAAGCTATAAGCTGTTTAATGACAGGGCATAGGTTGATCTCTGAAATCCAAACATCTTAAAATATTGATTTATTCAAATAATACTGCCAAGGAGAATTTTGCAATAATAGAAAATAGAATAGAATTGTACATTTTTTATACAGACTCCACATTTGACAAGAAAGAAGACTGGCTTTTTGATAATATTCTCAATTTGATATCAGCTCTAAATTTATGAATTTGAATTGTGTTTGCACTTCTCTAGCTGCAAAAGGAGAAACAATATATTCTCTCTTTGAGACTATTTTTCACTATCATTATTTTCAAGACTAAGCAATGGAATTCCACAGTTAACACTAAAGGAAGATAACAGGTCTAAAACAAATACATTATTGGAGGCTGGTAGCTCCCTGAATTAAGGAGATAGAACTCTATGTCTTATGAAGCCAGGGTGGGTAGATCTGGAGGACAGAGTACTGCAGAAAAGAGAGTTACTCGAGGAAAAAGTTCAGATATATTCAGAAGGGCCTTCTTAAATATTCAGTTGATTATTAATCAGAGAATGAAGTAAAGACAATACCTAGTGCCAGGGAAAGGATTTCTTCAAAAAATTAGAGGTAAGAATATCTGGCATTAAAGAGAATATGGAACAACACATGTGCTTAACAACCAAAGTAGAAAACTTTATAATTGGGCGTGGGGGCGGAGGTGCGGTTGGAGGGACAGTTGGTTACAGTATTAAGCAGGATGTTGCCACAAAAATGGGAGAAAAAATAATCCTAGACTAAACATAGTTTTAACCCAGCCTAGAAAAGTTTAAAAGCAAGATTCAAATGGTAAAACTATTATAAAAAACTTAAACATATTCTGGAACCAAGCTCAAAAATATAGTAACATAAAAATATTTTTTTTAAGAATCAAGGTAAAATTCAAAATGTCTCAGTTCAGTTCAGCTCAGTTCAGTAACTAGTCATGTCCAACTGTTTGTGACTCCATGAATAGCAGCACGCCAGGCCTCCCTGTTCCTTGTCCATCACCAACTCCCAGAGTTCACTCAGACACATCCATCGGGTCAGTCATGCCATCCAGCCATCTCATCCTCTGCCATCCCCTTCTTCTCCTGCCCCCAATCCCTCCCAGCATCAAAGTCTTTTCCAATGAGTCAACTCTTTGCATGAGGTGGCCAAAATACTGGAGTTTCAGCTTTAGCATCATTCCTTCCAAAGAAATCCCAGGGCTGATCTCCTTCAGAAGGGACTGGTTGGATATCCTTGCAGTCCAAGGGACCCTCAAGAGTCTTCTCCAACACCACAGTTCAAAGGCATCAATTCTTCAGCACTCAGCCTTCTTCGCAGAATGTCTGGTAACTCCCAAAATGACCAGGTATGAAAAGAGGGAGGAAAAGGGAAAATATAAAGAGGAAAAAATAAAAACTGACCCAGAATTACGTAGATGGTAGAAATTTTAAAAAATAACAAACATTAAAACACTGAATATGAAAATATACTTTATGTCCATGTTGGTTAATTTGCTCTTTGGCAGTTTCCCAACTTTTAAAGTTATTATTTTTTCTTCGTGATTAATATCATGTTGATGTATGTTGCCAATATACGTTTATGATGTGTTTCTAATTATGGAAAAATTGCCATAATTTTTAACATTCAAAGTGAAAAAGAAACCATATGCTCCAAAAGACAATGAACTGGCCTTGCTATTTATTTACATCTACCTGCATTTATCTAGCTACTCATCTTTTGAAGCACAGCTAGTTTTGTAAAGGAGGGGAGAAAATCTTCCTTTCACCCCTTTAAATTTAAATTTCATGGCTGCAGTCACCATCTGCAGTGATTTTGGAGCCCCCAAAAATAAAGTCT